>VWZK01002029.1:65528-430937 GCA_013396935.1 Baryphthengus martii
ATTTATTATTTTATTATTATATGTTTATTAATTTGTTTTATTTCTAAAATTTTATTTGTTTATTTACTTGTGTGGTTGTTTATTTGTTTATTTATTGGACTTTAAATTAAAGAAAATACACCATGATCTGGCAGGAAAGAAGACCAACCTGGCTGAACAGAGAGCTTTGGCTGGAACTTAGTGGGAAAAAAAAAAAAAGAGAGAAGAAGGGGTAGGCATCTCAGGAGGGCTGCGAGGATATTGTGAGGATATGCAGGAAGAAAATCAGAATGGGACAAAGCCCAACTAGAACTTGACCTGGCTACTGCCGTAAATGACAATAAAAAATGTACCTATAAATATATTAACAGCAAAATGAGGGCTAAGAAGAATCTCCATCCTTTATTGGATGCGGGGGTGGGGAAACACAGTGACAAAGGATGAGGAAAAGGCTGAGGTACTTACTGCCTTCTTTGCCTCAGTCTTCAATGCTAAGACCAGTTGTTCTCTGGTACCCAGCCCCCCTGAGCTGGATGACAGGGATGTGGGGGATGAATGAAGCCCCCATAATCCAAGGGGAAATGGCCAGTTGAAAGAAGTCTCTACCTACTACAGCATTTAGACACATACAAGTCTATGGAGCCAGATAGGATCCATCCAAGGGTACTCAGGGTGCCAGCAGAAGCACCAAACCACTTCCCATCACTTATCATCAGTCCTGGCTAACCAGGGAGGTCGCAATCGACTGGAAGTTAGCAAATGCGATGCGGATCTACAAGAAAGGCCAAAAGGAGGATCTAGGGAACTATAGGCCTGACAGTCTAACCTCAGTGCCAGGGAAGGTTATGGAGCAGATCATCTTGAGAGCTGTCATGCAACCAGGTCATCACGCCCAGTCAGCATGGGTTCATGTAAGGCAGGTCCTGCTTGACTAACCTGATCTCCTTTCTATGACAGGATGACCCATTTAGTGAGTGGATGAGGGAAAGTCTCTGCATGTTGTTTACCTGGATTTTAGTAAAGCTTTTGATACAGTCTCCCACAGCATCCTCCTGGAGAAACTGGCTGCTCACGGCATGGAAAGGCATACTCTTTGCTGGGTAAAAAACTGGCTGGTTGTATACAATCAAAGAGTTGTGGAGAATGGAGTTAAATCCAGTTGGCAACCATTCAGAAGTGGTGTTCACCAGGGTTTAGTAGTGGGGTTTATTCTGCTTAATCCAGATCATTCTCATCACTCAACCAGCTGAACTTGGAATGCCAAAATCTTTCCTGCAACCCATTGCTCAGAGTAAAAGACCCACTAAATGGCTGCCTAGCTCCTTGTGTTTTTCTGAGACAGCAGCAGTAACAGTTCCACAGAGGGCAATTCAACTCACATCATCTAATAATCCAATTTAAACCTCTCTGAAATCTTTCCTGTACATTTTTTCTAGAATTGTGTGGCTCAGTGTCTATCAAAGATTTCCTACACTTCTGAATCATGCTTGATAATGATAAAGAAGAAATATTTGCTTCTGTGGTTTTGATTATGACTATAGTACACATGCTTAGAAAAGGAGCTAGAAAAACAGATTCATACAAAATTTTTTTTTTTATTAACTGCTGCAGTTTTTATCTGCTGTATCTACATGACACGCATATATGACTGGATGTGGTCAGAAAACAACACGCAAAACAAAAACAGAGTTTTGATAGAACTGGTGCAATGACTGCTTAGTGTACACTTACACTCCCTTGATATAGAAATCCCAAGCTAGCACTAAGTCAGTAGGAAGTAATTTAACCATGGGACATGCACATTGGTGCACGTTAAATGATCCCAAAGAGTCAGACTCAGATTTTAACATTAAATGATCCCAAAGAGTCAGACTTAGATTTTAACAAAGAACAGAGGTACGGGGGTTACGCCAAGCTAAATACATTTATACAGGAACTTCAGCCTTGACAGGCTTGTGGTTAATGTGGTTAATGCCAGATGCGTGGCATGTAAAAACCAAATCTAGACTTGATTTCAAGCACAGTTATACATTCGTTTGTGCATATCCCCATACATGACTGTGTCTAATTCCTTTTTTATCTTCTCTTTCTGGCCACTGGAGTTCTTACGTCATGTCTTTAAGGGCACATTTCTTCTCTGCTCCTCATGCTTCTAAGTAACCATATGCAGTATGACCAACCTCACCATGCTATCTCCCTACTAGAACAGCATCCCAACCTCAACTTCTCAGAAGGTAAAAGGGCAAATAACAATGTTAGCTCAATATCCACATCCCCAACATGGTTTTCCAGGCAACAGTACTTGGCAGCAGTGATAACTCCATGCATTTCTGACACAGGCAAGGGTTCACTTGCAGATCCTGAAAATCAGGATGCATCAACTCTGGATGCTTGTGGAGGAGACTAGGATGCAGATGGGGCTGGGAGGGGGAACCGTGCTATATGATCCAATAACACAACAAAATAGAAAGAAGTTGATTAAAAATTACATAACTGAGAGGGAAAATTAGGGACTGGAGAGCAACATGGCCTGCTGCAGTTGCTCTGGGCTGATGTTTCAAAGTAAAGTACAGAAAATTCTGTTTAAACATAAGAAAAACTTTTACTGTGAGGGTGGTCACTCACTAGAAGAGATTGCCCAGAGAGGCTATGGGGATTTTCAAAACTGATGGGACATTGCCCTGAGCAACCCGCTCTCACTGATCCAGTTTTCAGCAGAGGCTTGGACTAGAGGATCTTCAGAGGTGCTTTCCAACTTCAACTTTCTGTGCTTCATTAACTATACTACTTTATCCTGTACACAAGTATTTGTTCCTTCATCATGGTGGAATTTGATGACAAGCAGCTACATAAACATGTTTTGCACTGCTAGGTGGCATGTAGCAATGACATTTTTGTTCTTCAGACAGCCACAGTGGGAAACAGCATTGGTCTTTAATTCTAGCAGCATAACAAAGGCCAGGCAAGATATGCAGAAGATGCTCACTATGTTTTCCACAGGAGCTGACACTTCAGTTTTCACTACTATATAAAACACCTGAATTTGCAACATTGACAGATGCTGCAGGCTTAGAGCTCTACATGGTTTGGGTTCAATTTCTTCTTCCATTTCGCCTCGTACTTTAATTAGACTTCCTTTTATAATAACACCTTCTGGAAATGCAGCATGATACTGGCAAGCCCACTGTAAATTGTTTTTACAATTGTATTTAAAATACAGATTGTTACCAGCCATTGTAAAGGCATCCCAGTTCTTTATGGAAATAAGAAATAATATACTACAGTATTTCTTCATATTGCAGTAAAAGAACATAATTATATCCTTACACTTATTAGATTGTTTAGAAAAATATGCTTAGAAGATACCCAGACTAGAAGTGCCTGGGTTGGAAACAGGTTGAACAAACTTAATTTAAAGTAGGCAACTGTATTATGAAATTTTAGCTTTGTGACAGACTTTTAAAAGCCCAAATGAAACCCAGCGGCTTTCCTGCTCCTGGTTAGTTTTCATCATCTTTTAACAGTTAAGCTAAGGCACCCAGATTTTTAAATGATACATGAGTAATGAAAAGACATTTCTTCGTATGCTATTGTTACAATGCACCGAGATGTTTGCCTAATGTTATAGATCCTTACGCTCCTGTAGCTCACATTATCTCTGCAACCAAGAAGGCTACACCTTTTGTTTTTCATCAAAAGCTCTGTTAGTGTCCATTTTGACATGATCCCTTTGTCTCTGGAGTGTTTGATAAGAAAAATCCTTAAGAATTAAAAATGGAAGACCTCTGGAGACACTGACTTTGCTCTCTATAAAGTATCTACCGCTCAGACTGGATCTGACTCTTTTACTCAGGAATATATTTTCCTCTTCACATTTCCTTCCAACTACACTTAACAACCTAGTAACTCGAACAGAGAGGGAAGAGGAAGATTCTTGGCAGGTAACATCAAGAAGCAAAGGTCATGGAGTGGAAAAAAGAGAAAAAGAGACAAAACAAAGAGCAAAAGAAAGAGGCACGTACATGGCATGGAAGTGGTGGGAAAATCGTCATGCAACGATTTGATCACATGGAGAAAACAAGGGGTAATGGCTGCAAGTTACTCCAGGGCTGATTCTGGTTGGATTCTAGAAGAGAGTTCTTTACAATGAGAACAATCAAATATCGGAATAAGCTCCCAGGGGAAGTGGTGGATTCCCCTGCACTGGGCAGTATTAAGACACAGCTTGACAGGGTGCTAGGCCAGTTCATTTGAACTTCTTACTTAAGAGGTTGGACCAGATGATCCTTGAGGTCCCTGTCAACCTGGCATTCTATGATTCTGTGATTCCATGCCTTGGCAAACTCTGAGCAAGTGGCCTAACACTGACCTCTCACAATCTATCTGATGGGTCGTCAGAATGACAGTGCATACAAATAAACAATTTCTACTCCTAATGAAGCCCTGACCTCATGGCTAGCTTCGAAGTAAATGCAGTTACTCAAAATGAGAGCAATTAAATACAGCACTGAATGAGCAGAGAAAGGTAAGGCACCTTCAGGAAAACAAAGGTTTACTTCAAATTCAGGACAGTACTATCTTTTGGGCAACCATTTTTTTCTTATTTGAATATTTTCATATGACTACATGCCATTAACTAACACTAACTGTCTTTCATAAGAATTGCTAGGTGTCTAAAAAAGACTGGGAATAAGACTGATAAAAAGAAAAAAATGTCAATTAGGGTATGTTGTCTTGGACTAACTAATTCAGGGTGCATACACAAACACAAGGTTTCAAGGGGCTTTTCATAAATAGCAAGTAGTTCTGGTTGTTTCCCATTCCCCATGGCCAGATCCAGCACAAAGAGCAAACATCACTCAGGAAATAAAATCTGCTGTTAGGGCAGCCTGTTTCAAAACACAGCTGGTGCCTGGAGGTAAGATACAGACTTAGCACCTCACCCTCCCTCTGGAACTAAGAATAAGAGAAAACTTGCCCTTCCTAGCCCTCCATAAAGCCTGCAAGTTTTGCACATGAGAACTCTTGCCACTTGTAACGAAAATAGAGTTTAACACCAGCCCAGAGAGCTGGCGCAGATGATACTGATAAATCATCGTCCAAATCGCAAACCAAAGATCTGAATCTATACTAGCACAAGAACAGAATACCACACAGAAAAAAAAAATGATTAAAAAGAAACATGTTCAGTAACCCACATATTTGTAAAACTATGTCGCCCTTAACTTTTAGAATCAGAAAGTGGATAAAATTCAATGGGTTAGGAAGTATGTGCAGCACGGAAACAAAACGTTAATATCCCAGCTCTCAATTTTACCATGGGAGAATACAAACAGCCTAAAAACACTGCAGAATGACTTAATCATTTTCCAGCTGCTAAATGAAAGACAGAACAAGGAAAGGTGAACTACCAGCTTTCCAACTGCAAAGCAGGTGAGAGACAAGTCCTTTACCTCATTGAGATGCATGACACAAACCACCACATCCTACAGAGTTTTGCTCTCTCAAATACTCTAAAATCTACCACAAATTTGCATTTTATTCAGTAAGACCAGTTTTATGTTTCAGTTACTAACTTAGCTGGAATAGTGAAAATATGAATCGAGTCAGCTCCCTACTGACTGTCTAGATGAAAAATGTCAAGGGGGAAAATAAAACACACTCACTTCCATAATCATTTCTAAGACAACCTGGTTATATTGGCTCCAGAGCTAACTAGGTACACAATATTTCAAATGTTACAAATTACACAATCTTGCTTCAAAATGCCCACTTGTGGTTTGAGTCTTTCTGAAGAGCCATTATCATAAATGTAAAGATTATGCAGAGGAGGAAATAAGCAGCCCCTATCAAGACTCCTCCTCCCTTGCTGAAAATCATCCCTGGAACACATAGCTCAAAGCAATTTGAAGATAATTAAAATGTTGATGTGCAGAGATTGTTGCTTATTGTGCTGAGCAACACTAATTAATTATTTCTTTGTGATTCCAACAGTCTGTATCCATACAATACATAAGGTCTTTATATTTTGGTATTAGGTACTTTGGGTAAAGGTCTCTTCTGTGTCTGTAAAGTGCCTAGCACAATTCCCTCTCATATATGATTAGGGATCTCTAATGGTAATTTAAAAGGTAATTGAAAAGGTAATTGAAAATATGAGCAGAAAGAAGTTTAATACATTTTCTAGATTAATGAACAGTACACCAGTGGGGAAAACATCCTAGTAAGACAAAGCATACCTCCTGCTAAAGAACAAAGGGAAAAGTGGCTTTACACAACAGAATTCAGAAAAAAAAAAAACAATTAAAAAGTCAAAATCAGTTTTGCGTTTTTTTCCGTTGAAATCACACTGATGAACCTTTCAAAGCTGTAATACCCCATAATCCAGAATCCAGCACACAGGTTTGCATGGACTATTTGCTCTGCTCAATAAGAAAAGGCAAAGTGGCACAGTCACCCTGACAACAGCCAGAGCCCACATCGCAGAGAACTGCTGTACTTTCCTGCAGAAATAAACACACTCTGCAAACCTTGGTACTCTTTCCCAAAGTACTCGCTGTACAAACCCACAAATGTTAGGCAGACGCTGCCAGTAGAAAGTATTTTGGGATTACCCAATGCTGGGACACATGGGCAGAGGAGAAAAGAATTGAGATGCTGCTTAAGATCCGAGGTCCAACCAATCCACCAAGCAGGGCTTTGAACTGCTGAAACAGTACATTGTCCATGAGAACTGCTGCCATATGCTTAGGGAAAAAAACATACTAGGAAAAAAAAATTATTATGTACAGAATGATCCTTCCATTGTCATAGAGCAGCTGATGATATCTTACTTCTGATTTTGGGGGAGTCTAGGGTTCCTATTTACTTTTGCATTGAGGCAAAGTCTTGCAGTTTGTTCAGCTGCTGTCATTGCAGCAAGTGATATAGTCAGTTGGAGTTGATTCACCTGCTAAATCTTTCTTAGACTTTTATGGCATGTCTGTGGAAAACTGTTGTCCAGTGGAGTTCATCCAGAAATTTAGAAGATTATTCATTCATTAAACATCGAAATCAAAGCCTCATTGGTACCATCAAATAAGACCCCTATAAAACCTAATTAGCCTGTAATCCTTCTGGTTTAGGTAAACTCCACTTTATTAGAACAAGAGCTTCAGATGAAGCAGCTGTAGGTAATTGACATTCTTTGCTTAATTTGTATTATGTTAGGGACCAACAGCATCATTGATGAGACTGCTTTCTGTACTGCCAATGATACCACTTGCTGAGTCTTTTCTCCAAATAAATTAAAATTGTCAAATGACCATTTTTTCCTAATATCTCTTCCCCAATAATCTTTTCTTAAAATGCATTATACACTCCTTGACTGCCAGTCTGTAACATAAAAGCATTCCTCTTTCCCTGAAATCCTTTTATGTATCTATTTCTGCTACTCTTGTATCTTCTGACCAAGCCAACCACACAAACTCCACAAAATGCAAAGTTAAATACTGCTACTTGTGAAGCAGTATCAATATAATTTGCCTTGGAAGCACAAAAGAGAAACTGTCCTGTCTCCTGGACTTTTGTGTCTTTTCTGGAATAATACCTCCCTGTACTGACAAATTACTGGTGTTGAAATACAACTGTAATTCCCACATATTCTGTATAGCTGAGGCCAGAAAGACACTGAGGTGACCACATGACACACTGTAGCTGTCACACAAACAAAAATCACCCTTACGAACAGCTCCTTTAATAAAAACACTTACAAATGCAATTAGTTACCTTTATTTGTAAAATGTGCAGCAGTCATTCGAAGTTGGTAAGGGATTAAAATAAAATTTTCAGATGAGCAATACTTTACTTACACCTTGTCTTCTAAACTAATCTGCCAAATAAGCACTTCTGCTAGGCAAATAATTATGAGTCACTACCCAAAAAGTGGAGGAAGCTGGCAGTATATTCCCCAAGCTGTCATCCAAAATTCTGAGCTGAGTGGTGGTGAGGCACACAGCTGGTATAACCAGTCAAATCCAATATGCTTTTACTATCACAGAAAATATTGGTTTTCTGGATTTTGCCTTCAAACCATTTAAAAATTTATGTCTGAGAGCAGGAATTCAGAAATCTATTTAAACAACAAAATTTAGGAAAAGCCACACTAAATTCTCTCTTTCTCAGACGCACACTGAGCAGATGGAGTAAAGACAGCAAGTTCCCTGGCAGTCACATCAGCTCAGGAGCCAGACATTATAACCATTGTCTGATCCAGCACTTGCTGGAATCAATAAAAGCCCTCAGCTGAAGACCAAGGGAGATAGAAAATAAGCCCCGTTACGCTTCACCCAGAATGCATGAATGAGAAAGAACGGACAGCTTTCTTCCCCTCTGATTTTCATGGTGCTTAAAGATCCAGTTTATAAATCATGATTTTTCATCTGTGAATTTTTGATCTGCTTGCTTGGCATAAATAAAGCTCACGTCTGTGTGTGAATCAGGAAGATAGGCATCATCTTGCACTTTGTCAAGAGAGAAATACTAGTAGGTATGCATGAATAAGCATTATTGCATTTCAAAGTGCTTCAGATAAAAGTATGTCCTTCAACTAAGAAAACGGTTGGAGTGAGTAGATAAAGGGCTGAAAAAAATGCTCCTTGTTCCTTAAAAAATTACCACTTTGCATTGGCAAAAAAGAAAGAAAAAATAATCCAGCCACCGGGATTCACCTTCTATCAGTTGGATAACCTGAAATTCAACTGGCTATCATAAACATCTATAAAAATTGTGACACTTACTAGAGCATCTATCATCTTTGAAACCGAAGAAATGTTTCACAGAATTTGCTCTCAAGTGCTTCCTCGGCATCAGTTTACAATAAGCACTTGATTATTCCTGCACCCCCGAGTTCTAACGACATTCATCACTGCAAACTCATTTGGCCAGAGTACCCATTTGCACCGGCCACATTGTGTCTACAGATTCTGTTCTCACTTTGCCTCCCATTCTTGTGAGCTTCAACCTTCCTGAATTTATACGTGGCTCGTATTTTGGTCATAAACATCCAGTCAGTTTAATTTTCTATAGTGTTTGTAGACCCAAGAATTGAAGGAACTGGGCTTTACTGTCGTCCAAGTGAACTCCATCATAGCACTAGGCTGATGTTAATAAATATTGGCAGTCAGAAAAAAGTAAATATTAGAATTCAATGTCAAAAAAAAATTGCAAAGTTATACTCACTGCTGGTAGAGGACATACGGCTGTACTCAGACCTGCAAGACAAAGATTTTAGTTAGACCATATTAAATCACAGAATCAGAGAATCGTTTAGGTTGAAAAAGACCTTTAAGATCCTGGAGTCCAGCCGTTAACCTAGCACAGCCAAGTCCAAATCTAAAAGAGGTAATGAAAAATGTACCAAATCTAACCCACATTGCATATTAAAATAATTTAATAACCGTTTTGCATTACTTTTGTGGTAAGGTCTCTCATGAATTTTGAAAACACCTACGTAGAGTGAATAATGCAACTAGGGCTTTATCTTGGGGCTATTCATGCTACCTAACCTTAGGTGGAAAAATTAAAGCTCAGAAGGCTCTCTATAGAGGAAAAAATAGTCTGCTTAAGACACAGGTTAGGAGTAGATGTCTACTAGACTAGAAGCTTCTCTTCTTCCTCACCTTATGTTCTCTAAATGCTGCTTTGAAGGTTGTGTTTTTTTCCTTTTTTTTTAAAAGAACTCTATTCAAAGAGCAGAATTTTTATTGTTCTTTGGTCACAACTGGCAGTAATGACACTATGTGAGTACTAAAATCTAAACATTTAGATAACATAGCTTTTTCCTTTAGGAAACCCTTTTCTTGTTTACAACATCTCTCAGTAAAACCTTACACCCATTGGTTCTACTTCAGCGCATACTGGATTACCTGTGAGAAAGTCAGGGCAGTTAAGCATTTTCAGTAACAGTGCAAATAATTTTGCAGTTGTACACAAACACAAACTCCTGAAAACCCCATTCTGGGCTGACTACAACATGGCCCAATTTTGTCCTAAAGATTCAGAAATACTAAGGTAGAACAAATATGTCAACACCGAATATTAAAAATAATAATAGTAATTTCCACTTCTGAGGACCCACCTATGTCTTCTCTGTGCTTGTTTTTTGGAAATCACAGTCACACAGTTTGGCCTCCTTCACTTGCTGGGTCACCAAAATAGACTCCACTCACCAGAGCTCTCTGCCACAGTTGACATCTCACATGTATGCGGGGAACATAACAGGCAAACTATCCAGGGAGCCGTAACATCGTTCTTGTCTCTAAAGCTAAATGCTTGTTTTATATAAATAATTTCAACAAGTTTTGTAATATTGCTTTAAATTTAAAAAAAAAAGCCCAAACGTGAGGCTTGACTCCTAAGATTTGTCTGGAAATAGATACCATCTAAGCATATTCTCAGGATACCTTCATACTCTAGGCTCTCAGGCATCCTAGGGAATAAAGGACAACAACTCCACCTAACTATAGTGGTTGCTTTTGATTTTAATACAGACATATATCTGCAGACAAAATAAAGCAATTAGAGTCATCCCCATATTTCATAGCCACACGCTTAGCACTCAATGTTTTGCAGATCAGAAGCTGACTCCTGGTTTAGATGAGAAAGACCATGAGGAACTTCTTCAGCTATTGCTGTCAATCCTGCTGAACTGGTGGAAGATGACACAATTCAAATTTTTCACAATACTCATGAAAAAAAAAATCCACCAATATCATCAAGGTATGAGTTTATCATAGCTTTTTAAAAACATCTCTGCAATGCTGGAGAGTTGCTGATGGGCGCTTGCAGCTCCATCTTGCTCCCTCTCCTTTACTAAATCCTGCATGTCCAGTCACATTGATAATGCCTGAGAGCAAGGAAGCATCTTTGTCACACACGGCAGAGACCATAGGATTAGGTCATTAGCAGCCCCTCTTAGTCACCTGTAGATACCTGCTAGTGGGACAGAGAAATATTAGAACAGTCCAACACAGGGCTATGAAGATGATTAAGGGACTGGAACATCTCTTTTAGGAGGAAAGGCTGAGAGGGGCTATTTAGTCTGGAGAAGAGAAGGCTGAGAGGGGATCTTATTAATGTTTACAAATACCTGAAGGGTGGATGTCAAGCAGAAGGGGCCATTCTCTTTTCAGTGGTGCCCTGGGATAGGACGAGGGGCAATGGGCACAAATAGCAACACAGGAAGTTCGATCTCAACATGAGGAAAAACTTCTTTACTGTGAGGGTGATGGAGCCTGGAATAGGCTGTCCACAGAGGCTGTGGTGTCTCCTTCTCTAGAGACTTTCAAAACACACCTGGATATGTTCCTGTGTGGCCTGCTCTAGGGGATCCTGCTCTGGCAGGGGGAGTGGACTCAACAATCTCCAGAGGTCCCTTCCAACCCTTACTATTCTATGATTCTATGATTAATAAAATGCTACCCCTCGACCAACCTCCCACAAGACCCTTGTGTGGCTAGGAAAGGCAGTGACACTAATGATATGAGCTGAGAGACCTCCTTCTTCCTACTGCTGGGCCACGTACACATCACCAGTGCGGATCCAGGCAGAGACCAGGAAGCAATCCCAGGGGCTGGCTAAGAAGCACTGTGTGGGCTATCAAATACTTTCATCAGCAAGCCATGTCAGTATCATTTGGCACCATGTACATTTGGAAGGGTGTGAAAACTGTGTAATGTCACCTGTCACTCTTCACAAGCCCAGAGGCAAGCAATATACACCCTGCTGCCTCCAAGCATCCCAAGCAAGGATTCATTTAGTCTGCACTTCTGTTTGAAAACAGCCTGGGGCTGTCCTTCAACGGATCTCTGCTCAGCAGTTGGTGGCTAATTCAATATGGATCTACACTGCTTGTATTTCGGATCAAAGTGAGAAAACATTTTGCCTTTTCTTACTGCAAGTAGAAGCAGCTTTCTATTGTTTCACACCATTATTTTATGATCCCAGAGTGCTGCAGGCATATTATAGGACATGGAGAATTAATGAGTCCTGAACTGAGAAAGTGGCAGTCTAGTACAGGCAGGACATGAAAAATGAGACAAGAGGAGAAATAACAATATAGGGAGTGAGAAAGGAGGATACAACAGTGTGATTGGAGACTAATTGCACAGACACATTTTGATAGGCTTTAGAATTGTGTCGAGGTTTTTTTGTAATTCTAATATGGTTCAAGCTAATACTTAATTCATGTTTGTTGTGTAATAGACAGAATTGAAAAAAAAAAAAAAAAGGATAATTAAGCTCAAAGGCTTACGTCAACCTCACGTGCTGAAATGAGACCTGCACGCTCCCTAAGCTCCCTTTATAGTCAATAAAAAGAGAGGTCTGAAGTGTGTCTCTCCCTAGTTGTTGTCTAGAGATGAAGCCTACAGAAACCACACTCCTAACACAGGACTCTCGGCTACATGCCTAAAACCGTATGGGATGAAGATGAGTCTCTCTGTGTGCTCTTAAGGTCAATCTGAATCACCTTTTGTCCTCTGTCCAACTTAGAATTTCTTTGTCTTTCATCTAGTCCTTAAGAACAAAAGTAATACTACTAATATAAAATACTTAATACTTTCAAAACATTAGCACAAATCATTCAGATTTGTGGTGTGAACAGGTAAGTAAGTGCCTAAAAAAACCCCATTTTCCCCCCTTATAGTCAGCTATTTAGGACAATAAACTCCAAAGTTTCTATAAGTCTTTTAAGCTTTTTAGATTAGTATACACAACATACATTTCCATTGACAAGGCCACGCATTAGAGAAATAAAGTACCAAAAGAAGTATCTCCTGGGTTATGTATACTCTCTGGACATCAAGAAACTTTGTTCCTTCTCGTTCTTTCCACCGCTGTTTTAAACATCCCATGTATCAGCTTCTACCTTTTCCCTTGAAAGAGGATTCTCCCATTAGGATAACTCAAGAGTAAAGCACTAACGGTGACAAACTGGGGCCGTACTGGGGCTCAGAAGTTCCAGGCCAATTGGTTTTGCAGCAAGCTACTTCCTCTGATAGACATTACATTATAGATAAAAGGAAAAAGACATTCAGGACAGAAACTGAACAAATGGAGGACTGTTGCCTTTATGAGCACATAATGAGGAAAAAAATGATCAAAAAGGGTATTGAAGCAGTGGGAGGTACTGAAAATGATGGCTGATCACTCAGTCAAAAGACACATTGGTCTGCAAAGAATTTGTATTCAACGGTCAGCACACCAGCAAAGAAGAGCTGTGAAGATGTCAAGAGACATTAAAATAGGAATGTAGAAGCTTGAGATAAATGTTGGACCTCGACTCCCATTAGCGGTATTGAAGGATCAGGACTGTGTATTATCAAAGAGCATAAGAGCATCAGGAGCACAAAAGATTCTGAGCAATCCTCTGAGATCAGTGTGCACTACTCATGGCTGATCAGTAATACAGAGCCTCAAAATACCCAAGAAAGGGAAATAACCCACTGAATACCAGTAAGTAGCTCCTACTGCAACTTGCAGTTACCGAGTACGGTCTCTAGAAACACTCTAAACCTGTTTCTTTGGGTAAGGGGCATGGCTATGGAACACCTCTGAATCACATAAGCAATGTAGCTAAGCCAGTGTCGCAATGGGCTTGGGTTACTTTGGCACACTGATCAGCAATGGCACAGCGTCACCTTAACATAGCTACAGCAGTGATGTCTATGGTAATAAACAAAAAATGCTCAAGAGAACTGTCTGGGACTGAGGCCAACTGTCATGAAATAGTCTGCACCTGTACCATTAAAACCTCCTGGCTTCTGAAAAGAGACCGGTAAGTCATATGTTGGGAACAGTTCCTGAGTTGTGTCAATGTGATAAAACAAGTCCCTGACCCACAGTAAAACGCACCCAAGAATCACATGGGTGAGAGGCAGATGGCTCCATCCATACCAATGCCATCAACCATTTTAAGTATTCAACAATATGGTCAAAGCTGTCCTGGTGCTCAGGGACACCCTCACATGCTGTTTGATGCACTGGCATGGCTGTTAACTAGGGTTTCTGAGCCAGGGAGCATCTTCACAAGGCAGTGTGCCGCGTAAAACAAACACACATCTTTTGAGTTATTCTATGTAAAATACTACACCATGCCATGCCCAAGGTGCTCACTTCTAGGTCTCCTTATACCCTTGCCAAAATGGAATCATGGAAAGTGGACTAGCTCTTCAGCCATCTGCATCCTTTGCTCTCCTAGGACTGATGGAACGGCACCTGCTGGCTTCACATTTCCCCTGCCTTCTCTACCTAGGGTTGTTTCATATTTCACTGTTTCGAATTATGAGCTGTATTTAACAGCTTCTTTGCTTCCCTCATCCAGAAAGTGCTCCACAGGGCACACGGGAGGGTTTTATAGCAGTTAAAGCACAATGCTTGAGTCTGAAGATTTAGCTTTGTAGCTCTGTCTTGAGTTCCTTCTCACCAAATTCCTGGGGGTCAGATTACAATCTGCTTCACTAATATCAGTCCAACACAAATCTGTTACCTTCATTACACTTCTACTTGTGCAATCAAGATGACTGCAATGGAATAACTCAGAGCCACTTGTCTCAAAACGTCTTGCTCTGGATTTCTAGTAGAGTGGTGAAGTCAGACAATGGATTCCCAATACTCAGCTCTAACTACTACACTCAGGAGCATATTGTCAACAGCAGCCCTTGAGGCCCCACCTGAGAGGCATCGTTATCATCGTATAAGGGTGAAAGGCTCTTTGTAATCTTCCAAAAAAGTATCTGACTTTAGTGAGCACACGTGTCTGCGCACCCCGCTCACCACTCATTTACTGAGCATTCCCCAAAGGGATGCATCAGGACCCAGGTGGCATGCACCTACCCATCCAAAGCCGGGGCCAGTCACCCTCCTGAGGTCTTGGTGTTTTAACTGACAACAGAGGAAACTTAGTTTATATCAAATGTCTAACCATCACACAGCTACGGTTAGCTGAGGTGAACCTTGCTGCCTGATGGAACCTAGGCATCACGTGTCAGCACAGACCTCCTGGCCACCAGAATGTGATTCAAAGTCTGTGTCAACCTCTCTTTCAGTGTCTAGCCCCAGTACCATGCGCTACTAGGTCTGCCTGCTCTGAGGTTCAACTCAACGTCTTTGCTTCACCGGGTAAATCTGGTTAGAAATGGTGCCTCAACCCCAATTTGTGACAAATAGCTCAACTTTGTATTATTTGAATGTCAAATCACAGACAAGTTGTCTACTTTGACATATCCAGAATTATGAATATATAGGAAGTGAAAGTCTCAGTAAAAAATTTTTTTACAAAAGAAACCTCCAGGCAAAAACAGGCTTTAATATAGGTTTCAGTAGCAGTGATTTGCATTCATGAAAGTTTCTCATAGATGAATGAAATACGTGACAAGGGACTGACATGTCATATTGAAGGACTACCACACAGATGACAAAGCTGTAAGTGTTGAATCCATTTAAGCTAGAAACCTCTGACATGAAGGTAACCTCCCACTCCAATAAACCATTCAACTATTCATTTGGTAATTTAAGCAACTCACTCTGACAGAGGACACAAGTGAATTACAATATTCTTAATACTTTTACCTTTAAGTGGGGTGCACCTTTTTCTATAAACTATCTCTTATTAACAATTGTGTTTGCTGCTTTAGAGTCTCACACATTTTACAGAACTGCAACAAATAAACAAAGGATTTTTGTAATCTTCTTAACAGATAAGTTAACAGAGGCTCAAATAATTTGTGAATTGGCCAGGATCACACATGCAGCTGGTAAGAGTAACAAGGAAAACCAACAAACGAGTATAGCACAGTCAAAAAATTAACGTGATCTCCACAAAATTAATTTGAGGGATAGAACCACAGCAGAAAGAGGACAAAACAACTCCCCTGAATAATAACTGTAACCAAACAGTAAAGGATTTTGCTAAACATATGATAAAAATAGCTGCTGCATGGTACGGTGTCCTAAGCTTCACACGTCTTTTGTTTCCCTGTTTTGCAATGGATTTCTCTATATATCTCTGAACCGCTCCTTTGCAGTTGCGTGCTCCCACAGAAACAGTATAAACAGTATCATTTTCCTTCTTCCTACAATTCCTCAAATAGCAATTAACTACTAAATAATCCACTTTGCATCATCAGTATTTAGGTTTTAAACTTATTATACAGGAAAAAAAAAACCCCACCTTTGTATTTCAATAATGCCTCCCCACTTCCTCTAAAAAGATTATAAATTATTTGAAATACAAGTGGAAAAGCTGCGAGTTCAAATAATTCCAAAAAAAGCTACTTTTCCAAACTTTAAATGACTTCTGTGTGAGGAAGGAGAAAATCAAGGGTTTAGGCAAACATACTATTAGTAATTTAACAATTAAAACGTCAGCCTTTTAAGACACGGGCTCTTCCAGCTGTCTAAGAGATCAGGTGAAATTCTGCTGGGAATTGTCACATATATTGAAATCTTCATTAATCCCAGCTATCTCACTGAAGTGTTACGCTCAGTTAAGGCATATACACCTGATAAACAGGACAGAGCATCCCCATAGAGGTAATCCTTGAACATAGCTAATATGACAAAATTAAAGCATAAAAAATTTAAGACTTTAGGTCCAAGAAAGCTTTCCACATTCACTATGCGTCACTCAGAATATCAGTTCTGAATAAAATGAATTCAGCTTTGCCCTTGACAACAGTAGTAGCAAGAATCTGTCTCATTGCTTCAAAATTACATGCCTAAAAACTTCTAAAATTGTCCTAGTTTGTCATCTTGGGTGTTCTAGCCCTCAAAACTTTTGCTCTGTTATTCAAAATAAGGATAGCGAAATAACAGCATTTGCATGGCTTATAAAACCAAGAAAACTTGAAAATTAACATTTCTGAAACTCATTTTAAGGAATTAAGCTTTCTTTTTGTTGTTCTTTTTCTTTAAAATTTACGGGTTTTTTTTAACTTATATATTTCTCCTCCCTTCAGTTTCTTTCTTCCACTTGTTTTATCCCGTATTTGCTTTCTAATCAAAGAAAGACCATTTTCTTCTTCTTAAAATGACGGGGTTTATAGCACAAACTCACTATTACAACTACTACCAAAGGAAGTTCTCTACCTCTTATACTTCTGGCCTAAAAGATTTCTGTAGCAGATCAAAGAAAGTTTTTACTAAAATCCCCAAAAGTGCATTTCCTGAAAAGATACGATTTGTACGGTCAAAGTCTCTCAGATCTCGGATGGTCAAACTCTTTCAAATCTCATTAATAAATAGCCAATATAAAGTAATTGGCTTATATGTTCTACTCCCTTTATTTAGGTACTTGACAGCACCAGCTCAATCCATTCTTATCGGATTCAGGAACTCAAAAGACACTATTTTTGTTCAGCAGGCCCTTTGCCAACCCTGTTCACCAAGGCAAATGCAGTAAGAGAACCATATTTTCCAACGGATTAGGAAAATGAAGGCTTCAGACTGTAACTGATCTTGCCAGTAGCACAGAGTTTTGCCTGCTCTTGTAGCTGGAAGCCACAGCAAAACCTTAAGGAGCATATGTCCTGTAGAGTACTTGATGTGTTTGGTTGGTTAGCTGCCATAAGCAGCTTCAGCGGTAGTCTCCGTGTAAGAGCTCACACACATCATTACATATGATCATCAAGATGACAAGGGCTTGCACTGCCTGGATTTACTACCCTCACTATCCACTATTGTTTCCTCCGTGGCATAAAGGGATCACTTGTAAACAAGAAAACTGTTACTGGATTACTCTGGCAGTCGTCTCTCATACTTTCAGAGGGTGATGGCTGTACTTCAAAATGGTTAACTAATTATTCATTTTTTTTTAAACCATGGAGTAATTGAAGGAAAAGGAGGAGAGCTCAATTTAGCAATAGCTATGATGGGACTGAGACAAAGAAAAAGTAGATCTTCTAGTAAGAGGGAAAAGCAAGGGCTGTGAACAGTTGGTTTGGTGAGAAAGCTGGAATATAAACATTGTGAAAGATACATACGCAACGTGTTTATCAGACTGAAATAGATGCTAAACAGAACTTAAAATAATAATCAAAATGCAGAGACCCATTGCTTTTCAAAACAAACTTCAGTGCAAAGCACTGCAGTTATTAATTGCCATATGTCATTGTTCAAATTCCTCAGACAGACTCTTCCGCTAACCTACACTTTCCAGTGTCAAGGCTGGGACAGGAATGCTTGATAAAATCATCAGCTTTAGCACCTCATCAACACCAGACACAAGCAGCTGTCATGCTGGCCACTGAGGTCTAAAGGCTAATGTCACTAGCTGGGTCAAATCCTTTCAAGTGCCCCTCCCAAGGAAACCCACATTTTTTTATTTCAGATAAACACGGCAAATTTAAAGTGACTTGACTTACTGAGGACTTTTTGAACTTTGAACTAGTCATGAATTCACTGATTATTTTGTATGCCTTTCACCCATGTTCCCCAAAGATTAACTAAAATCCTGTTGTCCCAATATTTGGAAAGGAAGCCTGGAATTTTTCTTTCACAGTAGATTTTAAAGCTTTCACCATTAGGTGTGCACTCAATATAAAGTGATGGAAAAATCCCTTAGCTTCTCAGACCACAAAAGAAATTTAAAATTTGATTTGAATTAAAAGGTGAATGTATGAAAAACAGATTCCATTTCTATGATTTTTAAAAAAAGTTGTAGTATTGGCACTTCAGTTTTGACACCGCTTTGCCAAGAAGAATTAGATTTACAGTTTTGCAACAGTCAGACTAGAGGCCAAAGGAGATAAACAAGGATCCAGAAGAAAAACAGTTGGAAAAGCAAGGAAGGAGGAGATTGGAAATTTAGGACAGAACAGTGTTAAAAGGAGTGGGCAACCTCCTTTTGCCCTTCTGGAGCCAGAAAAGGAGTAAATGCTCACTGCCGTTCCTGACAAGATGACATTTGTTCCTGACAAGATGACATAGCAGCAGCATGTACAACGGGCTGGAAAGCACTTCTCTCTCTCTCCCATAGAGAAGGGCCGAAGGTAGGAGCTGAATGGGGGATCCCATGGATCATCCTTGCAGCTCAATGATCTTAGAAGTCATCCAACTAATGAACATAGCAATCCTCTGGCAGCGGGTTCACAAAATCAGAAAAAAAAAAAAAGAGTCATTATCTTTGACATGACGCTTACAGGTTGCACTACCAGCAAAGTTTATGGCATTTCATAGCTCTGTATGATGAGCACTGTGACAACAACAACCAAATTTCAGAGTGCCTACAAATCTAACCTGCTTTTGTGGGTGGCTTTCTGTTGGTCCTTCTAAGGAGTCAGCTGTCTACCTGCTGATGTCCAGGTGTCGTTGCCACAATGACAGCATAGGTAGCTGGGCATTCTTAGAACTACAGAACTGTATAGGTTGGAAAAGACCTTCAAGATCGTCAAGCCTGATCACTAAACTAACAAGTCTACTGCTAAACTACGTCCCTAAGCACCATATCTAATTGACATTTAAACATGCCCAGGGATGGTGATTCGACCACTTCCCTGGGTAGCCTGTTCCAGTGCTTGATAACCCTTTCAGTGAATAAATTTTCCCAAATATCCAACCCTAGCCTCCCCGGCACAACTGGAGGCAATTTCCTCTTGTTCTTGCAGACTATCCTCAACACAAGTTATCCTGGGATACGGGGACGGTGCAGCACCAAGCCCTGACCAGTGTGTCTGCAGCCCATAAAGCGCAGCTCCAGGCCTCGCCGCTGAGGCAGCACAACGTGCTTTGGAGCTCAAACTTAAAGCCTACGGCCGCGATTAGTATCTTCCTCCTCATGTGTAGAAGGAGGATGATGGGGAACTTTCCTCCACTCAACCGAAGGAGAAGGTAAACTCCTGGGGCTTTCCAAGCACGGTGATGCCTGGAGTCAGGAGCACTCCCCGATTCCCCCGGGGATCACACAGGACCCCAGCGTCAGGGCTGGGGGGAGGAAAGGAAGAATCTCGCTGAGCGAGGGGCTGCTGCCCGGGGTGCAGTCCCGTCTGTCAGAGGGAGGCTCTGCCCCAGGACACGAAGCCTCATCCGCGACCCCAACTCCAGCGCCGCCGCTGCCGGGACGCGCTCGGCGGCGGCCGCTGCCAACAAGTGCGACTCTCCTGCCCGGGAGGGAGCTCCCCGGCTCTCCTTCCCACAGCCCGGCCCAGTCCAGGGAGGAAGGCAAGAACCCCCCGCCTAACCGCCGCCACTCACCCGCCCGTCTCGGCTCCCGAGTCCACGCAGTCGTCCTCGNCCTCCGCGCTCGTAGCGGGCGCCGAGCCCCCCCTTCCTCTCTCCCGCCGCCCTCCTGCAGCGGGGGGGCCCGGTCGGAGAGAAAGGGGACCTCCTGCCTCACCCGGTCCCCTCGAAATACTCCCGTCCCGCAGATAAAACCTTCCATGCACGATGGCCAGCAGGACACCGTGTTTAGGTGCGCTTATTTTAAAAACTGCACCTTCGTGGTATCATTTTTTTGTTTCTCAGTTGCTCTTCCAGCTAAGAGCTAAAAGGTATGACATCCCATATCCAGTGAAAGTTAAGAGAGAGTGTTGGATGAACGTCTTCACTGTCCATCTGGTTTTGGAGTACCCGCTCTTTATAGACTTTTATTTGAAGTCGTCCGCTGTGCTTCCTCCAGTCTCCCTTAGTGCTGCCCGGCACTTGCTCATTACATCCAACACAGTCGTTTTGAAATTACACAGAGAAGCGAACAGAGAATGGTTTTACAACCCCATGAGAATTTTTGTAATGCTGACAAAAAATGATGTGATGTACAAGGTGCATTTTGAATGCTGCTGGGGAAGAAATGCTGGTGTAGGAAAGACTACCAGTAGTGGGGCGGTCAGATTCTGTAACATCGGTGTGCAGGAAAATGTTGCGAGTGAGCTCCTATATTCAGTGCATGTTGTGTGTGCTTGCCTGGTTTGTATTTGCGGATGAACACCTCTCTGTTTCTCCATCACTTACCTAAATACACTTACCCATGCAGGTGTGAATCAAGATCTCACTCAGTCAAAATAAATCGATCTTCACTTAACCCACTCAGTAATCCAGGCTGTACCAGATTACAAGAGGAGGGGGCAGAACTAATGTGTTAGCTTGTGTCTCCAAACTGGGAGACCAGCACTCTTCTTTCTTCTGAATCAGTTTCAAGCAAAAAGCTGGAAGGTGGTGTTCTATGTTCCCCACAATCTAGATATTGTGGAACAACTTTAAAAATAAATCTAGGACCCGTTTCCCCAGAACTGGGAAATCTCTTCCATTAATGTTTTGTGGAAAATGTCAGCTTTGATAAACTGGAAGTTTTCAAAGATCCCTAAAAACTATCAAATTTCTATCAGCTGCAAGAGATGGCCACTTGCAGAAAGTGATCAGAAATAAAAAAAAAAAAAAAAAAGTTCTTGAAAAAAAAATTGTTTCTTTTACCTTTTATTATTTATGCCTTACAACAAAGAAGAAAAATAGTTAAAATCTCAGCGTTGGAGACATAAAATGGACCTGAATGTAAAAATGTTCTGCACAAGACAATCCTACGTTGGCCTAAGAAATGCTAAAATGGTTTAGGTTGCTACCAGCACTTTTTTAGCTATGTCCGCATTGCATAGTGTTGGTGTCCTTAATTTTAAGATACATTCATGTTTACCAGTGTGGCCCATCAAGCTGTATCTAGTGGCACCAATTAATAATAACATCTGACATTGTATAACAGGCTCACACTGGGTGTAGTTTGTGTCACTGTTGTCTCTAAAAGTGTATGGCCCTGGTTCTCTAAAATTGTCTGAATGTGAGTAGGACTGTTGTGAAATCAAAGGAAAGGAGAACACCTTGGGAAGAGCTGTCAAGGTGTTGTTAGCATATTTTAGGAACAAAGAGGGGGCACCAAACCCAGAAATATTCACTATGGAGCTAGTGAATTCCCACTGCTCTACTATAGAGCTTGTGTGTAGTCCTGTGGCATCTTAGCATCACAGAAGATCAGTCCACTGTGTATCTCCAATGATCTTTAGAAGAAACTTTCAGCCTCTGCTATTCATCAAGAATTAGAAAAAAATATCATTGTATAGCAAAGTTGTTATTTAATCTGTTTTGCATATCTGGCTAGGTTTGCAAGCATGTCATTTTCCAAGCAGATAAATGATTTTTCAGTTTACATGGAGGATTTCACATAAACATTCCCATAAATACAAGGCTTGAGGTATGGAATAAGTGCCTTTAGCTACAATCCCTCTTCCGCCTTTCCTCCAGCAAGTTACTAAAAGCTAGTTTGGAGTAAATGCTATAAACAGAGCTCATACAAAGCAGTTCTGTACAGGCACCTATATGGTAGTTCAGAATGTATGGGAACAAACTATTCTCTCCTTTGTAACTGGTAAACTGCCATCTAAACCAATTTAATCACAAAATTAAATACTGAGACAGGGACCAAAATGTTGTGCCTGGCTGTGAAAGTAACCAATGGCATCAGCTGATTCTCAGCTTGCTGTCATTTGAATCATCATATGCAGATAAGAGGCATTAACGTGTTTTCAGACATAGTATGTCATTAAGAAATCCAATCAAGGATAGAGGAAGCAGAACTGAGGCAACAATTCAGTATATCTTGATTCCCATCTGGGACGTCTGTTTTGGATAAATATTTATCCTCCATCAATGGCAGTGACTGTGGAGGACCCTGTGCCCCCCAAAGGAGGTACCTGTGTTACCAGAACTGGACAGACCTCACTGTCTCTCTGATTCTTCGTCTACACACATGCATTTATTTAGTTAGTGCAACTGTGCTTGAAAGCAGGTCACTTTCATTTGCTTTTAAGTGTAATTTCAAAGTGAAATAAATTGTCTCTAGCCACTGTGGAACTGATTTAAGGTGTAACCAAACCTCCTTAAATGTTTAGAAATAGGTTTAGCTAAATTGATACACTTCTGTAGGTAAAATTTTAGGTGGTCAGCTAATAGATCTTTTCCAACTCTGACTTTTATTATTCTAGTTAGTTATGTTTAAGCACTGGAAAATAAGAGGATCTGGAATAGATTTTATGCTGCATTTAAGATTAATTTATTCCATCTGTCCCAGGGAGGGAAAAAAGAAACATTTGAAGGAAATATATAATTAAGATAGTAAGTATAGCTACCACAAACTCTAGGCTCTCTTATTTATGTATTTGCCTCATTTAACTCTGTTTTATTCTGGTCTTTCACATGATTATGGTGAAAAGGAGACTTCTTTGCATTAAATTCCAAGCATTCAGAGATTTTAATGAATGAGCTGTTAAGTTCTGGCTTTTACTTAGGTTTTCTGTTACCTGTGCTTCACATTAGTTCCTCTGTAGGGTTTGTTGAATAGGGAAGTTAAATTTTATTTACTTTCTTATTGTTATGAGGCTGCGATATCGGTTTCAAGATAAGGATAATAGTGAAAATATTCCTAGGTTAAATTTCCTCAAATTTCAAGCCTTTCTTAAATAGCATTTAATAGCAATGGTCACAAAAACTCAAACAAAAAAGTATCAGGAGACATCTTCAAAGATGCCAAAAAAATAAAACACTCTTGTCAAAATCAAACACTGAGAAGATGATATTAACGCTTGATCTGCAGAAAGTTCTCTTGCTCCTAGTTGCACAGGGCCAGATATTAAACAGGTCATAAGGTACTTAAAAAAGGATATAAAACAGTGTTTTATGACTGTGTTCAAATTTGTTATCATGATAAGTCCTACACAGTGGTTGAGTAGGAGATGTCTACTTTTCAAAGGAAACTTTTCAATGTGCCTGGTGATGTAGGTCCAGATTGTACAAGATTAAGAGTTTTAGCTTGCATTAGCAAAGTTAAGCATCATGTAACTGCAGCCTCCAGCTACTATAACCCCTGTCCTTGCAGAAGCAAATGCAGAATGCAGAATCTCCTCCTCATCCCCCACGTAATGATCTTAGTAACTGAGAACACAGTGCAGGAGAGCGAGAGCTGCAGCCTGCAGCTGAAGAAAGGCAGAGTGGAAAGCTGAAAGATGAACCACATCAGATCATACATGTGCTAAAGCAGAAGAGGAAGCAAAAGCATCAATTTCCCTGATGAATCCACACCTGGATTCAAATTTCAATCTCTTTTCTGTTCCCTGAGTTCTGACTGCTGGGATATCACCTTTCCTCTAGCAACCATCAGGATGCAGCGTTAGCAGAAGAGCATGAGTCTGGCCCTCAAGCCCAAGTGAACGAAAAGAAGTGGCTGCTTTGTTCATTGTCCTATGTGAATATCCTACCAATTCTGATATAACTTATGGCATATTTCTAGCTTCTCCTCTCTATTTTTTTTCTATACGGTGGCAGAGCTTCACTGTAGGGTAGGGAGAAGGGAGAAAAATGTGTCCCTTTTGCATGTAACTGGAATTCTGGCAAGCAGAACACTCTTCTGGGGATAAAACCCTATTCAATTCTGTTCTTTTTATGCAGTATTTTGGATCTCCCTCTTTTCTGTGCAATTCCAAAAGAAAAGGGGACAGATGCTATTGCAGCTCCTTTTAGCATTATGCTGTAAATTAGAGAGCCCCCCAAGTTTATGAGAGGCAGACCAAGAATCTAGCTTAGCAGAGGATTCAGTACCATAGGTGAAGACAGGACAAAGATGCTAAAGGATGGGGTTTTTCATTCCCAACTAAAACTTTTCCCAACAGATTATAATCATGCTGTCTCCATCCTCTGCTACCTGACCCTGAAGGCAGAATCTTACCCCTAATGAAGGGTTCTGGATTCCATTCTTGGCACTTTCCAGTCCCACTCTAGGTATTATGGTGATGAACTTCTCAGTTTACAGGATCTGGCATTTACAGAAAAGAGTTTCTCCTTTAGTGGTTCCCATGGAAATTAGCACTCTGCAGGTCAAGACTTTGTTAACGTTCGCTACAGGACTTAAGACACTGTGTTGTGGATTACAAAAAAAGTGGAGAAAATTGCAGTTTTGGAAGAAGGAGGAGAATTATGGCTTGGCATGTGGTTCAGTCTTTATGCTAGGTCAGCCCTAAAAGACTGACTTTCAGTCTGGTGAATGCTGCCAAAATATTTGTGGCAGTTTCTCACATAGACTGTTGGGTTGTTGGGTTTTTTAAAGGTTATGATGAGGTCAATTTCATTTGTGGTAGGTCTCAAGCAAGACACTCCACCTCCTAAAATTCTACAATTTCAAGGTAAAATACAACTATGCAATAAAAAGCACTGAGGCCAAGGTTTTCAGTGGAGTTTAAGGCAGTTTGGTTCCCAGGTCTTACTTTCATGTTTCATTTGAAAACCCTAGCGTGCACACTACTACCAAAGTTCATGGTACTGTGCAGCAAATATGTATTTTATGAGCAAATTGCTCTTTTTTACTTGAATTTGAGTATATTAAAATTTTTATTGAAAACTTTTAGCAGTCAGTAACAACTACTATAAAAATGAGTATTTGGAGTCCCTTTCTGCACCATCATGAAGCCCAGAATTCAGTGGGAGTACAAGGGCGAGTGGAGCTACACCCCACCTCTGTGAAAGTATCTGACTGGAGACTTGACTGAAAAGGAAAGTCCTTTTCAGGGGAAACAAAGTTGAGGTGACTGTATCGTGGACTTTAAGGAATGAATCTTGCCGTTATGTTGCAAAGGATCTCGTTCAGCCATATATTTTGGTGGACGTAATCAGTGGGTTTGCTGTGTGTAGGTGCCAGGATCAGCACTCAGACTTGGACTTTAGGCAGCGACTCTATTTCGAGTAATAGTGATCCAGTCTCCAGACTCCGTGAGAGGACTGATCAGTACTGACATCCTACATGAAGTGTAAGAGGTGAGCCTTTGCTCCAAACCTTGACCCAGCCCTCACTGGTGTGAAAGAACTTAGAAAAGCTTATAGCACCAATTTGGACAGTCCTCAACGTGGAAAGCCAGGTATACAAGGGCTACATGCCAAGTTATGTGAAGCAATGTGGAAGTCATGTCGGTGAATTCCTCTTTTGCTAGTCACCAGCTGCTGGTGTTACACTGTACCTCTTCTTTGGTGCTCTGCAAGAAAGAGTGCAACAGCACAATCCAAACAAGGCCATTTGGGACTCCACTGTGACTGGAGAGGTGTTTTCAAGATCTCATTGGCAGGATATAGACTTACAAATGTATATTTCCAGGTACTCTTAGCGTCTTGTCCAGAGGCTGCTCTGATACGTGCTGACCAATAGATGGAGAATGCAGTTGTCTTCTGTGGACTTGTTGAGTTGGGGAGGCAACACTTGAGCCAGAGTGCATGTTAGGTGATGCTCAAGTGTTTGCTTGAAGGAAGTGTTAACAGTGTATTGGCATGCATTCATTAAAGCACAGGGGAAATGTTTCAATTGTCTTGTGTGAAGGAATGCTAACAAGTGTCATGTGGTGCCACATGTGAGAACAGTTTACCAGGAAAGTAGACAATGGACTTGGTGTCACTTTTATGAGGTCAGTGAGATAGTTCTGTCTTCTGGTGAGCATCCTGAGCCCTTCACATATACTCAGTGAACTATCATTATATTCACAAAAGCGCTCTTATGCTCGTAACCATGGCAACTCCTATTACAAGATTTTTTTTCATTAAATAGTGTGTTTTACAAGGCAGAGGAAACATTTATTTTCAAGGACCAGACTTGCACCCACTGATGTTCAAAGCGGAAGGATTAAACCACTATGGCAGCAGCAGTAAATATTATAGCAGCTTTTATGTGTAGGCTCTTCTGAAAGGGAAAACCATCTTCAGCTTTTTCCTTTGCAGCTGATTGTGACAGTAAAAAGTTATACTCTGGAAAGCAGTTACTTTTAAAACACTGTTGGATCTCCAAGGGAGAATTTATTTCTTAACTGTTCTACCACATTTTAAGAAATCCAGTTTTGAATTACATCTAATATAAATTTTTAATCGTAAAATTGACAATCAGATAGTCCTATTAGGTTTAAATGTTTTTCCTAAAACTCTTCATCTGGTGGTTGTGACTTTTAGCAACTAATTTACCAAGTGAACAATAGAAACACATGTTTTTATGCATAATCTAAGACATGGCAAACACAGTGAAGTAGATCACAGAAATAAAGCTTAGATTTTTTTTGCCAGAAGATATTTGATTCTGTTTTCACTTCTGAGATTTGTAAATAAGACTAGATTTATTGTGATAGAGGGATATATTAAAGTCTCATTCGCTTTGGCTGGTGCAGAAGCTCCTGTGTCCAGTGGCTTCGTACACAGCCTTCTTTTCTCCCCCCTCATTAAACTGAGGCTATAACCGCTCCTTTTATTGAGATAGTGAGAGAAGAAATTCTAAAGTATCCTTTCTGTCATGTTGGGAACAACCTTGTATATAAGATGTCTCCACCTGTGCTGAGAATATTAGGAGGCAATGATTGCCGGTGGACTGTGAATCAAGAGTGTCTTGCTTCAGAGGCATCATCACTGGTGATCAGCTTTGGGAGAAGCAGGTGCAAGAGAGACATCATACTTGACATAAATGTGTGCCTCTATCAAAAACTGACAAGGAATGAAAGCAGAATCTTGTACAGGAACCATAGAAAGAACATTATTGGGACTTGAGGAGAAAAACTCTGCCCCACCATATGGGCCAGGCAGTTCTTTATGTCTTGTCACAGCAGGCAACTCGCTGAAAGAATGTAAACCATCCCAGTTTTCTGGTTCATCCATTTGAACCAGGGTAGCCTTTTGTGAGAGCTTATGGATCAAATTAAAGGTCTCAACTAAACCTGCAACCTGCGTCATCCAATGACTTGCAGAACCAGAGTGTCTCATACTTCTGGTAGCAACAGAGGTAATTTAAACTCCGCTAAAGTGAGGCTGCAAATTGTGCTTTTCCTGTCCCTGACTGTGCATGTCTACTTCCTTATCTCCACACTGCATGGAATATTTGAAGGAACTGGCCTGACTTTTTGAGCCCATCAAAAGAAGGAAGTGATTTGTCTTCAACTAAATTAGTTTCTTGGAAAGCCTCAACTTCTGCTCGCACAGATGCCAGTAGCAAGACCACAAAGAAGTTCAAAAGAGCATGGCTGGCAATTCATGACTCCTCCAGCACAGAGGACAGGACCACAGCAGCTCGGGTTCAATTCAACTTCAGTTGCTGCTTTCAAACTGCACTTGAAGTGTTGCAGAACTATAACTGGACTATATAAAAGTATGAAGGGCAGAAACTCAGCCCAAAAATCCATTAGCCAGAAAGGATTATTAGGAAAAATATTGGATGCTATTTCTGTGGTTGGCAAGTTTTTACTGAAATTTACGTAACTTCTTTTGACTTTTATAAATCAACTTAAAAATGTATCTTTGATGTTCAAGAAGCTCAGACATACAATAGCTGGCTCTGGCATTTTGCAAGAAGTTTGTAAAATAGCTTAAGACCATTAATATTCGTTGTTATTGTAAGCTTGTTCTGCAGCTTGGGAGCCATCTGCTTATCTCTGGAGTTTATTGCTGCCCATCTACCTTAGTGTTTTGGATGGCTGCACATCACTGGAGCCTCTAAGCGCCTTTCCCTTCCAGCACCAGTGCCTCCTGGATTCCCTGGCTGCTCTGCAATTTTCTTTCATTAGAGACTAGTTATGCTAGGTCATATATGATATCCAAGATTCATCTAGCACAGTATCTGTCTCATCATCATCCAAAACCAGATCTTTAAGAAAAGAGAAATGACAGGGCAAACTCCTAATCATAATTCCCTGATTTATCTCAATATGTAACTTTGATATTTAAGAAGGCCGAGGATCATAAGAGCGTACAAAATAGATCAAGACGTAGGTTTACTTAGCCCACCTCTGGTTGCAGTAGAGTCTGACTATGAGAATGTGAAGCTGATTTTGTGAATGCTACACATTCTAGTAGTGTCCTAGTAGCACTACACGTCTAGTGATGGGGAAAAAATCTTAATAAAACAGGAAAGTTGTCTTGGCAGCAGTTATACTAATTTCATTCCTCCTGGAAAGCTGCACTGCGTAAGTGAGAGAGCATCTAATGGTTGCTGTCCTCAGCTGAGTCAGGGTCTGTGATGTAGCAGAAGTTTCTTGATGAACCTGCTGAGACCTCCACACTAGTGGCTGGCAATGCTACTGCCTCTAGTGATTTATAGGTATCATCTTGTACACAGGTGGGTGGTTATATCCTCTCTATGTATGTTGATTTGATGCTGAGGAAAAGGATTATGTGGAAGAATAAAGGTAACAATATTAATCACCATGGAAGACACATCAAGACATAATGTCCGACTATCAAGTTGCACATCTTAGCTCCAAGCTATTTGATGCACAAACAAAAGCCCAGCTGCCCACAAGTGCAAAGAAGCCCCGCTGCATTTAAACGTTCTGCCTTTCAGAAAGAAGAAGGTCCTATTCATGACAGTAAGACTGAAATGTATCTTTCTCTCCATCATGCTACAGGGTTTGACCTGGCCATGCACAGACCTGCCTAGTCCCGTTGGCTTTCTGCCTTGTTTCCCTTGGGCCTTAGCTGGAATAATGGTGTCAGTCTAGATTCTCTGCTGTGGCAGAGAGAAGGTCTAAACTTTCATTTCCCTCCTCCCCATTAATTTTACTCCTTCCCATAAAATTCCACGTGACCTATCTCCTGGGTCATCACAGGGTTTCTGTGATGCAAGGTGAGAGGGGTGCGCTGCAGTAGGAAGTCCCCTACCCCATGAGAATGCAGGAGCAAACAAGTTGTGTTTAAACTTTAAAAACTCAACAACTCTCAAAGATGAAAGGAAAAAACATTATTGTACCCACTGTTATACATACTAGAATAAATCACTTGCGAAAACAGTTACTGCAGTAGTATAACAGGTAAAATCTTTATATGGTAAACTTAGAAATAATTATGCAAATAAAAGCATATACTCTAGTAGTCAGGATGAGCTTTTGCAATGCAGATGGAAATGAAATAGAAAAACTTCTTCCTAAACTTACTTTTCTTTCGCTGCCGATTGCTGGATTTTCCCCTAGACTTGGGGCCATGTAGCTCACTGGCACAAAGAACCTTTCAGAGAGCCCAGATGGGCAGTAAAAGGATGGCTTGAGAAAAAGGTTTCCAAAAGCTGTTCTTAAGGCACCTAACATGTCGCAGCTAAAAGAAAGGCAATACCATGTGCAAGACACTCTTAATCCAAATCCCAGTAATGGAGTTACACGATAGGCTGCAGCCTCTTGCCTCTTAATTTATAGAGGATCAAGTGGCATTAGAGCCAGTCAGCCCTGCATCGTCAAGTGCTCGTCACAGCACATCAGCTTGTAAAAAAATGCCACTCCACAGAGAATAGGGAATAAATTCATCATCTTTCCTTTAAGTAGCTATTCAGTGTGTTCTTGTCTGTGAGTGAGGAACTTTGTTTATGCTCAAAGTAATGGTGTGTGACTTTCGTGATATAGTTTATATATGGATTTTGGGCAAAATAGAAATGCATGAAATCAATGAAACAGTTATGTTCGTCATCTGAAAATGCACTGTTAATCTTAACTCTGAGGCAACAATATTCATTATTTTTATCTATTCATCAAACGGTACTTCTACATAAAAATGTTACATTTAATTTTGAATATATATCTCCTTTATACCCTTACATATGTGTGTACATGTTGACACTTCTGAGACTACTTACTATGCCCTATTGCTGCATAATATGGATCTACATAGTATTATTTTGAATATGCACTACAGATGATATTCTGTGTGGGCAGGACTAATAAATAGCTCCTTTTAATCTATTTTCCATGATAATGCTGTGGATATAAGGGCCACAAAACCCTTAGAAAAACTGAAGACGAAAAAGAAAGGTCTAAAAGCCTGTAAAGATTTTATTTCAAGCTTGTCAAAGGAGGAAGTACATGATTTTAAGCACTTGCCTTTGCTCAAAGAATGCAAAAACATTTTACAAGTTACTTCTGCTTGCCCAGAATTTGCTCCCATAACCGCTCTCCAGAAGTAATGATGCAGATGCCAAGTTTATTCACCTAGGATTTATCAAATAAAATATCATCCTACATTTAGACAAAATATACTATCATCCTGCATTTAGACAATCACTTTCAAACCTGTCCATTTAAAGTGAAGTATTTACATCTGTGGTTAGGTTCGTACATAAAACTGACAAGATTTTCAGCCCTTACTGTCCGTTGGCAATGCAGATACTCCACATTGCTCAAAATCTACATCTCTTACTGATTTGAATATGAGCCATTAGTTCAAGTGTTGGTTGCAGACCATAAAGAAGCTCTCAAGCATGTGAGAATGGGATGGAGTGATTAAGAGAAAAGCAGAGGATCTCTTACCCCATCCAAGGTTACATCATCCTTCTATTTTGCTCCAATTTTCATATGAATTGTCATCTTCTGCCCTGTCTTTTTGGCTCATGGTCCTAAAGAGATTATTGTTTTAGAAGTTGTTGGGGTTTTTTTTGTTGTTGTTCATTTGTTTGTTTTTGTTTGTTTGGTTTTTTTTAACTGTCACAGCCTGACTTGCTTTAGCTCATCTTCAAGGTTCCTATCCTATTTGTTCATCTTCCTCATTCTACACAAACCTGTGCTGAACATATGAAAGAAACAGATTTTTTGCCCAAAGAACTTAGTAGTGTTAACTTCTAGGTAAAAAAAACAAGAGACATTAGTCGCTAGCCTAGAGTACGAGCAGAGGATAGAGGAAAAGTCTCCACTCGGCGAAAAGTTTAAAGGAAATTATTTGTCTGAAGGAAGATTTAAAAGAGAAGAATGAAGACTGTCTATGCATGAAAGCAAGGAGTAGTTCATTGCTTTCATGCATTGAAGACCTGTGTGCAGCTCCATTTTGCATTCCAGGGGAGCAGTGATCATACCAAACAGATATTGAATGGATTTTGCTTAATATGTGAACACTCTGAGGAGCTCAGCTGACCTAGACATCTGCCTTCCTTAGTCAATGGAGGAAGACAGGCACCCTTGGGGTGAGTCACACTGAATGGTGTCTCTCTTCATCGTTAAAGAAGAAGCCAAAACACAGGTGGTAGGAAAACTGTGTCCAGTCACGTAATGGTATTCTTCTATATGGACAGATGCCTCCAAATTCCTTATTCTTGAGGGAGCTTTATAATACTAACCAATAAACCACGGTTAATGTAATTGTCTTAGAGTACTGCCTATTGCTACTTGACAAACATTTCTTGTGGGATAAGATCATTTATCTGGCGGTAGAAAAGTTTCTTTTAGTAACTATTATAGTTACTGTGGTTGCTGCATTGTGAGATCACCCACATAAAGAAAATGTTTATTGGATTATTTGAGTGATTGCTTCCCTTCTTGCATTTTTGGCAAAGCTTTGGGGGACTGGAAGAACTAAACGGGCCAAAAAAGTCTTATTCGTCTCCCCACCCACATTGTCAGCCATGATTATATCGGCCATGATATAATAACACATGTTTAAACGTTCTGTAAGTAAGGAAGAATTTTAATGGGTGATAATGGTGGAAGCTTATAGTATAGCTTGTGACTAATTTTGCAGTGGCTGAGGAAAGGGTATTAGATGGCTCAAGGAGCTGAATGTGGTCTCTGGAACATTTCACCAGCCGACAAAATGTAAGAGTGGTTTACAGTCCAGTAACTATATCGTGGTTTGTTGTGTTGTAGGTATCTCTTCTAGTGTGAGTGACAGAAGACCACAGATCTAGCCACCCTGTAGGGGAGGCAAAAGTCTGGACACATAGGAAAGCCAAGTTTCCCACAGAGCAGGTGTCTGGTTAAAGCTTGATCTTGCTGGGATATTAAGAAGATACAGGGGTTTGTTGAGGTATGTGGCTGGGTAATGTTTACACAGTGCTATGAAGAGATGAAGTTCTGTAAGAGTGTTGTCTTTGTTGTTTTGCATGTGTTAGTAAATCTAAAAGGCTATGAAACCTGCTACTAATCTGGTTTCTTTATTTGCTAAGGACAAGGTCAACTTTCACCAACTTCTTCGGTAGCAGAATATTTATCTAGTCTGTAACAGAGAGATGTTGCTGTTTGCTTTTCTCAGTGTTTGTGCAGATCTAGTTATAAGAGCAAACCTTTCTGTGATGTTCCCCTGTTCCCTAGTCAGGGCACTCAAAATTGAGGAAGCTCCTTTCTGTGCAAGGGCATTTTGAAAACCTGTGATGCATCAGTTATGGCTGTGGTCTTCTGTCACTCACACTAGAAGAGAAACCTACAACAGATGAACTACTATATAGTTACTGGACGAAACCACTGCTATTTTCTGCTGTCTGGTGAAATGATCCAGAGCACACATTCAGTTTCTTTAGCCATCTAATACTCTTTCCTCAGCCATCGCAAAATTAGTCACAAGCTACACCGTAAGCTTCCACCATTATCACCCATTAAAATCCTTCCTTATTTACAGAATGTTTGAATTTTAGGGCTACTCCTCAGTTATAACTTGGATTTCTTTTATTTTTCCATGCAATTAAGTAATGTACGAGAACTAGCCCTAACTAACTCCTCTGTAAGGCAGGTTAGCAAAAAGATGTAACACAGAAAGGTGCTCCCCTGATTTTGAGTGCCCTGCCTGGGGAGAGGGCATGGATTATTTCTACAGCTGTTGCGGTAAGGCCCTGTGGCCCTCAGTAAGCTACTGTGAGCTTCCTTATCTGCTACCCTCCACAGCACTGGGGGCATGGTGCTGGTGGACTGTGTTCATACTCCAGAAAGTCTTCCTCATTCCCATGTATCAGAGATTCTTGGAGAAGATTCATGGACAAGTGATCTAACTGCTGAAGTTTGGACACCTAGGCTGGGAAGCTTATCTTTCTGGACTCTCTTCAAAGTCAGTGAAGAGAAATGGGCCTCTGAATCACCTCCAGTGGAATTTGTTCCCTTCCAAGTACTAGGCAGCACACTTTTTCAAGTAGCTTGTATCTTAAATACCCAGCTTCACTGCTTAAGAATTAGTGAAATCAATAGCCCGTGTATGTACCTGCAAGGTGGATTTCATGCCCTGAATCAGAAAATTCACATAATTAAGATCTAGTCCACAATGACAAAACAAGCAGTTTGTTGGGATGCTGAGTTGTATGTATACTGTTATTACAGAACCTTTATTGTTTTTCATGGATCATTATTAAGTTCCAGAAGGGTGTCCAGGACAACTGTAAAGCAACTGCAGGAAGGCAGATGTTGAGTGACAAGGTGCTGCAGGTGTTTATCCAAATTCTCCAGAAATTGTATGCCTCAGGACTCCTGGAGGCACTCAAGTTACAGTAAAAGTTTCCAGCAGCTCAAGAACTCTCCTGTAAAAATACCTCCCTTCAAATGATGGACTCCTTTTTCTACTGCTTTGAAGATACACATTAGCATCAGAAGAACGGCACTGCTTGTTGAACATTAGAAAACCACTCTAGCTTTTGTTACTTACTGGGAATCTAGGCCTCTCTGCTTAAAAACTATCAAGTGCTTCCATTTCCACTCCACAATTAAATGTCCTTAATGCGACCTCCACTCCTGTGGTGCTGACAGAGGTCCTTGTCTGACATCTCCTCATCCATCTCTGTGGAGGGAAGATGTCAGAAGGGATGTCTGTAGCTGAGAATTGAGCACAACGCTTAGATTCCTCAGCCGATGAAGACACTCCCAAGCCATGCAACTTTACCAGTTTACCAGTTCAAGTCCCTCATCACACTGACTGGCTTCACGTAACAGTGCAGCTTTGTGAAACTGGGAGCAGACTGCTTTGGGACCTGAGTGATTTCATATCCAGATGCCTTCCTTCCACCTCCACGGCACTTCTGGTTTATATTAAGGGATTATCTTTAGGCATCTCTAGCTCCTTTAAGGCTCTGATTGAGATTTTTATCATGCTTATGCAGCACAGCACATCCCTAACACACAGGATAATCTGGCTCTCAAGGCTAGCGAGAAATCAGAGCCTCATACTTGCATGAGTGATCGCATGGTGGTCATTCATCTCACTAATGATAATTTTCCATCTAATCTGCTCTGTGTTTTCTAGTCCTTCCTAGCACCTCCTTTTCCACATTAAACAAGAATGGGATTATGACTGAGAGTAGGTTGGGTTTTTTTTCCTGTGGAAAAAAAGGAAAAACTAGAAACAATCTATAAATAGCTGAAATCTGATTGCCCTAATGAAAATAGGCTTCACCTCTATATAAACTAGGCTCTTTCTCAGCAATACTTAGTAATAATTTCCATATAATCCACAGGCAAGTAGACATGACAGACGGTACTGTTGAAGGTGGAAATTGCCTGTATCTATACCTCTGTAGGGGAGAAACAGTAGTGGGAAGAGTGGACAGATGTGACACCAAACTTGACATCTTTGATCTTGATCACAAACTTGAAGGGTGAGTGAGGTAAGCCATTATATAGCCAGAACAATGGACAAGGGAGCAGTATGCCACTCATTCCAGGACTGACTTTGTTACAGCTGAATTAAAACACAGCTTGGAAGCAGGCTGACAGAAACAAAGGAAAAAGCTCTACAAAAAAAAAAAAAAAAATTGAGGTAAGGAGCAGAAAGAAAATGGGGAAAAAAACCCCTATACTTAATAAGCTGCTGCAAGAAGTTTAACAAGTTAGGGCCTTTTCCAGGTGTGTGAAAATCATGTGTGATGAGTTCTCAGTTGCTGAGAGACCTCATTCCGATCTCTCCTTTTGTTCTCATGTGACTGTCTACATAAGGCAAGACTCAGACCTGAGAAGCACAGCAGTTCACATCTTTCATTAGATCAAGTTGTTTATGGTTTTTTTTTCGTGTGTGAAAATTTCTCTGTCCATGCCCAGAAAAAACTGCTGAAATTTCTAGGAAGTGAGAGTACTTTGTAGGACAGCTGCCTATGGGCATGATAATGCAAGGAGAGCCTGCCAGTTTTTATTTCCAGAAAGATCCTTCTAGGCAGTGTTGTCACTGCCATTCTCTTCACTTTGACAGCAAGGGCAAATATGACCACGGCTCTGACTCCTGGGCATAGAGCAGTCTGCCTGCATTCCACACTCCAGTGGCTTCATGCCATTAACCTAATTGTATCAGACATTGGAACCAGTGCACCCTTTGACTTATGTCTCTAACTGGTAAAATGACATTAAACTTTGTAAAATTGAGCAATCCAAGAAAATTCTCTGCGGACACCTTTTTTAGTAATAAGATTAAGAAACAGTTTGTGAATCTACTGAATTTGGTACCTATCAAGGCAGCTGGCTTATTAATGGAATAAAACATTTAAGCAGTGTGGCCCATAAAATGCATGTTCACATGACTGTGTGAACTATATATCAAAACACAGATTAAAATACAGGTTAAAGTAAAACTGAAATGATGAATTCAGATTTGAGTCATCAGGCTGGCATTCTCGTGTCTTCCCATATAGCAAGGTCTGCTCTGTGTAAGTGCATTTTCTGCTTGCAAAATCCAAGGCAGCCTCAAATGACAGAAAAGTGAAAATTACTAGTATAACAAAAAGGTAATATGTATAGAAGCTTGCCACGTGTTTATTATTTACAGTTTTCCATTCAACAAACACAAGCTTTACCAGAGAAGGCAGTGATCAAATACAGTGACATCATTCTTCAATTCATCAACCGTTATCAATCAGACTTTTGTATCGTTTCTCCAAGTGGCTTTCACAATAAATGACACTTTTAAAAGGGACACTGGCAACCTAAAGTGCATTTGAATCAGAAATTAATTCAAAGCATTTCTGAATAGTGCAAATAATGTACTACTGTGCGTAAGAACTATCACAGGGGTAAACAGCAAGATTACATCAGATGTTTGCACTTTTATTAAAAAAATAATTGAAGAGCAAGAAACGAGGAGCTTCACCCCTTTACCCCTGGACCTTTTTGTAGGTTTATAAAAGTAAGTGAACATCAGAAAGTGTTTTTAGGAGTAGCCTTACGAGTTTCCAAGCAAATTTCTATAAATTGAGTTTCCCATTTGCTTTGTCTAAGTATTGAAATGAATTTGAAAACAGTAGAGTTCTCAGCATCTGACTTGGCACTCAGGAACAGAAATATCTCCCATTGATCTCATTGATGTTGGCTAACAGCCAATGTAAGTTTTATTCAAAAGCAAATTCCGAGTTCATAATTGTGAGTATTCAGCAGTTCATATTGCATTACTGAAAGCTGCTTCCTCAGTCGCAGAATGATCCCATGAGAGTCATGCATTCTGAACACCTTGAATTTTGAGTATAAAAATTCAAGGTTTGCTGCTCAGAAATAAGATATAAAAAAATATTCATTCATAGGGAGTATTTGGTGAGTAATTTCTTATAGCAACAATTCAAATCTCACTCTTTATTCATGTGGTGCTTGCAACGAGGAACGTTTCAGGAAACTCAGTGTATATAGCCACTGTTTATGTTATGTCCTGGGACCTCAGTACTGGGCTGGGGAGCTCAGTGCTGCTGAAGGGAATAGCATTCAATAGGCTGTGCAATCCCAACTATATACCATCCGTGTTGAGGCTGGTGGAAAGCAGTGACCCGATTTTCTTTCTTTTGCTTATCCATGGCCAATCCAATCTAGCTTCGTATCATTAGTAAAGATTTACATAGCCCTAGTAATCTCTACAGTTTTATCTGAGAATGTCACTACATCTGGGAAGAGGTGTATATGGTTTTACACATTCCCTGCATGAATCAACGAGCTACAGAAATGCCTGAGCCCAGGATATTGTTACTTAAATATCTGACTCGGTGTAGAGAAACAGCTCGCCAAGAAGCTCGGGTGTGCAATTAAATGGTCAGGAGTCTGAGTAGCTCTGGAGGTCAAGGCTTCCATCTAGTGGTAAAACTAAAAGGTGCAAAAGGAGCAGATCATGGGAATGAGGATGGCTGAGGTTCCTATGAGCATCCTCCTTCTTGTTCCAAACAAGTAGCTAACTGAGCAGAAGAGCAAGAGAGTAAAACGAGAAAAAAAGCCAGGCAACCCACAATATCTCCGAGGTTTTGGACAAGCACTGTAGTTCAGGTAAGAGAGGAATACTGTTCACTGGAGTGGATATTGTCTTTTACTTAAAGCCAGGTAGGACATTCTGCAGATGTACTGGCAGCAGCTGAGTGTACTGCATGAGATGTGAACCTGACCCACAGCCTCAGGCATGGCAGAAAGCAGAGTCTGATCTCTGCAAGATAATCTGTATTTTCAGATTTTATTTTTTCAGAAAAATAAAAATGTGTCTGTCATGGAGGGTGAGAAGAACGGTATTTTCCAGGTAATGATCATCCTGTCAAGAGCTCTTGATAATTTTTTTTTTTCTCTCACATGGTTTAGAATTGTAATCTGGCTCATCATCACTTCTGTAAGGATATGCCAAAGAAACAGAAAAAATAGAGCCCTTCTTGGAAACTACAATGACATTATAGACTCTGCAACAGCAGTGAACTCTGTAAAGAAAGAGGTTGGTGACCTTGTGGAGGTTGCTTTTGCAAGATTAGCAAATTTCCTCCTGATCCCTCTCCAATCCCCTCCCCCCCTCAAAAAAACCCCAAACCACACAGCCTCCACAGAACAATTCTTGATATCCACAGGCACACATGCAGACACACAATGGAGGAATCTGAGTGCATATTTCATAAGCACATCAACAGCCATAACAGCCATAATATAATAGCTGTATGCAAAAAAAAATGAAGAACAGTGACACTTGAGTAATAAAAGCTGGTGTTCTGCATACTGTTGAAGTCAATAAGGTGAACTGAAGTGAATTAAATTGAAATATCAACTCAGCTTCTGCTGCCTCATGTTTTCAGACAATTGGATTTCTCTTTATGCAGGAAGAATTATGGATGATAGATTGCAGTTCATTTCCACTGCAGCAAATTCTTCTGGATGTTCCTGCTGTATCCACTTAGCTCCAATGAATGTGTTAAAGATCCTCCATGAAGTCCTTACTGCCTGTGTTTTGACTCAAAAATGCAGTGACCTTTGCTTTCTGACAGCTCTGGCCACAATTTGATCTGATATTTTGGCCTGTGCACTTCTGTAACTACCACAGTTTCCTGGACATGCTTTTTCTTAATAATGGTTTTACAAAAAAATCCCATGAGGAGTGCTGACTACCTAAATCCTTTCCATTCTTATGGTCCCTTTCAGTTTGAACCGATTCTCAAATCACAGGCCTGTAAGAGAGCTGTTTCAGTTCACCAGAGCTCACAGAAATATTTCCTTTCATTTTAGTTAACCTAGCTTTATTTCCCCCAGCCTTACTTGGAGGTCTCAGAAGAAAACATAGTTAGCACCTCCATGTTTTGCCCACCTTAGGTCAAAAGCACGTTTTGCCTGATTTCAGGGTGTGGGTGTAAATTTCTGTATTCCTTTGAGCACAGACTAAGTTGACTTTCACGTTTTGTGAATTTAACGAGTAGCCTGGAATGTGTACTTTGGCTTTGCAGAGTGCTGTAAACATCTTGCTAAGCAGCAAACCCACTTCAACACACATGTTCACCTGCACCTATGTCTCAGTGATTTTTCTGACATGACTGAAACCTTATCCAGGTACCTTTCTGGAGGCTTGTCAAATTGCTTTAAGAACATGAGTAGATAAAAGTTCAGCTACTTCCTTTAGTATTATTGGTTAGCCATCTCAAAGCTTCTTAAAACTTTGAACATTCTGCAGGCAGTGCCTACTCCAGGAATACCTCAAATGCCTATTTTTGCAATTTGTCAAAGGGCTTAATGTAGCTTTTTTTTGAATCCAGATATTCCAGCAGCAGCTATCCTGTGCCCAACAGGGTCTCTTTACAACCTCTGTGCAGCCACTACTTTAGAATGATATTTTTCCCCTCATATTTAGATTCCACATAGTAGGTCAGACAATATGGAAGATGACATTAATTGATTAAAAATTCCTGGAAGGATGTAAATTAACTCTCTTTGCCCCTGCAAATAGCCATAGCTTGAAGCAGGATATGATTTGACTGTTCACAGCGGGTATAGAAGAAATGCTTTTCGAAATTTAGCTAGAAAGTGGTAGGTGAGGCTGGATAGCCACTTCTTCCTTGCTTTCCGCCACCCTTTAAATGTATCTTTTTGAATACGGACTGTGTTACAAGGGCAGTGGAAGAGTAGGTGAAAAGTGAGTAGAGGCAGAAGATCAAAGAATTCACGATTACCAGCAACAGCATTTCCTGTTAAAATTGCCAAATGAGCAAGAATAATTTGATTTCATCCGTTTATTTACTGGCCACTCAGAGAGAGGCAACAAAAGCTGTTCCTGCCAATCCTAGTTAATAATCCTCCTGCATATTTTGTCTGCTGCCCTACTTGTTATCAGTAAAAGCTTTTCCATTCCAACAGTGAATGGAGTGATAACAGCGGTTGTTGAAGCAGCTAGTGGTGAGCACTCATAGTAGTGAAGGTATTGTAGGACTCAGTCTTTGCAAATGTAGCTGGTGTACTCTGAAAGGGTCCTCACTGGCTTCTTGTATTCCTTCGCATGACCGGAGTTGCTCCAGTTGGAAACTGCTTTTGCAGGTGCTGAAGAAGGTGTAATAGGACATATGTTCAAGAAACGTATAGGAAAAAGAATAGTTCCTTTCTATTAGATATGTCATGTGTGTGGGGGCAGTGGAGAACCACTGTGTGTTGGACTGTATACAGATATTTTTCCCCAGGAACATTGCGATATGAGCAGAAAAATAGTCAATATGCTCAAAAAAACTGTTGGGAAGTGCTCAAGGACTACTTGTTCTCTTTCTTTCCATGCTCCCTAGTGCTCGTAAGATACCACACCTGTACTGAGTGTCTTTCTCAGATACCCCAGCCAAACTGCTCCTTCTTTGCTTTTCCAGTTAAACTAGTCCTTGCTGTTTCATTGGGTTAGCAGAGTAGGAAGGAGATACAAGTGGGAAGTAGGGATCCAAGGGTGCCTAGGGAAATGTCTCTAGGTATTGTGAGTAGGCCTTGCCTGGAGATGACTGATATAGTCTGGGTACTCTGTGACTTACCAAAAGATCCAGACTGTCCCCTCTTATAAATCCTCCTATGGACTTCCTTTGTGGGAAGAATAAATAGTGTATTAATTAGAATGAGAAACAGATGATCCAGTTAAAGATCAAGACAGGCAGGTCATTTAAATGTTTGTCTTCTACAAACTAATTTGAAGAACGACTGCTTGCAACATCTATTCCTTATTGAGCTATCAGGAAGGAATCTTAGCTATTTATCACTTTCTCTTGGCAAAGACTTTATCAATGGGTGATGGATGTGACAGGCAACAAGCTAAACATCACAATAATTCTGCAGCCATCTTTGGAACAAAAGATTCAAGAGGAGAGACAATAATTAATTCACCAAAGACTAACAAAGCTTTGAAAGATCCTAACAGTGTTTCTACTAAAAGGACATGAATTCTTCCAAGGAGACAAACAAGGCCAACTGGTTGTCCCTTGACCCTCTGTGACAGAAGACAAAGCAAAGTTTGCTTGTCAAGCTTGTCACAGAGACGGAGTTTTTAACAGCAGCAGGGTTTTTCAATGAAACAAAGGGGAAAAGAAGTGTAGATACAGCAGGGGATAAGTGTGGTAACCTCTCACCCTCTGAAAATGCTGCCAGGCAACAGCTATAGAGATAGCTCTAAAGCAGAGGGTGTTTCACTAGAGTGCATTTTATTGCTTTGTCGTAAGATGCACATAAAACTTTTCCCAACAGTGATGCCAGGATAACAAACTGAAAAAGAAATAATAAAAATTGCTGGGTATCTTATTTGTGTAATCCTTTCCTAAGCATTTCTCTGTACATGAATAGCATTTCTTTATCTTCTTATGCCTGGTAGGAATGCAATCATTGTTTTGGTTGATCACAGTCAGGGCTTATGCTGCAACAAAACCTATTTAATGAATGCAAATCTTGCATGCAGTGAAAATTTATGGAGAATATGCAGAGTCTAAGTCAAATGGATATACTTAGATTCAAATCCATATTAGATGGAAAGATGATGCTCCAGTTTTTTATTTTTTTTAAAAATCATCCTCTAACAGGAGCCTAGATTTTCTGACTCGGTTTTGCAGGTCAGTGTTGCCTGGGTGACAGCACAGCTCAAGTATACACCCTTAGAAAAAAAATATTACCTTTAAATCTGACATAGGAAACACATCTAGGTTTCACAACATTTACATGAAAATCAGCTCAAATGAAAATCTTTGTTGTCGTTCTTGGAAATCTGTTTTCTCCTGTTTCATGCCTCAGGTAAGCAATAGTAGCTATTTCAACTGCATGATATCAAAATTGCTCTCCTTTCCCTTACTTTGGAAATGTCCCGAAAGAGGAAGAATGTCAAGAAGTTACTGATAGCAGTTCTGGGGAGGCAGAACTCCTCCAGACTTTTACCTTCATGGCATGAAAGAAGAAGAAACAAACATTCCTGAGGATTCTTCTTTGCTTGATAACAAGGTACATTCTTCTCTCATTTTCCTTTTTAGTCAGTGAAAGTTAGGGGTCCTGTGGTATTGTACCTCTAATAGTGTCTGTTTCTCGCCACCCACCAAACCCACTGACATTCATCACTGGCATTTGGGAAAGCCCCACCATCCAAGCTTTTCAAGTATGTGTGGTCTTTGAAATGTATCATGACAACCATCATATGCAGATAACATTGGCATGTTGTTTATGTTTGGGTTTTTTTAATGATCTGTGGTCTCAGCACTTCTGTATTTGCTGATTCTCTTTTAAATCTCTAGGAGACTGTTTATTTTTTGTGTCTTTGTAGAACTTCAACGGCACATATGAAGTGATAAATAGTAAAGAACTATGGAGCAAAGTGTACATACCTTTTGTGATGAATAGTTTGCTCTGTTTTTTTTCTGTTTTGGACTGTTTCAGTTAGCTCTTTCCAAGCAATCTACTGTTTTATATAGCTATGTAGACACAACAGAGTTCAGTAGAGATTGACAAGTGCACTTTAGTTTCTGAACTATTTAAAACAGCACAAGGCTTAATAGCCTTACTATCCATTCACATATTTTATACGTGTGGAATTTTTTTAAAAGCAAATGAACAGTTTTAACTTAATTTGTTTGGGGTTTTTTTGTTTGGTTGGGGTTTTTTTGTGTGTTTGTTTGTTTGGGGTTTTTTTGTTTTGTTTTAATATAGTGAAATATATTATCCTGAATGAGATGCAACAACTTCATAAAACTTTATAAGCGAGATTACTTTGTCATCTACAGTGTGTCAAAGATTTTCTTCTTTGTCACCAGAGCTACACCTTGTTTCAAGGTTGATCAGGCATTCCTTTGTATCACTCACTCGGGTGAAATGTAACTATCAAGTAGGTAGATTTGTATGCATGATATCTTGTTATTCTGGAGATAACAATGCATTTTGACAAATAAATTACTGTGAAAAACTTTAAATATGTGTGTTTTCCTTTTAATTGTATTTATCTATAAATTTGATTTTACAGAGTTTTGTTCATCTGTGTAGTTCATTTAGTTAAACAGAACACATACACTGGATTTTTTAACTTGATTTTCCTACTCAGTCATGATGGCTCAGGAATTACTAAAATGCCGGGGCTTAGATCACTCTGGTAGCTACAAAGAAAACAGAGACACTGAAAGCAGTAATAGAAAAAAAAAGTCACAATAAAAAATATTCAGTGAAGTCAGATTCAAGTCTCCAAATGAACAAAAAAGGCATGAGAATTGCCTTGTCAAAGTTAGTAATCTTAGATGTGATTAAATATTTAGTGTTGTCTATTTGATCTGCTTCTCACAAGTTCTTTCTTTTGGAGGTCTCTATTTATGATTTAATAGCTGCCTGTGAATTTGGTACTTTGAATTAACAAACTAAATATTTTTCTTCAATTATATTTACCATCGTATGATTGTCCTTGTGTGGAAGTAAATAATTATTGAATAAGATCCTGGGTTTTAATCCCCAGCTGCTGTAGATAACAGTAACGTATTCAGTCCTGAGCAGTAACACTAGGGAAGAGACCTGTGTTCTGTGATGGCTGATTTATAATTGCCCTGCTATTAAATTAAATAGGGACACTTATAGATGAACAGAGACGAGAGTTTGACTATAAATAAATAAAGCACTATTCAGGAAATATGTTTCAATATCAATGCCTTATATGATAATATCTTAAAAAGATAGGGCATTTCTTTTCTCAGAAAACACGTTAGAGATATTTGTGACCTTTAAATATATCCGTTATTTTGTCCTGTAACTTTCTAAATCCCTGGAGCTATTTCAATTACAGTAGATAGTCTGAAGAAAACAAATTTATATTCATTTTTACAATAGGAGAGGAAGATTGTATATTCCCACTGCCCATAACCAATGCATAGAATAAAATATTCATGTACAAAATAATTGTAAATGACCCCTTATTACTCCAAAAGAAATTCTAGTATATTATACAGCTACTGGATTGTCTCATGCATTTATTAATGCTTCCTTATTTTAACACCACCATGAATAATGGGAACCACACATGTGTTGGCACAGAATGAATGTGGCCCAGCAAGATTTTTTAAAAATTGGGAATGAACATGCTTGAAATTGAGAACCCTGTGAAGATCCCAAAACCTTTTTTTTAAAAAAAAAATTAGTGAGATATCAGCATATGTTTTAAGTATTTAGTTGAAACAGGATAGGAAAATCTACTGCCCATATGAAATGTTTTCCAAATCACAATGTATATAAACAGATTTATTCTTCACAGTTGTATCTTTTTTTTCCCTGTGGTTTCATAAACGGAAACTTGTTTGTTTGTGTTGGTTTTTTTGTTTGGTTTGGGATTTTGTTTCATTTTGTTTGTGGTTTTTGTTGTTGTGGTTTTGTTTTTTTTTACTTGCTTGCTTGAGTTTTGGTGGGGGGTTTTTTTGTTGTTTTTATTTTTTTTTGTTTACCCTGTAGTTCTTTTTATGTCCAGATGAGCTTAGAAATCAATCTGCTATTGAAAGGCAATGTCTGATCCTATAAGCAGATGCTCAGTGGAGTTCCCATTAACCTTACTGACTCAACTCTTAGTCAATAATTCCTTGGGCTCCCACTGATTTGCTGGAATCACAGGTTTTGTGATTATAAGGTCACATAGAGTGCCTCTCTGAGGCTCACTGGTATTATATCATGTCTATAACCAAAGACCAGTAATCCATGTAGCAAATCTAATTAATTTCAAAAAAAGGTTATTCTTGAACAATCTCATTTTCATAACCTACTTAGTTAACACAGTGACTAGAATGACTATGACAGATGTTTACCTCACTCATTCAGGACAATAAATTAAAATCTCCTTGTAGCCTTTTGCTCTGAAAATGAAATAAATCTGTAGATGGAATTATTATTATTCTATGCTATTATTGGTGACTAGAAACTTTCTCCATCCCAGGCCTGTAATTTTGTGGAGACATTCCACCTATTTTTCATAGTTTTAATGGTCTATGGTAGTATAAAGTCAACTTAATCTAATACCTAGATGTGGGTTTGAGTAGGACTTTGAAGATGATCAGAATACCTGTATACATGCACTAGATCTCAAGCAGATGAATGTTTTTCAGAACAGTCTCTAGGCTGCTCTTAGCTGCAGTGGTAATCATGTCTATGCTAGTATTAGAAGGCTGAAAAAAAATGTCAAAAAGTTCATTTGGCTCAACTTTTAGATATGTTATGAGGATATTTCAACTTTAGCTAAAAGTAAAATAACAAAGCACATGTTTTAAGATGCTTGAGGTATGTGCTTAGTATCCAGTAAATCAGAGTTCCTGAGGGAATAGATGCAAATTTATATTACAATCTATTTTTTTCCTTTTGAGATCCTATAGTTCTTAGGATCCTTAAAGCTTTAATTGGCACTTCCAGTGGTATTAGTAGAAACTTACTCATTAGAATATGAAGAGTGCTATCTATTTGCTTTCAAAATAATTGTTTCCTCAAGCACTCAATATTTGAGCAGGATGAATTATGAAAACTCTTGAACATGGTAAATCTCAACATTACTGCTCACTTTTACAAAGTTGACAATTGTCTTAGTCATGAGAACTGACTAATTCGCCACCTGCTTATCTCTAAAGTATACATCATGCTGTCACACAGTCACAAATGCCAACAGCGCTTGAATATGTTGGTAATTGCTGATGTTCTCAGTACTTTCAGCCAAAAAATAGTCATCAAAACCACTGTATTAGATGTTCTTGCAGTAAGCTAGGAGAAGGACTAATGTGGAAAAATCTAAATTAATTGTCTTGTCTTGGCAATATTTTGCCAGATGAGAACTTTGGAAGAGTGTTTTATTTTACAGCATCCCTTACACAGGGCATCTTTGTACTGAGTGTAATAGAGCCTGACATCTGAATCCACTTTGTTCCCAGTAGTGCTGTGGTATCAGGTAGCTATAGCCATCTCCTGGTTACTGTCAGGTGAAATCCAGAGCGACTCCTTTCAGCAGCTGAACTCCACCCGACAGAAACCATTCGTCCCCACTCAGACTTTAGCCTCTCTCGAGGCTGATCTCAACCAGCTCTTCCAGAAAACCATCCAGTGGAGCGCGGCCAGGCTGCCGGGCCGGATCCCCGGGAGTCGGGCGGAAGGACAGACGGACGGACGGAAGGCGAGCGGAGATCGGGAGAGCTTCAGCACCACGGCCAGCGCCCGGAGGCACCAGGTGGGCATCGGAACAGAGCACGGAGGAAAGGCGGGAGAGGGAATTTCTGCCTCTATGTTGACGTTTCTTATGGGGTGCTGCAGGCAAACAAAAGGTCAAAGCATGATAGTTGACCTCTTGTACTGTATTTTAAACCGCCGAAAGGACAAAGCTATTTCACTGACGCAAATGGAATAGAGAACACACTTCTGCGTTACCATCATGCTCTTCATGATGTGTTAGACTGAAAGCAATTTGGGCAGCAGTTGAGTTTGTTTGGGTTTTTCTCCTCGTTGCAGTATGTGGGAAAACTTTCTGTCTGCTGAGAGTAACAGCTGCTAACTACCAGATCTAGGGGTAAATTACGGAGCTGAAAGAGAAAAAGGTATAAAGGTGAGGAAGTGACACACTATGTTCAAAAAGATACATTCTATATTTCACCCCAACTCCCACCGAAGAAATGTGACAGATGACATCCCTTACTGCGATGGCACAGGTTCTGCGGTGAGGTTAATCCGCAGCACTTCTATGTACATCCTTGGCGGTGAGCAGGAAAAAGTTAGTGAACCACTAAAAAAATGCAGAAGTACAACCAGCATCGACTCTAGCTTCCAGCCAAAAGAGGAAGACAGAGACTGGATGTACTCTAAGACTCAGGACTGCTTAAAGTACTTACAGGATCTGTTAGCCTTGAGGAAAAAATATCTTGAGAACATCAATAACTTGAAATCCACTCATATGGCTGCAGATTCCTCAATGTCCGCAAAATCATCCAAAACTGGAAAGAAATCATTTCTTCCACTTCCTTCCAGAGAATCTTCTAAGGTAATTCTTAAGAATCTTTGCTGTATGCTTGGTGCTAAACTGTGAAGCAATTAACTATATGACTTATGTCGATTTTCTCCTTTGTCTCAGCCAACTATCTTTTTACTGTTACATCATTTGAAATGCTGCTAAATATCTTGTTTTTTTCTGAATGGTGTGAAGTTAAGTATAAATGACTGATCATGGAAAGAAATGTATATTCCTGTGTTTGGGATGTGAGGAGAGAGAAAATAGGAGAAGGAAAGAGGTATGAGAGTACAAAAAGTATCTGAAAATATGTAAGAGTGAGCTGTTCTCTGAATTCTCTGACAGGTTACTTAAGTGCCTCAGTGTTCTCCACTATGGTTATTTATAACTGTTAATGACTAACAAGCACTGCAATTCCTAGGTTTACTGGCAGTCTTTTTATTAGCATAAAATTACTTACACAAAATAATTGCAAATCCATTGAAACAAATAGGATTTTTTTTCTGACTGGTCAGGTAGCTTGTCAGTGCTATATTTAGCACCAATGCAAGCTCTACTAATAAGCTGTAGGACATGAATTCTTAAGGGTTCTTTTCTCTATTCATTAGTAAGTTGGCAGGTCATTTTGAGACTTCACCCTTTACTGTAATGATACCAAAAAAATAAAGTTAAATATAATCTTTGGTGCCAATTATTTCTATGTATCCTAGAAAGAAAAGCATTGCAAAGCTTCCTCCTAATTGCAGTTTATAGATTGTATGTCACTAGGCAGTTTAGTGATTAATTTGACTCTGGACTTGATTGAGTGAGGACGAAGGAAAGGATTGCAGCAGGTGGGGTGATCTGTTTAGGTAATATGACCACAAGCGTGACTTTGAACAGCAGACTCACAGATTATGCAGTGCAGTCTTCAAACTAGATAATAGTGAGGATGGTGGGAAGAAGGGATGTATAGCTGACTTACTGATAAGGCCAGGTAGACTTTACCAAAAAGTTACTGCCACATTTAGATGTTATGTCACAGCAGAATGTCAGAAGGGCTGAAGCTGAGCTCTGTTGCAGACATTGCTTAACCGAAGGACAAGGGTCATGTGTTCAGGACTAGGTAACAAGTTATTTAATTTTATGTTTTAATTTAATACTCATTCAGTAGGATTTTTCATTTGGTTTTGTTAGGCTTTATGTCATCTTTTTAATGTTTTGAATGTTGACTCTCAGAAGTTAGGAATAATAGTAGGAAACAATATTCATCTCTCGTGAACTGGAGCAGATAGATTTTATAAAGGCCAGAGAAATATTTAGGGCCAGAGAAACATCCAAAGAAAATGACTGATATATAGGAGGGTGGCCTGGTGGTGCGAGGTACCAGGAGGCAATTCTCAACATTATAGATACAGCCTGTGAACTGATTTTGTGCACTGTCACACAAAGATTGGCTTGAGGTAGGGGAGATTTACAGCTTGGCAGTTCCCTGGTGAGCTGAGCAGTGATGTAGCAGAGCAGTACATGGCTAACCATCAGTCAGATGGAAAAAAATGGGTACAAAAGGGTACTAAAACCACAGATCAGGAGGCTGGGAAATAGATTCTGCACAACTAGGCTTCGTGCAAGTTTGTGAATTTCTGAGATTTGCACTGAAAATACCACCTTAAAAAAAACGTCGAAAGCTTGACTTAGGTTTGGCAAATATGAATCTCTTACGGGCTGAGGCAAAGAGTGCTGTCATCTGACTATGGCCAGCTAGCCTGTATGTATGAACAGCTCTGGTGCTGACTGGCATGCTGTCTCCATGAGCTTCCTCCACTGGGAACAGACAGGAACGTCAGCAGGGTATGACACCCATACGAGTCATTCCTGCAATACAAATGGCAGGGTCTCTGCTGCATGGCCCTGGCTTTGTGAAAACTAGCGAGAGGTTGAAAGGACTTCTAGAATACCTAGTTTCCTAGCTACAAATCTTGTATTCACAGTTTGCAAGGTTTGTCTTATTACCAGGCTTGAATGCTTTTGTCCGTAACTACCTGTTTCTGTTAAATTACCTGTCAGCGGAAATTCACTTCTTTCTCCTACCTGCTGCATGATTAATGGAAAGGTACTTTGTCCAGACAACCTTGTCCTCATGGGAGTTTTAATATAAAAATATCTCGTACCTGGACTACAGGCTAAGCGTGAATACAAAATTTGCCACTTGAGCCTAAGTAAGAGAAAAGAATAGAGAGGTATGTCAGATGCTGGAAGTACAGAGACATTTCCTTAAAGTGCCTTTTAACCAAAAAGGGCTTAGTTACAATAGCTTTCATTATTTTCGGTACATGTGTGGTAGCAGCTATCTTTCAACGCTTCTGAGAATGTCGATCAACCCATAACATCAGGAGGGGAATCAGCTAGCTCATCTTTCTGCCTCCACAGAGCAGGGATCAAGCTGGTGCTTCAGAGATGTGACACAGGACATATCCTTTGGTTACATGCCTGAAGCCCAAGGTGATCATTTTCTGACTTGGTATTGCTGCCTGACAATACATCTAGCTTGGACTGGAAGGGAAAATATATGGCCCTTCATTAGGCAGAGCCTGTCAGGAAGTATTCATCCCACATGGACCTACAGAACTGCTAACCAAGGCTTCATGACTACTTCAGCATTTACAGACAGCCATTTGCCTTTTTATCAAGACAGGCTGCTAATTTTAAACCCCGTGGCTTTCCTGTGGGAATTATCACAGCATTGAATGACTCATATTTTAGCACATATGATCCTTTTCCATTTCAAAAAGACTTTAGCAATTTAGATCTGGACTCATTTCACCTAACCTAGGAATTTTAATAAGATGCTTAAATTAGTAACCAAGTTACTCCATAATCCCTTTGCAACTAAGAGAAAGAGCTGCCTGCAGAGGGGAATTCAGCCTACCTAAGGCCTGACTCATCTTCTGAAGGTACTGGAGCTCTGCATTAATTACAGAAGGAACCCTGCATGACTACATTTCTAATGTGTGTCTCATTAGATGCCTACTGCTAGGTAGAATGAATTTGGCCACAAAGACCAGCTGTCACTTAGCCACCTAATTAAATGGCCTGATATGTGGATTCTAAGGGAATTTTATAACACCTGGCTAGCAGTGTCCAACCGGAAAATGTTTGGTGTTGAGACTGTAACAAGACAGGTGTTTGTTACACTTCTGTCCCTCTTTCTCTGATGACTACAAATTGTGGAGTAGTCTGGACCTATGTCCTTTTCTGACAGCTCGAAGTGTGGAATCAAATACAATTTTTGCAGCTTCCTTATACAGTTTGCTCATTAAGAAGTCACTGTGCCTAACTCTTAGCTAACTCTTTTTCCCCTTATTTGGTCAACAGGCATCCATGGAGAGAAAAGGCCCACAGTCCACTTCAGATGTAAGAGAAGCAATAGCTTTCTTTGACTCAGTTATTGCAGACCTGGATTCAGAGAGATGGAGGAGAGTTCCTGACGTGGATCTGCCAAATGTGGATGTTGATTTTGATGGTGCAGTATAAATGAACCAAAATATGATTGGTTTTGGTGTGCAGAGAGTAGAGGGAGGAGTGGCATTGTAAGACCATGTGTATTTATTTAATGAAGACAGTTTTCCTCCAGGCTTTGCTTCCCAAATCTAGGACCATTGCGTGCAGTATGTGAAACGACAACAATACATCGTTTGTTCCCTGTTGAAAGGGTGCAACTATTTTATGTGCGGCCATTACATAAGCAAATGGTGGATGTGTAGTGCTGGCATAGTGCTTGTCTTTTGCTCAGGACAGAACTCTACCCTAAGATCTCTTTGGAGAAGAGCTATAAAAAGTATAAAGATAATTTTGTCTTCATCTGGGTTTCATTTTTCTCATTGAGAAATGGTTGGATGTTTTCACTCCAACTAGAAAATAAACAAGTTATTTAGAGGTCAGACTAAACAACGATACATTTCCATCAGAAAAGGTGGGATTGCCCAACTAAGTAAAGATGTGTCCGTCAGAGCTTATCATCTATCCTGTATAATCAGAGAAGAGAAACAGGCATTTCTCTCCTTTGTCTTGGACTAAGGTGGATTTACGAAACAGGTCAGATTATTTGTGCCCTAGAAGTTTGTATAAAAGGACTAGCTCTGACATAGCTATTTATGCTGCAAGCATTGAAATACTAGATAAGAGAATCCATCCCAAGCCACATCCTACAGTGAAACTAGGTTGGTTTCCTGGCATTATCTCCAGGAATTAGCCAGCAGGTACCCTATTCTTGCATGGTGCATGGAAAATATCACTGGTAAACTGCTAATGCCAGATTATCTTCTGTCTTTCAGTTGCTACTAGCACAAGTGAACACAGTTTACATTCAAACTGGATCCTTCGTGCTCCCCGGAGATACTCACAAGATACTGCCCAAACAGCAAAGGCTACAAACCAACCTCAAAAGAACAGCCAACGGAGAACAACTGGGTCTAGGAAGAAGTTGGAAAGACATCCCATGTACTTGCCCAAAGCGGTGGAAGGGGCATACAGTACTTTAAAATTTAAACCCAAAACACGTAAGAAAGAGTATTGAAAGGATATTTCCTTTCCAAGCGAAGATAGAATATATGAAATAGGAAATGTAAGATTTGCCTTTTTTTTTTTTTTTTTTTTTTTAACACTGATCCATCTCTTACACTCTGGAAGTGACATGTTCAATCACTGAAGGTTCATTGTGTGCAACATATTTTAAGCCATGGGTATTCCAGCGTTGGACTCATATGAGAATTTAACTCATCGAGTTCGTTGTGCCTAACAATACTGCTTTGTCATTCAGCTTGGCAGAAACTCCAACTTGACCAGCATTCTTTCTAGTGCTGTTATTGAAAGCAATGATTCAGAGATTGCCTCGTGCTGTTTTTTTTTCTTCTGACTCCAGTATGGCAAAGCGATTCAAGCAGTTCAGTGAATATATTGGAGCTTTTGCACCAGAGTCTCCAACTTCATAGCAGTGAACCAAAATTTTCTCATTTTTCTTTTGCCTGGTAAAACTTGTATGTGCCATCATTGACTGTGACCTGAGAGTGTACAGCAGCACTGAGGTACAAGCAGGCTGTGGTACAAGTAGAAAAAGCTGCAGTGAAGGAATCAGGATAAGAAATCTGTGTTTGAAGGAAGTGCTCCAGTGTGTTTTGAAAGAAATAAGCTGTTTTGTACTCTGCTTGCTATTGGGAATAGTTCTGTTCTTGGATACAACATCAGGCAATTCACTACATGTAAAAATGTAAACAACTTTTTTTCATATGCTTATACCACCTGCTAGTTTTCATCTATTTTAACACCTAGTTACTACAGACATATCAGTGTACACTAGAAAAGTTTAATATCTTGGAGAAGAGTACTTTGTGAATAAATTGGAGCAAAGGTTGTTCTCAAGGACAGAAGACAATTCAAAGACAAATCCACTGCATCAGCTTTAGCTTATACCTAATATTTGGTACTCTGCTACTACATGATTAAAGACTACATATTAGGAAGAATGCAATCTAGACGTGTTTCTCTTCAGGCTTTCTTCCTAGAGGTGATTTGTCTTCCATGTGATATTTGGAATTGTTAAGATCCATACTCTGCCTGTGTTGCTGATGTATAACAATGCAAAAATGCATAGAAAGTGACAAGGAAGATAGGACCCTATGGAAATACTACCCTATAGCTCTTCAGATAGGCCAATACCGTTTATATCACAGGCATTGGTCTGAGCCACATCCCCCAGCTCATGCTTTGTCTTAAGAATTTGCTAAGATGTTTGGGATCAAGCCTTTGCTGACTCTGATTTTTTTTTAATCTGTTATTCAATCAGTGGTTCACTGGGGCAAGTAGATCATGGCAACACTGATATAACCAACTGGTGATTTACATTTGATTTCTTGTTTCTCTGTTGAGTAGGTTTTGCATCCACAGGCTTGGATAAATTTCCTAAGGTCTGTCAGTGTAACCCATCTGATATATCATAACCTCCATAAACTTTGTGCCCACCACAACAAATATTTGACAGGCGGCAATTCTTGCTCATTTGTGTTCCTAGTCTTTAGGACTGGGTTATTTAAATCACATTTGTGCACATGGTGGAAGAACCTCTCCCAGATCTTGCCGATCTAGGACACTTTCTGTCATGAGATAGGAGAGTGCCAAACCCCCATATGTTACTCCATTCAGACCTTGCATCTCCTGTTTGATTAATACATTTTGTTTCTTTCTAGTGATGTTCATGAAGGAGAGGGACAAATTGTTTCTGTAGCGCTTTAATTCTGGAGATGCTTTTGCTGTTCTTTGTCTAGTCTATATCTTCTTGAAAATTATGAGCTTAATCAACATCATTGATATGAGTTTAAATTAAGGTCTAGGTTTTTTATTTCCCTGCTGTTGATGCTTCTCAGGATTAGTCTGTGTTCTCTATACAGTGTTTCTGCCTTTATACCTCCCTAGTCCTGTTCTCACTGTCTTGAACTGAACATCACAATTGGCTTTAAAACTGTTGTGTCTTTGATGTGATTGTTTAAGGCCACTTAGCCGGATTGGATAGCCAGAGTACAGCATGCTCCAAACACATCCCTCATTCCTAGCATGCCTCAAGGCTGCAGCCTTGTGTGTGACAGAAGGGGAATAGTGCTAAAAACTGCACATTTTTGGCAACTGTGTCATCCTGAATCTCCTCTCCAAGCAGAATCTCATGCTGAAGTTGCCGAGGAATATTTTTACTGAGTGCGTGGTTACCTTTTTGCTACTAGAACCTGCAACATGGATGGATGCTGGCAGAAAACCTCACTGTCTTTTTGAGTTACTATAACAGGATTAGACATGTACATAATTAAAACACTGATGAGAGAAGAAGAAAAGGATTCCAACAGTGTTCTACCCTGGGCTGTGCTTCATATTCATAGTGCCAAGGTTTTATTTATTGGAGTAGATGATCTTTTTGCTGTTGTTTCAAGGTTGCACTATGATGTGCAGAACCAGACAACTTCAGCATGTTTGACCATCCCTAGGACTTTTTGTCTGCCATAGTAAAAGAAAGGTATCTCTGGTCATCTGGCTGTGGCAGAGGGTAAGAGTCCCCCTGCTGTCCAGCCCAAAAACTCCAGTGTGAAATATATATTTGCTTTCATGAATAAGAGACAGAGGGGAAAAATAAGATTTGTAATTTTGATTTGGATTCTGTGATTGTTTGAGGTTTTTTTCCTTTTCTTAGAGGTCACTTCAAGTCTGTTATTACCTTAGAAAATTTTAATTGAGTAAAATAAAGCAGTTTTTCTCTGATAACATTTTCTACCTCCTGTCCCATAAATGCAGGCATCTTCTCCTTCTAGCATATTAGCCCTTGTATACACTTCACTGGACATGGCTCAGCTCCAACTGAGCTACGGATCCTATGGCCCTAGCATCTTAGGACACTCACTGGGCAGGTGAGAGCTGAGGGTTCAAGCCCAGAAGCCAAGTCTTGTGCTACCTGTGCTAGAACAGGGCAGCTGAGCAGAAAGGAAGCAGGAGAGAGGAAAGGGAAATGTTTCCATTCCTTGTGTTAGCTGCCTCCTCAGAGCAGGGTTTAGTGTGGCTGGCAGCATCTTCTATACTGACCAGAGACAGAATCATGCCACCGTCTAACACCGACTTGCTATAAGCAGCTTTCCATGCAGTTTCAAGAGTAGTTGTTTGACCCACAAAGGTGTTCCTGAGTTTCCCTGAATTATTCCCCCAAGGGCTTTGAAGGCAAAGCCTTCTGCACAGAAACCAGACCAGCTCTATATGCCTTGGGTAGGCCCTCTAAATGACTTTGCTGCAACGTGCAGTTATTTTCGGGTGTTGCAATGTTGAAATTAAGCACCTACTATAGGTGCTGTGACAATGCAAATCATACAGAAGAATTATTCATGACCAGCAGAGCTCTGTATGACCTAGATCCGTTGCAGAGATAATTAGTGAGCTCTTCCAGTCGTGCCCCCAGGTCTTGAAAATGAAGTGCATCTAGTAACAGCTCTATCGACCAAGGCCTGTGAGTGCCAGTGTTTCCTGCAGCACTGATCCCCAAAAGCTCTTTCCCAGAGTGCATTGGAATAATAGACAAGATATTTAGGAGAGCATCTTTTATTTTGTTATTTCAAATCCGGCTCAGGTGAAGCGTTGGGGTATTTCAGGTTCTTCTAACTAGTGTCATTGCTGAGCACTAACTTTGAAGGGACTCTGGCTATGAATTTCTGTAATGCCATATCTACAGCTGTCTGTTAGAAATTAAAGACACGGTGTACAACAATTCAGTAACTGAAGAGAGATGAAGTCTGCTGAAGAAATCATGTCCCAGGGGATTCAAAAACATTTTGTCCTTTTGTGTTGAGCAACTCCGTGTAATCATGATGCACATAAGTGAGCCGAAATTCCAAGAGTCTTTGGCAGAAACAGAAGAAACATAGGCAGCTAACGGAAAGTTGGCAACTGGACAAGATGTACGCTCTGGTTTGAATCTTTCAGTACCATAAAGTTACAATGAAGGCAGAAGGTGTCAGCACTGCATTAAGTAATGCAGGAAGTCCTCTAAGGTAACTCATAGCAAAGATACATAGTTATCAGCTGTTCCAGGTTGAATGGGATGTATAAAAAATTACAAGCTTAGCACCTAGTGAATGTCTTCAAAATTTTGATAGCTGTAATGCCAGTTTGTAGTTCTACTTGGGCAAATTCAGGCGAGAGCCTGTTATATTTTCATGGTGGAGCAGGTCCACAAGGAGACGAAAGCAGAATGAAGCTGGCCAGTCACAGTAGGATGTTTTTAAGGGGCTTTTGCCACCTTTTGGGCTTGTTATGCCCATGGTAATGTGGAACCAAGCGGCAACAAGTCAGTGGAATTACTCTTGATTTATCTTAGGTATAACGGGTATAAAAACATGTTCTGAGAGAATTTTGAGGTCAAATTGAACATACGAACCCAGCTGCTTCAGATCAGGCTGAAAGTAGAGGGTAGTTCGTTACTTGATTGGCAGTAATTTAGTGCATGGTGGAAAGTTTTCTAACAAGCTTGTTGTATTAAAAACTTACCCATCTTTTTTAAGGCAACACCAGGTATCCTCACTTGAATAGCTCAGTGATTGTGATTCCCTGACCGCTGTCAGAGGATGAGGTGACATATTAGAGAAAGCATAAAAAGAATTTATGGAATTAAAAGTGATGTGTTCCACCCTTCAATTGAAGTGAAACTGAGGAGAGTGCAAGATCTCACCAAGAAGCCTATGGCCACTACTAGGGAGGCGTTGTGAGTATGTGATCGAGCAGAAAACTTTGACTAGCAAATGCTGGGGGACTGCCTCTTGAAGGAGATTTCTAGAAAGATAGCCACAACTGTCTTTTGGCCACACGGTGGCAGTTCATTCCTAGCTATGCTGCATTCCTAGCTATTCTGCAGCCCTCGTATTTCTCTGATCAGCAAGAGAACTGGGGATGAAAGGGAAAGTGAAGTGTTTTGTCCTGCTTCATCAACAACCGGTCAATGTGTGTATTCATTAGTCTCTTCGAGGGACCTTCATCCATAAGTATTTGTCTGGCAGTTTCCAATTAACATTAGTTCTTTAAATGAATTTATTTTTCCTGGGAGATGATTTCCTTAGGAAATAAATAACCACAACATCCTAGAAGACACCAAGACTCCAATAAATTGTGTCTGATGTGCTGACCACTTACATCTGGAAACAAATGAACAAAGCAATGCCATTTCCAGAAACAACGTCCTCTTAGGCACAGAAAAAAAACCACAAAGATGGATTAAAAATATCAAGCAGAGCATTTGAAGATTTGAAAGCTCAATCTTGAGATAGGCCTGAGCTAAGACTTTCTGACCTGATTCTGACGTTCCTTCCAAGGCCCAGGAGAATCAATATATGAGATTTCTAGCTGCTCGAGGGCTGCAATGCTGTTATTCTAGAATTTGCTAATCCAAGCAGTTCAGTTAGTGACAAGTTAACCTACTCACACATCAGCTGCTGCTATGTCTTCCAGGGATATGCTTATATTTAGTGCATGCGTGCTAAACTTCTTAAGTTTTTTGCTTTGTTTTATGCCAAAATACTCATTTGCAGGAAAAAAAGAAAAAAAAAAAGGAATATGTCTTTGCACTGTTTATGACTACACATCAGCAACAGGAGTTTTCATTAATTTAGGTAGCTCTATGGACCCAAAGTGTTCAGATTAATGAGGTTCCCTGATTTAATAAGGCCCAGGTATAACATCAGTGCTGAGACTGCTCAAACACAGGCTTCCAGTCTGGTCTTGCTTGTGGTTTGGTGTATGACACTGTGTCTTTTTTAACAGAAAGAGTACTGACATCTCCAGATAATTGTATAGGGAACAGCAAAGGGAGAAGAGGATTGATCAACAGCAAAATACTCTGTGCTGTTCCTAAATTAGAGCCACCTTTAGTATCACTTCACTATAGAGAACTGATTCATCACATTCTTACCCTTCAATAGCTTCACTTTTCAGTTTCCAGTACAGAAAATTAATCTTTACCCCACTCACCTCAGTGATACAGGTTTTTGCTGCGCCAGGAAAGTGAGCAGTTCAGTGGAAGGACTCCAGTGTGAGCAGACCTGACCTGCAATTACAGCTGAATAAACTGAAGTGAGTATACTTGGGGCCAGATTTGCAGTTGCCCTTAGTGGGATTTTCAAAAGGCACGTAACTAGCATCAGCGGGAGTTAAGTGACTCTGACAATTGCACTGGTGCCTGACTGCTTTTGGAAAAGCTGGTCTGGAGCCAAGCTTGAGTAGAGACAGCTCCACTACTAGGAATTAAATTAAACTCACAAGAAGTCCAGATTTAGCCCAGTCTGTCTAAGCCCACTAATTTTAAGCCCTCCAGTGGAGTAATTCCGAAATAAAGAACTATCCTACACCTTTGTCAGATTTCCATGGCTCTTGCTCCTCTCTTCCTGCAGGGCTGTTGTTTGTTACTGATATTCCCATGTAACTCAAGCCCTTAGGATTTGTTGATAATGTTTCTGGAAGTGCAATTACTGACAAAACCAGAATTTCCATGAATGCCACATGAATATGAGAAATACTGCTGTTATGTTCATACAAGTATGTCCAAGGGCTCTTGCAAAAGTACCCCTCTGCCAGGGGATACTTGCACACGACAACACGGCATTTTCCACAGACAAGATCTTACGGCAACATTCCCCCACACTTTCTGTTCCTTAGGAGATTTCAGACTTCTACCCTAAAGTGATACATAAAAGATCAGAGTATGATGTCCTTCATTTGGTAGAGTCTCCAATCCTTCACTGGAGCTTTTCTATCGACTTTAGGGGCTGACGGGAAACAGAAGACAGGAAGAAATGACATAACCTAGAAGAGGTTTCAGGATGAAGAGAATCAGTGCAAGTATTGTCTTTTTACATGCAGTATTTGGTCTTTCTACTCATACGGTATGATGCCTTATCGTGACAAAGATCAGCAGGACCTGTCAGGAGAAGTTGGTATGCAACTTATGGAGAGTACCTGGTCAGCTGAGAAACTGAGCAGGCAATGTACTCCACTTGGCTGGCTAGTCGTATCCTGAGACACATACAGATATATTGTGCCTGAGTTGTCTTGACAGTAGCACTCCAAGAAGTGAGCAGCCTACTTCCAGAATCTATAGATTTCAAAACTGAGGCTGCTCTGTTAGAAATAACACTATCACCACCCACCTGCAGCATCTCCTAAGCAACTTCATAGTTTCACCTTGAAACACTCAGTTCAGACTCAGCTCAACAGAAATACTTTTCTCTTTGTTTTCTTCAGAGCAATACGCCCTGTTCTCCTGGGAAAGGATATATAAAAAGGCAAACACTGGGATTTATATTTTTCTGTGGATCTCTCAGTCCTGTGCATCATTTGCTCTAAACATACACAATTCATGTACTATAAAAAAAGAAATGAAGAAGAAGAGACACTCACAGTTGATGTGCTGGGATGGCAACAAGTGAGAGCAACTTGGTTGCTGCAAAGAGCTGAGAGCACCTGCCTTGCAGAAGCTGCAAGCAGGCAGCCAAATCATGGTTAACTTCCTTCAGTATGATTCTTTAAGTTGAAAATATGTGGTGAGAGAATACTTAAAAAAAATTCAATAGCAAGCTTCGTAAATCGGATTAAAATGCCAATTTTTGTGTGGTTTTCCCAAACAAAATAGTTGCCTTTTACGCAAGTCTAATATGAGATCTATTAATTTCCCCTCTTTATTCTGTCAATAATTTAACCATATTGATTTAAAAAGGATTCAAATTACCCAGAGATGATTTTGTTGTAACTGTCTTTAATTACACTCTTGCTTCATAATTTACTATATTTTCTTTATGGAAACTGAAATTACTGGTGTCAAGAGTTTAGGACTAGGGGTCAAAATGAGCAGAGCTATTAAAAAAGCAAATGTATGCAAAAATGAGGGCATTGTTGTTTTCTTTAGAGGCTTGCCATTACATTTTAACTAGCATTTCAAGAGCTCTGGTTTTCCCCTTTTATTCCATGAGGTATAATACGTTAATGTTTTGCCTCCCTTTAGTAGGGGTTTGTCAACTCCTGTCTGAAATCTCTTATTATAGAGAACTTTGGTATGAGATCTGGGAAAAAAACCTCAAGTAAATGTTTTATCCTCCAGAAGAGAAGTACTGGTCCTGATGGGGATTTTTATAATTGGGGCCAAAGGGGGATAAATTTTGATTACATGGTGAGGAGGATTATCAATAGATTGGGGTTACCACAGCTCTGCACTTCATAATTATAATTAATTCTGAGCAACATGTACCAAAGTTCAGTGCTGAGTCATAGTCCTATAGAAGTTGCATGGGTTTGCGATCAGTGTAAATCAGAAGAGGCAAAGACATCTCACATCGGCAGTGACAGAGGCATTTGTCCATGAGATTAATAATGCCTTTACCTATTGTCAAGCTCACTTTCCCCCTTTGGGATTTCATGTGATGCGTTCCATAAAACAGTCTTGTTCATTTGGACAGCCTATGTCAGAATGCAACGAATGGCTGACAGACACCCACTTGACTCGGTGCTGACCTGCCACCTCTCTCTTGAGTGGAAGAAAGCCTTAAGCCAAGGCCATAATAAGTGCCGAAAATCCTTTTAAGGCAGGTAGCCTTGACTGGAAGGGTTTCCTGAGCCAATGAAGAGTCCTCTGTGCAAATAATCCTGCACTGAGAGCTGGGAAAAATTCCGGCAGGGGAAACTTGTACAACTTGCCTCTTTGTGGCACTGTTTCGTTGACAGGAAGGATGATTTCATTAACAGACCACAAGAAATTACATTTATAGCTCAAAAACCCTCACAAATCTCACAGCATGTTATTAACCAAGCCCATTACTTCTGAGGCATGCTCCTGTTCAGCAGAAATGCTAAAAACACACCCATGGCAATGGACATCCTGGAAATGCCAATACTTACAGAAAAAGGAGTAGTGAGCTTTCTTACTAGTAATTTTTGAAACAACAATTTCAGCGGCTGCTAGGTGGTTTGCAGGGCACACAGCTCTGTTCCTCAGGAAAGAATTTCCATCCCAATCTGCATTGCTTGCCGTAATTATTAATATGAAGACTAAACACAGACAGATGGCAAAATAAACTCTGTTAGGTTAGTGTGAATCTGAAGTTCCTTCCACCAGCATAACTGGGAGCAGATACTGAGCCAAAACATATAGAAAGCTCTTGATGTGAGTCTGAGATGTCACAGTTTGCACTAAAATAAAAAAAATAGAGTCAAGATCTTGGCCTCTGGGACCCGTATATCAAACCAGAGTGGATGGTGACATTTGTAGAGATTTTCTGGCTCTCTTCAGCATGCACACACATGCTTAGGTTGGGCCTCACACTCATTTTTGTCTGGATCTGGCAGCTTGCTTTCTATGCTGAGCCGATAGTAGTTTTGTCTTTCAGATGTTTACTTGTGTTGTGCCTGCAAGCTCGCCAGAAACACTCAGGCTGCTCTGCCTGTGCTCTGGTTTTCTGCTCTCAGACTCTGAAAATGGTTTGCACACAGTGTGTTTTATTCCTCCTTTTTCCTCCACCGTAACTGTATTTCTTCAATAGTGCCTTATTGCATTAACGTGAGGAGAACAGGAAGAAAAATCTAAAGATAGATGCAGCCAAAATACAAGAGGATGCAGAGAAAGAGAACTGACTGATATAAGCATTTTCTATTAGATATAAAGAAATGCATACATGTGAACTCTTTTGGACAGGGTGTGTGGGCTCATATGCAACCTGTGTAACTCTGGCTGGGATGATTCTTACCAGCTAAAGAATTATGCATCTAGCATAATCCATGCCTCAGCTCCCTGGGCAGTCACCAGAGGCTGACAGCCATTCTTGCAGGCTATTCATCTCAGGGGTAGGATGGGGAGGATGAATCACCTTCTGAAAATACCTTTCTCTCACAGTCTATAAAAGGACTCTAGGCAATTAGCTCTGACTACATGCATGACTTTTAGCAATCCAAAGGTAGGTGAAATGAATTGCAAATCTTTTCTTCGCAACAGGTATAGTATCTTAGAGCAACGTGCCATTCAGCCTGCCTGCTACCCAGAGCTGCTCAAATCCAATGCTCTTGATCATAAGTGGAAAGGAGTCATACACTTAAGCACACTGTGGGTAGCCTGAATATACCTCTGTCCCTTTCTCTGCAGTTTTTATGCTGCTTTGATGATGCTTACAGGGCCATCAGAAAAGGATTACAAATTAGATCAACTTCAGTAGCTGCACTGGGAAGATATTTCCTACTGGCTGCTTTATGCTGTTAGTATCTTAGATCCAGAAAGCAACCGTGACAGGTCCTGTCTCTATCAGGAGTTTCACTAAGTAGATAAGAGTGATATTTAATGTAGGGAATGCCACTAAGAGATGAACATTCAATGCTGAATGTTACCTGTATGGAGAGAAATACTGTTTATCATAACACAGTGGTATGTTAGGTCAAGGTTTTCGAAATCTTCTAGTGATTTTAGGTGTTCAGCTTAAAATACTTGTTGATCAAGCCCTTTGAATTATTTCAAACTGGGTATCCAAAACCTACTTTTGAAACCTTGACGTTAACCACTCCTCTAAACTCATGCTGTCTTTCCTTCCATCTCAGCCATTAACTTTTCCCACTGGGCCAGAGACTTCCTAATGCAGGTTTTTGTAGCATCTGATACACAAGGACCAGGGTCTTGTCTGGGTCCTCTGTAAGTTGCTCAAATACAGGAGATGCAGAGGGTTGCAGGCTACACACATGCTCTGAGGAACGTTTGTGGCCTTCTGCCTAGTTTTCTTATCTAAAGCATCTATGGATCTTCTTTATCAACAGAGGAGAAGAAGGGAGCTCTGCACTGAGTTGAAAATGTTTAAGATAAACAAACCTAAGGAGATAAGGGTCTCTAAAGAGATAAGGCTAAAGGACTACATTTTCTTTTTATTTTCCCACTGGAATTATTTTCCCACTGGCATTTCTGTTTGAGGAACCATACCTCCTGGAGAAAGCACAAAGGAACCCCTACACATCCCCCATGTTCTCCTTGGCCCATCATTACAAAGATGCCTTGACAGGGATTGATTCCGTTTCTTTATTGTTCCTTTGAGATTGCTTATATATATAACCAAGAAGTTCAGAAAATGCTGGGTCCTAATATCTGGTTCTCCTGGGTTCAGCTCTGTCACTGGCCAGATCATTTTCAGAAGCAACTAGACTGTATGTTACCTTCAGTTATTATCCTCTGTATTTTTCAGAACCCAGGCAGGAGTCAAAAACACCTTCATGACCTGTGCCATGTATGGTGATGTTACTGATTCAAAAGCCTGTAAACACACTAAGTAAAGACAGTTTGGTATTTCTCTGCAGCTTAGAGAGCACTGACATCTATCCCAATGCCTCCTGGCAGACATTTCTGTCATACCAAGACGTCAGATTGTGGCACATCTCCCTGTGGGCTCTCTCTGAGGGCAAGAGATGATCATTTCCTATTCCAGGGTAAGTTCTGTGAGGATTTGTCCTGCAGATGACAGGGTCTTTCATCTGGGTTTGTTGAAAGGATGTACAAACTGTATGTGTATATATATATACTCTACTTCTGCTCACCACCTTTTCGTTGGACCATGTCCCAGACCTTTATCTCTGATGCCAAAGTGACACTTCCAGGTGGTTAGATCTAATCAGTCTTCCTACAGATAGTTTTAAAGGGACATCAGTACACCCGTGCAAAACTAAGCAATGACAAAGAGCCCCTGTTCAGATCCAGACTGTAGATACTGTAGACACTTAAATTCAGATGTCTGTATGACAGTGTCCACACATAAGTTAGATGTCTAAGCTCCCATGAAAGATAGTGAAGAGCTAGTCAATGGACCAAAGAGATCCTGCAGTTGTTCAGCAGACTGGATGTATGCATTTGCCTCCAGGAACTGAGTAACTTCTGTTAAGTACTCTGTTCACTTGTTCATGAGAATCATAGTTCAGGTGCGTTCAAGCCCATCCTAGAGGTTATCCCTACACAGCGGTAGAGACATGGACACCATTGGTCAGGCTAATGGAAAGCATAACACCTCTGCATGACAAGGCAGTGCCTTGTTCTCTGAATTCACACTTGCACAAGATCAACAGACATCTCTGTTTCTCCCTGTCCTGTTTTCATCCGAGATAGAGTTATTTTTGTTCTTGTAGCTGGTATAATGCTGTGGTTTGGATTTAGTGTGAGAATAATATTGTTAACACTGGTGTTTTAGCTGTTGCCAAGCAGTGTTTATATGAAGTCAAGGACTTTTTAGCTTCTCATGCTCTGCCAGCAAGAGATCTTCATGGGCATGAGAATTTGAGAGGGGACACAGCCAGGACAGCTGAACCAAACTGGCCAAAAGAATATTGCATATCAGGTCACATCATGCCCAGTATATAAACTGAGGGCCAGGGGCTGCTACAATCGCAGCATCAGGGGTGAGCGATTGCATTGTGCATAATTTGTTTTGAATATTCTAATTATTTTATTATTATGATGATTATCATCACCATTATTACTGTTACTATAATTTTCTTCCTTTTCTGTCCTATTAAATGGTCTTTATCTCAATCCATGAGTTTTCTGTCTTTTACCCTTCTGATTCTCTCCCCTATTCCACCAGAGGGGGAGAAAACGAGTGGCCATGTGGTCCTTAATTGTCAGCTGGGGTTAAACCACAACGTTCTCTCTGGACAACTAAAGCTCCTGAAAGACAAGTAGCTCTTCTGTGGGACTTCCACCAAACTAGCTTTGATATTTATTAGTAATAAATCAAAATATAAATACAAACGGCCACAAAACAAACAAAAGGCAATATTCCAGTAGTTTAGTTTATTTTCCTGGTCTTTACTCAAGACATATCTTTTAGGTCAAACAGGTAGTATGCTGATTTCACCGGCAGCTGATGTACTCAAGATATATTTAGTGTCTGTAGGTCTTTAGAAATGCTATGAATTTCTGCTCTGAAATGAATGCATTGTCTTTTTGTGGGGGCAGATAGATAGAGAAATGTTTTTTCACTGCTATTTTGCCAGGAGAGGCCTTTGTCGTGTCACTCCAGGTAAGACAGAAGTGCTACCTAGTATATATTGCACCTGGCCAGATAAGCCCTGACAGTCTTACTTCAAGGAAATCAGTGAATAGACACCTTCTAAAGAAATGTAGTCATACGCAGGGATCTGTAATATAAAATACTTCGGGTTTTTTTCTACTAGAAGCCCCTCCTACTCCTCCCTATTTTTTTCTTCTGAAGTGGCAGTGTGTTTCTACATGCCAAGTCTTGGTTGAAGTATATGGGGAATAGTTACACAAGTAGGACAGCTGAAAAATCTGACCAGTAGGTAGGGCGATGACACATTTCTTGGGCAGGCTGGAAATTATATTCCCTTTACTGGAGCAATTGAAGCTAGAAGAAGATGTATGAAGAACTCCTAAGTTGTGAGCCATACTCATGTGTATCTAGAAACATGCTGCATTGGATCCAATACATGATTTGCATTTTCTATGCTTTAAAGTTTTTGAGATTGGAGATCTTGGTTAGTGTTCAAGACCTATCCACTTGCAAGGCAACAGCACTGGTTGTTCATTTGAAGATCAGAACTTATTTTCTGTGCATGTGTGTGCATTACTGTAAGCATCCCACTGTCGTGGGCAGTCGAAATCATAATGGAAATGAATGGCTGTTACTCTTAGTCCTATGGCTTTAACTTGATCATATCCAAATAGTTGTGGTTATGCAGCTGTTGCCCGTATGTACCGACTCTATAAATACCATCGACAGAAAATAATTGAGATAGCATTTAAAGGGTCAGATGAACATCATATTTTTGGATTTGTAATCTTATGTTGGGTGTGGAAGACACAACTCGCTTCCCCAGCTTTTAGTAAGATAATTATAAAATAGCCTGATGTTTCCATTTTAGAAAGACACCCGTTTTCTTGCATTTTCTACCCCCTACCAGCCCAGGCACACAGAAGCTTCACAGTTCGAACCATTTTTACCCTGGATGAAATTCTGAGCCAGATGTCGAATTCAGTTCTTCTGGTGTAAATCTGGAATCATTATGTTTTAACTAAAATTCTTGGAGATTTCCAAAGTTGCAGGAATATAAATAATTATTAAATTTTGTTATAATTGTCCCTTATATGGCATATTTTACACTCAACAGTCCTGTTATGATCAAGGTAACAGAAAAAACGCAGGTTGAGACAGAAGGAGGGAGAAAAGATGTTTCATCAATAAAGTCTTTAAAAGTGCAGGATTTGATGTGGAATAATTTACTTAAACCAATAGGCCATATTATGAAGCTATGGCTGCTTTAAATCAGGTAACCTAGAGTCTGCTGCCAGAGGTCTTCTACAGTGAAGTGACAACAGATTTTTAATCAAGAACATGAGTGCAAAAAGGGAGAGAAGTATGTAATATCCCTTGTGCTGCAGAAGTTTAACAGCCCAAAGAGGAAAACAAGAATGGACACAAATTCAGAAAATGAAGCCTTTCATAAAGATAATGATGTACATTCAATGATTTACAAAAATGTGGAAAATTGCTTACAATTTTCTCTGCCATTTGGGAGATTTTTTTTCATCTACTGGAAATATTTTTGAGATAACACACATTACAGCCTTGGAGTTTAAAGAGGGACGGAGATGGATTAATCGCATTGTCCTTTATCTCGCCGTTCACACAGGGCAATTGTCTGTGATCTAAATCAAGGCAAGTGACTGTATTTTACACAGGTGTAAATGACTAGAAGGTACTTCTCAAGTGTGATTCAGCTGTCATATTATAGATGTCTATTTTCAGACAAGATGAATCATACTGTAGAAAAGCCTGTTTCTTCTCATGGACTATAAAGGGAGCCTGGGGTGACCAGCTCAGATAATGGAAAAACATAACAAAAATGTTTAATAAAGTATTTGAGAAGAGTGTATGAGCATGTAATGAAAGAATGCATCATCACTCTTTCACAGACTCAAGCAAAATGAATATTGCATGCATCACTGCCATCTCATGTTTAGTAAGTGCTTATCTTTCAGCCTTCATGTTATCTGAGTGTATCATGTTAAAACAGTCTACCAAGATGATTCATGTCATACACAGGAACATGAGCACGCTCACATATGTTCTTGTCTATGCTATTCCCTAGACAGCACAAGATGATGCTTCTCAGGAGACAAAGAACTGTTCAACATTGTCGTGAAACTGAGAAGAGAAATCCTACTGGGATATTGTGTAAAGTGTGTGAAATTAAGGCAAGGTGAGAGAACATCCTCTTTACCTCCTGTGCGAGGATCGGAATGAGCTGTGGGTCTCAGCAGTACAGACACTTTCCCATGAGGGAGACAGCCTGCTGAATATAAATATTGTAGGCAGTGAGTCACCAAAGATGATGTCATTGATTTATGCAAGGATTGCAGAGTTTGGATTTGGTGAAGAGATTTTCTTGTCTAAATGCAGCCAGACCGTGATATGAATTAAAGTGAGTTAATTTTCTTCTGATCGTAGCAGAGCTTTTGCTTCACTGCCATTTGCATGGTGCGTTGGGTTATCTGATCAGGAAAACCAGGTATTCTGGATCTCCTTTTGTTTCTTTCAATCATTTTGTGCATCTTTTGTCCTGAAAGGAGGTTGGTTTTTCAGCAGTTATATAATTACTGCAGTCGCTTATACAACCAGAGGAGGAGAAAAGAATTGTTTTCACTTAGCTTTCCAGAGAAGAGTCTGAAGTGAAAAAAATGCAACATGGTGTCAGATGGGACACTGACAATTGGAATGATGATGAAGAGGAAGAACCAGTTCATTCTTTGTCATTATGATAACTCCTCAGATTTTAGACACAAACTGCTGATGGCTGTCTATTACCACCACTAGTGTTTACACATACACACTTGTAAATACACATACTCCGGCTAAAGAGAAGATCTCAGTTTTAAAGATCATGGATGTAGAACATATCAGAATTCATATACAATATGTATTCATATACATTCCCAGATGTGCTGCAGTTCAGTAGGTTTTTGGTACTATTTTTGGCTTCTTTTTGAACTCTTCCACTGGCAATTAGAAAATAACAGCACTTTGGTCAGCCACAGAATTTCAACAGGCTGAGGCAGTCAAGTTACTGTCATTTCTGCCAAGCCACATGAACTGCAACTATTGGTTTTCTGGGTTCATGAGAATGTTTGTAATGAAGAAAACATCATCTCACAAGTCACTGAGGTAGCCTCCAGCACTAAGGAGTTTTGTATAGCAATAAAAGACATGTTCGCATTATTATGTGCAGAATGTTTTTCTGGCAGCATTTTCACAAGGCTTGTTTTCTGGACTTACTACAACCTCCATAAAACCATGCTGTGGGCAGAAATTTAGCATTGGAGACCAATTTCATAGCTAAGGTTTTCTTAGATTTTGCTTTTATATTTACTTCGAGATATTAAAATTAATTTGATCATTTCTAATTTGCATGTGACAGTACCTGGTGTCAGGCAGGTAGGTGTCACCTTCCTTGTGATGGCTCTCCCTTAGCACAGCAGTATGAACCTGTTGCTTTTACTTTGGTAAGGTTGTATTCACCAAGAATAAGAAAATGTATGTTCATATTGTCACAAGAACTGAAAAAATTCACTTTCAGCCTTCTTTGTAGAAATATTTCAAACTCCTGTATTACTTTATGCTTCTTTCCTTACCAGAATAAAATAGCCAGATGCATTTTCAATCCATTATTTTGATTAAAAATGTAGCAAAAACATTTCTGCCGGCAAAGTAAAATGAAGGTTCACTGCAATAGTTCAGATTTCCTTGAAAAATCTGTAAACAAACCTATTTTCTACTTTCCTGTATAATCACCTCATGGAAAAATTTGACAAGTTTCTACAAATTAGTTTAGGATATTTCATTTTGTGGAAAATAAAAATAATGTTTTATTAATTGATTGATGCTCTGGGAACAGTTAATTATAGATAAAGAAGGCTTCTGAAGTTACAAAGAAGCAGAAAGGCATCCTACCTTCAGCAAAAAGTTTTTTTTTGCTTCAGCACCATTTATGCTACTCAAAAGCTTCTACTTGGTATTAGTGTCTTTATTTTGTCTTGTTATGTCTTTATTTTGTCTTTTACAGAGAACTTGTAACTTATTTTTGATTGTGTTTATCCAGAGAAGCTTTGGGCTGAAGACAGAAGATTCTGCTGTGCTTTTCCTTTTCATGCTGTATTTGACAAAGCAGTAAGGCAGTATACTTGGGTTGAACATGGAACTAAACCTTTATTTCAGAGAAATAAGTCTATGGGCTGTCTCCTTACCTGGCACAATTTCCCCAGCCCACTGTGAAATTGGTGCAGATAGATAAACTGGTTTTGGGGTGGTTTTTTGCAGACTCTTTCTTACCTAGTGTTTAAAAGGATCATCACATTGTTAACTTGATGCTTGTGTTAACATACCTGGGAAATGAAAACCAGCTTAGTCAGCATTCCCGGAGTGGGATGTACTTCAGGACTGGGAGACTGGGACTTTGTGATTGTGTTGGGTTTGAGTGAGATGGAGTTGATGTTCCCCATAGTAACTCTTATGGTGCTGTGCTTTATATTGCGAGGCAGATAAGATCCCCGTGTTGTAGCTGCTGTTGAGCAGCGCTCACACGGCACCAAGGCTGGCTTTCCAACATCTTCCCCTCCCCACCCAGTGAGATGGGATGGGCAAGATCTTGGGAGGGGACACAGTCAGGACAGCTGACCCAAACTGACCAAAGAGATATTCCACACTGTGTGACGTCAGCTCAAGTATAAAAAGGAGAGAAAGGAGGAGGGGATCAGGGTCATCTGCTTAAGACGCTTGCCCTCTGAGCAACCGCTATAGCCCTGCTTCCTGGGAAAGGCCAGACATCACCTGATAATGGAATGTAGAGAATAAAATCTTGTTTTGTTTCTCTTTGCGCGCACATGTCTTGCTTTTTTGCCTTTTCCTATTAAGCAGCCTTTATCGTACCCCATGGGCTCTTCCCATCTTATTCTCTCCCCCTTGTTGTCTTGAGGGAAGTGGGGGGGAGAGATAGAGCAACTTGGTGGGTACTTGGCACTCAGTTAGGGTCAACCCACCACAGTGATATTCATCGTCAGTGTTTTCCAGGGGAAGGGACTGAGACTGAAGCAGAAGTCTGGAGCTTGTAGAGTCACAAATCTATCAGAAACTGAAGAAACTGAAGTCAAGAGTTTGATTAGACAAGGACCCCTCTATAGTCAATGAGGAGAGGGAGATCTCCAGAATACCCTCTTCAGAGGTTCAAAGTTCAGGGCACACATCAGACTCTCAGAGTGTCTCTCTTTATCCCTTGACTACAGAGTGACAGTGTCCTTACACTAAGTGTGATGATGTCCCTACAGTAAGTGACTTAATTTGGCATAAACAGTGCTGATACAAACACTGGCCCCCTGAGATCTTTCCTAAAGACAATAGTAGCAGCAGGCCCTTCTCCCAAAGTGGAGATGAGAAACGGATTACATTTAGTGTGTCTTCTTTTTTTTTTTTCCCCCCTCTCTCACTACGATATTAGTCTTTTCTTATCTCCCCCATCCATATACTTCTGCAGACCCACATTGTGGCATTATCTTACATTTCTTTTAAAAGAGGGCTTTTAAGATCTTTATTCATAACTTTCCTTTCTTCAGCTGTGGATCAAGAAAACAGATATGAATATTCAGAAGTTCACATCAAGAATATGGAACCCAGGAGCCTGTTTAGATAAATATTTTGTCTTTATCCATCTACTAGTTATCTTCCCCATATCCAGCAGGAGAAAAGGTATCAACTTTTGTTCTCAAAGGAAAAGGAGAAAATTCATCTAAATCATCAAGAAAACAGTTCATGTTGAAGCTCAAAAGTATCCTTTTATTTTTCTCTTTGCAGAGTGAATGCTGGGAGAGGAGAAGATTAAAAAAACAACAAACCGAAGCAAACCCAAACACACCCCAAACTAGCAAACAAACTATTAGGCAAATTAAGATTTTGTAATTATATGTTTTATAGAAAAAGGAGTGTGATACACAATATCAGCTGTTCTGGAGACTTTTTTCCTCTTAGCTCCCTCCATTCCCAAACTCCCAAGATCCCAGATATCATTTTCTACTATGATCAGATTCTTTTTGCATTGTCATGGCTGCTCCCAGTGACAGCTTCTCCCTTCAGCGAGAACAAAGATGAGCTGCAAACGTACACTTTCAAAAAACTTTTCATTAACACATCTGATCCCTCTTAGGGAGGCTTTGCAGAGGGATCTAGACAGACTAGATCAACAGTACAAGGCCAGTGGTATGAGTTTCAATAAGGTCAAATGCCAAGTTCTGCAATTTGGCCACTACTACCCCCGCCAGCACAAAAGGCTTTGGGAGGAGTGTCTGGAAAGCTGCTCAGCAGAGAGGCACCTGAGGGTGTTGATTGATAGCAGGCTCAACATGAGTCAGCGATGTGCCCAGGTGGCCAACAAGGCCAATGGCATCTTGGCCTGTATAAGGAACAGTGTGGGCGGTAGCACCAGGGAAGTGATTTTACCTTTGTACTCAGCACTGGTGAGGCTGCATCTTGAGTACTATGTTCAGTTTTGAGCCCCTCACTACAAGATGGACATTGGGGTAGATTTCATGTGCTGTCTACAACTACCTGAAAGGAGGTTGTAGAGAGATGGGGATTGGTCTGTTCAACCAAGTAACAAGTGATAGAACGAGGGGAAATGGCCTTAAGTTGCACCAAGTGAAGTTTAGCTTGGATATTAGGAAGAATTTCTTTACTTGAAAGGGTTGTGTCAGGCATTGGTACAGCTTGTCCAGGACAGTGGTGGAGTCTCCATCCCCGGAGGTACTTAAGAGTTACATAGACACAGAGCTTAGGGCTATGGTTTAATCGATGTCTTGTCAGTGTTATGTTGGTGATTGGATTTGATGATCTTAAAGGTTTTTTCCAATCTAGGCAATTCTGTGATTTTGTGATTACAATGATGTTAGCTCTATCCTTGTTCCTAACAGTTTCTTATGAAATACCTTGTCCATCTCTTCATGAAGATGACAGCTGTTTGCTAAAATGTCTTGAAAACCTTCCAAGTGTCTTTTATTCTGTTTCATGAATTAAGTGCTGCATTTGTTGTGCAATAGGACAGGGACTGGAGATGACAGGTTGCAGTAAGGGCAGGGTATGTTTCCTAGCAAGCCTTTTGGGTGTACAGAGTTCTTCCTAGATGGCTAGTTATGGTCTTCTCCTGTTCTGTGGCCTGATGAAACAGCCAAATTCTTAGAGAACACGGAAGCAAGGAGAGAGCACAGTGATGTGAATGAATGAGGTATAGCTCTCTCTGTGGGGGAGTGTGATGAGAAGAGGCCATGGCTGTACCTCAGCCTGTGCAGGAGGCTTTACTCAGTTGTTTAAATTATTATTGCAGTTTTCCTTCCCAAGTGTCTCAGTATGTTGAGACAATTACTACTAGGTGTCTATAAAAAAATTTAAGCATTGCTAGATTGTATTGCTTCTATCACAGACTAATCCATGGATTGGGACAGTGTAAAGGACAAAAACGTGTGTGTGGTGTGATTGACCCATGCTTTTATTTAAAGTATGTATGATTTGGATGGAGACCATGCAATGCATAATGAACTTTTACTCCCGCAAGCTCTTCAGCTTTGCATAACTAGAGCAGCTGAAGATGCAACTCCCTGACATTCCACTGCATGACATGACAAGGAACCTTATCCTGATGAACTAGTGGCACCTGGAAGAGACAAAGCTTTCAAACCAGCTGGAAAGCAAAAATGAAGAGCTCGGAATCTTTTCCAAGAATTTGAGGCAGAAAAGAAAGAGAACTTGCTGTGTACCATGCTGCTGAAACACATCAGCTTAAGGAAGTTTAAGGAATCAGCTTAAGGAAAAGAAAAAAAAAATTGATGCAGGAACTACAACTTCCTGTCTTTTCCTCTGCTTATGGTTCCCCTGGTCTTAAATTTTGCTGCTCCCTTCATAACAGTGTGTTTACCCGAGCAGTCCCAAGGTATTCTTTTCCTCTATGTGATGAATTACAACACCTCGAGCATACAAGCATCATCAGGGACCCTTACACGTATGATGATGGGCAACAGATGGCTGGCTGCACATGAAGAACAGGCTTTGTCTGGTAACTCCAGCTGTGAGAGTTGCATCGTAAATTCATGCTTGAGTACCACTGATACAGAGCTTTTTGAAAAACAAAGCTGTCATGAAGGACTAGAAGTGGTTCACAGCACGAAAGGAGGACATTTACAGCACGAGTATTGCTTGGTCTTCAATCTGGAATATACTAACTCAGCAGGTCCCATCTAATACTTACTAAGCAAGCACTTTTTAGTCACTCAAGCCAGAGGTGTCTGACTTGCTTCTCTCTTAGCACACATAACTTGCTGCCCCATTTGCAAGTGTTTATTTACATTAGAATTCTCAGCTTCAAAGTGTGACTGCACAAAATGGTGACCATGAACTTGGAGTTATTTATGCAAATTTACAGCTCTAATTCTCCACTGAAAATAGGAGTTCAGAGAGATTCTCCGGTTACAGCTAAACTGGGAGGCACAAGAATGCTCCTAAATTCCTGGGTGTGGGTCTATACGTCACCCTTACCAACTCCGCAATGCACCACCTTTCTTGTCTCTTCACCCTGCACCAACTCACTGCTTTCCATAGGCAGGAAAAATCACTGCGTGGGAAAGGAGATGAGGTATCTTGTTAGCAGGTCCCCAATTTGTCAGTCCGTAACTCCACAGTGGACCTCTACAACACAGCATGTAAATTCTTTTTGGTCCCATCCTGCTGCTTAGCATGAGGTCCATTCTGTGGCTCTGGGAACTTGCACTTCTCCAGAAGAATCCTGTCTATAAACAGATGCAAAATAGAAATGGCTCAAATTCTGTCCAACATGACTGAGGCTCAGGCTGAGATGTTGTCATGGTTTAACCACAGCCAGCAACTAAGCACCACGTAACCACTCACTCACACCTCAGCCCTTCCGGTGACATGGGGAGGAGAGTTAAAAAAAAAAGAGGTAAAACTTGTGGGTTAAGATAAGAACAGTTTAATAACTAAAATAAAATATAATGAGAACAATAATAAAAGTATACTAATAATATAACAAAATAAAAAGAGAGAAATAAAACCCAAGAAAAGACAAGTGTTACACAATGCAGTTGCTCACCACCTGCTTACTGATGCCTGAGCAGTGATCCACCCCATTCGGTCAACTCCCCTCAGTTTATATACTGAGTAGGATAGTTCTCTGCTATTGAATATCCCTTTGGCTAGTTCGGGTCAGCTGCCCTGGCCATGTTTCCTCCCAGCTTCTGGTGCATCTGCTCACTGGCAGAACATGGGAAACTGAAAAATCCTTAGCTTAAGACCTACTTAGCAACAACTAAAACATCAGTGTGTTATGAACATTATTTTCACACAAAATCTGAAACACAGCACTGTACCATCTACTAGGAAAAAACCAAAACCAGGACAGATGTCAAAAGAAACCTTGATGTGAGATGTCCACCACAAGTCAGTGCAATTCAGCTGCCAAACAGGGAAAGATGGGAATCTTTCTTATGCTTACAGGCAGCTTTTCTTCAGCTATTAAACCAGTTAATAGAGCTTTGGCAAGTTACAGGAATCTGTTGTCAGCGTATTACTGACTTAGTCAAATAAGAATAGAAGCCTTTATGAAGAAATGTGTATATAAGAGCTGACTTCTTCCTCAGGAGGATTTGATTCCTGTGCAGTACTCTACAGTGGTGTTGTGACACTCACACGTATCTATTCTGCCTGTGAGCCCATTCAAACAGTGAACAGACTGAATTCATTACATTCCAAGTTTGATTGATCAGGAAATGTCTATAGAGTTTATAAAGTAAGCATTTAGCACCTCATAAGAGTGGGCCACTGAGTCCATCTTGCATCTATGGGATCTTTTCCATTGACTTCAGTGAGTTACAGGGTTTGGGTACTTTATGACTGTGGAATTTCCTATTATTAGGGTAAAAGAATAGGAGGAGAATACCTGGTGATTGGTGGCGTCGCAGTGCCAATCACTAGCCATGCACTAAGAGCAGCCAATCATGCATTTGGTATGGGAGTTACCTCCCAAGAGTACAGAGATTCAATGGCTGAGAAGCCCATTCAGGTAGAGATAATTGAATTCTTGCTTTGATATCAATATTATACATCGGTAGATATTTAAACAAGACCTCAAGTTCCAGTGAAGGCCAACATACTTTGATTTCAGGTTAGTATTCATGTTAAATGCTATGCTGAATTGAGGTTTTAGGGCTTTAATTTTGCAGCAGGAAGAACTCTGCAGTCCAGAATCCAGTAATTCACTAAAATGTGAATTTTACAGTGGCCAAGTAGTCAGTTCATTGACAATTTAGAGAAATGAGTACTCAGAAACAAACTCTATCTTTATTGGTGTTTGTGTTTAGGGGTAACTAGCAAGTTGTTTACTAAGTCATGCACAGACAAAAAATAATTGACATAATGATTTATTATGCACTTGCTCCTTGCTTGCAAGAGCTGCTTTTACAAGGGCATGTCTTAAATTGTTCATTGAATATATGAAATTTTACAACTCTTTATTGGCCAGCTACAAAAGCATGACATTAATTGTATATATATATACAGAACATTGACTTGATCATGCTGGGAGAGAGAATAGCCCAGTGGAGAGGTGTCCAAAATGATGTTTGCTATGGGTTCAATGGGGTTGTAATCACTTCTTTTCTGTTAATTACTGTCACCTATGTGACAGTCACAAGACAGGGAAGTAGCTACATTGCTGCTACACATTACCATCATCTTCTTCAACTTGCAAACAGTGCAATCCTTCTCAACAGCCCAAGGCTATATCCTTGTTTCTGCAAGCAAGTGCATGGTTTCCTGTGGAGGAGTAAACTGATATTTAGTGCCTAGAATGGGAGGTGGGGAGCCTGTTCAAGGCTATACATGGCATAGTGGTTCAAGAAGGACTGCTAAATATTCTAGGTAGTGACATTGAGAAGCTGGTATGATGTGTTATATTTCCTTTTTGATTCATACTGACTGATCAGAGTTGGGATCCACTCTGGACCAGTGCTGACTGGGGCTGATAATGAGAAAATACCAAAGTACCATTTGTTTGGAGACTGTCCATACAGCTTCATGGACAAACAGCTGCAGTCTTCCCAGGACCATCCACCCTAGCTCTGCAACTTTTAGATAGGGAAAAAGAAGTGTCAAGTGGATCAAACCAACCTGAGTATTTTTTCCCCATTGCTTCTGTCTAGAGCAATCATACAACAAGGGCTGTTTTGGTGTTATCTATCTACAGCAGACTGCTCTGGAGATTTCATTTAGCGGATGTCCCTAGGCTCAATGTGTAAGTCAGTGGAAAAAGGTAGGTTCTTCAGGGGAGCAATCTAACATGTCTAAGAGAGACATCAAGGGAAGCTTTAAGTGGAGCTATGAACAGTGCCACCCACAGACACACATTATGTGAACAGAAATATTTTCACATTACTTAATATTTCCATCCACCACCTAAAATCCAGGTGCTTAAATGGAAGAGTAAGATTCTCCTAACCCTCACCTTGTAAAAATCCTAGCAAATGCTTTACTTACACAAGAGTCAATTGTTGGCAGACAGATCTGGACTTCTCAGCAGTAGCGTGCTTCCCTTCCTGGACAGGTTTCCATGGGCTCAAGGCCTCTCAGAGCAACAGGGTGTACTGAGTGAAGTAATAACTTGGAAAGCATGTAACATCCTCTGCCTTCCGTGTTTGGACTTTATTGCTGGCAGGCTCTCCTTCTTTTCTATTCAGGCTTTTACCTGATAAAGTTTTGCTGCAGAAGATCTAGAGGGTCCTTGGTCATCTCAGAGGTCTTGCCCTTTCTGGTGCTGCTCGAAAGGAGCTCTGCAAGATTGGTGCATTACTGCAGTACTAAATGCGGTCCAAATAAGCTGGAAGCAGGCTTTCTGTGGATATGCAACAAAGTGAGAGCACAGGATAGAGACAGAAGAAAGCAAAATATGTAGAGGATGTAGCAAAGTTGTTTGGACACATGAATGTGATTCGTTATGCAGATGCCTATAGATTTTGCAGAATAACTGAGGCAACACCTTTGCAAACTTGGGCTTAGAATTCACACTTGTCCATACCTGCAGAAGAAAAAGGAACCTATTTCCTAGTAGTCCTGATTCTGGTTTCCTATTTTATACTTGGATTCTTTAGCATGGACGTGTTGGCTCTGATTTATGTTTTGCACATTTTATTGGTCATGGTCTTTCAAAATAATTCACAGCTAAAGCAATTTTTGGGGCATCCAAAAGAGCAATGCTTAAAAATAAAATTTCCATGACCTGCAGTGATTTAGTACCTGGCACAAATCCTAACCAATCCCAAACTCAGCAATAAATAGCTTACAAGAACAGTTTTCTTACTGTGGCATTACTTCCTCCGCTAGTGAACAAATAAAAGATTCCTATTCTGCATTCCACACTCAGGCAAAATTTCTGTTGATATTAGTAAGACTCTTGCCCCAGAATTCTCAATTCTGCTCTGTAGTTGTGATAGTAGTGACACAGTGTATTGAAGCTGGACTGGTTTGCTCCCTGTGTAAAACCAGGGTTCTCAGCTGACGATCTTACCTTGTCGTCACTTTGGGCATCACTTCGTATCACATAACCCAGAATGATTCTGGTTTTATCTTCAGAAAAAAACGTTGCCCAGTTTGTGAGATCAAGCCATTTACCTGTTGCTATATAAAGCAGGAAAAATATTTTTGTAATGCACTTTAAGAGTTGAGCACCATAGAGTCTCTCTGACCTGCATTGTGCATTATTGACACATGCTCCCATGAGAACAGAAATGCCCATTAAATACAGGGCCACAAGATGCCATTTGCTGTGCTCAACATATAACACCTTCACATATTTCATACCACTAATAACTACTGTAAAGTCCAATAGTAAAGAGCAAAACAAGTGTGTAAATGAAGCCTTAAGTGCCTAGAGTAGAGTCCTCTCTGAGAAGCCCCACAAAGCTCTTTTCTGCTCAAAAAAACTGCTAGCAACAAATGACTTTTAATAGCACTGCAGAGCAAATGGAGCTGTAGGAGAGAACTCTGGATTCCTTTCTGATTCATGCCTCACAGTGGAATTATTAAGTTCCAGTTGCAGGATTTTTTACTTCTGGTGATGATACACGAGCCAAAAAAGAGCAGAGGCCAAATGGTTGCAGAGTTGGCATTCACGAAAAAAATTTTCCTGGTAAAAGCTAAGCAAATCAGACCAGGAGTCGTGAATATGGCCACTCACACTCTTTTTTTTTTTTCCACAGGCTCTTTTGTCCTGTTTTCTTGTTTTGATTTATGTGTGAAATATGGATACTTAAATGAAATCTGTCATTACAAAAGGCCTCGCTGAGTGATTCTGCAAGAAGACATGCCTGGGCAGAGGGCTACCCCCTGTACAGGGAGAGAGGCAGGAGAGCTTCATGTGGTTCAGCTGTCTACTCATGTGTCGTACATTATGAACTAGTTTTTTGGGAGGTTTTCTGTTTGAACTAATTTTTACAGCTATTTAAAATCTAGAGAACCCATCCTCCATCAACCTTTTTGATCTCCTTTCTTAGAGTAAGTGGGCTTTTGGTATCTCTTCTCATCCAAGTAGATCCTTATCAGAAGTGGCAATCTCTGGTGTATTGACTTCTTGGAGGGCTGGGACTGATACTATTTAGTCTTTTTATATCGTGCTATATAAAAGGACATAGTATACAGGAGGCTGTTTACACCCAGAATAAATTACAGCACAGACTCAATTAAGCAATAGACTATTGCATTGGGTACCATTGTTCTGGCCATCAAAATATACCCAGCATTTACAATGCTGCGCTGTCATTTCAGTTTTTAATTTCCTTTTGATTATTCTTGGTCCTCATGTTGCCATAGGCTTCCTTCTCCTAACTCCTACATTTTCTCTTGTGCAGAGCTCTGTCAAATGAAAACTTCAAAATAGATGAAAGAAGAAAAACTGAAGAGGAAGTGAAAGGGAAAAGGGCCACATGCTATTTGAGGAAGAATCTGTATGCAACTGAGGATGAAATCAAAGCCTCACTGCAGCCAGGCTGAGCAGAAAGGCACGTACAGGGAGCCTGCTGGCCCAATACAAAGCAGATACAAAAATATTGCTCTGAATTCTGGGAAAAGGTAGCAAGCTTAATTTATTTTGAAGTGTCAAGTAATTCAGTCATTCTTCATTTAAAACTCAAAGAAAATACTTGAAGAAATTCAATTTATATCATAGTGCCCAGTTATACCTCCTTTTCCCTTTTTCTGTTTGTCTGTCAGTGATCACAATGGATGATATGAAAATGAGATACCAGGATGTCTTTTGAAAGTACGTGGAGAGGAAAATTTAAGCAGGAGACATAAAATTAGATTTAAGCCTCCCCATGCTTGGGAGACCATACATGTGAAACAGTGAAACACCGTCCTGGTCCAAAACAGACAGTGACCAAGCACTTGGAACTGGAGGACACAACACATACCCTGCATGAATAGCATATCAAATGGCATAAGAAGTAAAGTTTTCTTTGTCTCAGTTACTTTAATATTTTTGGAGAGTGTCAGTGGAAGGGAGAGAGGAGAGCCAACAAATATCCAGAGGCAGGAATAGGGAAACATGTCTTGAAATGGCCTAGGCAGACCAGGAGACAGACCTACAGAAGAACGAGGGAGCAGGGGAAGAGCATTGCAATGAGTCAGAAAGCACAAAGAGAAACTTTCTCTGGAGAGTAGGAGAAGGAAGTTTGAGGGATCATTTAGGTTTAAAAACATGACTTGAATGGCTGTTTTTGAGCCCTGTTTCCAAACAAAATTGCCCCAGGACTTGGAATATTGGCTGACCCCCACCTTCACATGCGAAAGGTTATGCTTGCACAGAAGATGTGTCTCCTTAGTCCTTATACCACCCTATCTTCTGCCAGCAGGAGCCAGACAAAAATCTGTGACTAGCACACCTCTGCCCTGGAGAGGAGGAGATTTCACTGCAAGATGTGCTTAGCCGGTTGTCTTCGAAATGCCCGTGGATGGGCTGTTTACTTCTACCCTACAGTAGACAAAACCCCCAACTATCTGCAATGTACCATGCAGCAGCCCATGAATCTCAGTCCAGATGCAAATACTTTGCCTGTTCATTGGCTCATATATCGCCTCACACAGGGATGGCACCTCCCCATAGAGAAAGGGCAAAATACTGACAGAGCAGGAGCATCCATGGCAGAAAGCGAGTCAGCAGGATACCACTTCCCATCTAGCAAGATGAAAAGGCTATTGTTTCTGGCAAAGGCAACATTTTGAACCTCAGGAGTGTGAAAACAGTAACACATTTATGAATTCTTCCTCAATGCATGTAGCTGCCAGCCTTTAGCCAGCACACATGAGGCATGCAGATCCTACATGCTGGGGGTGGTGATGGGATTGAGGGGGCAGCTGAGCTCATTTCCCATCTTTGTGCCCAAATTACATATGGAAATAACAACAAGAAGGCAAAGGAATATGGTCAGATCAGAGGTCTGTTTAGATAAGCACCCTAGTAGGGGCCAGTAGAAAATCCTTTGGGAAGCTCCTTAGGAGTGGGAAATGCAGAGGCTGAGGCTCTGCTTGGTATCCTCTCCTGGTATCCAGCAACCAGCAGCTTAAAGGAGCTATAGGCCTGGGGTTGTGTCCAGACCACCAAGTTTAACAGGCACCATGGACTTACTCTCTCTGAATTTGTCTAACACCTCGTGGGATCCATTACTCCATAACTCTGTGATGGTGGCACACACAAATACAGCTTGGCAACTACACATACGCCTTTGTCTGGATGTGAGGATCCCAGCAAGCCTGTGCTCATTAAACAAAAATAAAATGTAACAAAGCCTGGCCCTTAAGAGCCCTCCTTTTCTCCCACTCCTTTTTTGAGTCTTTGGTTTCCAGGCTCCTCAGGACACTAGGTCAACTCTGCTTTCTTCCTCCTCTAACTCCTTCTGGAGGCAGATGCTGTAGGAAGCCTAGGCAGCAAGGTGGTCACTGTTGTAGAGTACACTGATGACAAGCAGCTGCTCGCCACAAGCAGCACTGCCAGCAGTGAATATATCAAAGGCTCGTTTTAAAATGGTCCTGGTACTTTATTTCACACAAGGGGAGGTGAGCTGAGGATGATCCAGATGAGCCTAGTAAAGCCAGGTTATACCTCATCTGGTTGCTATGGTAAATAGCACCCCAAGGGCCAGATTATTTTTCCAAAGCATTTACGTGCTCCATTCTTCCTGATTGCCCTGTGAGCAAGGGAATTAAGTCCCTTTAAAATCTGGCCCTTTGGCTTTTCTTCTGGAGTCCCGGAGTCCCACATCCCTAATAGTTCACCTCTGCTTGTTGCTGATGGAAGCTGTCACTTTCTTTGCTGACCTGGGTTTGCACCTGGTCCTTGGATGTTCCTAGGGCAAAGGCTTATGATCGCCAGTGCCAATGGAAAGCTACATTCCAGCCTGGTGTATCTACACAGCAGCAACAGGATTTGGCAGCAGGGATTTTTGTTAGTGCTAAACCTAACCGTACCTAAACGGCATCACTACTAGGCTCCCACTACAGCAAGCCATGCTAAAAGCCAGATTTCAAATTTTGCACTATATGGGACCCTTTAACACAAGTTGAAGCAGTTTTATAACCTGATTGGTCCTTATTCATGCTGAATACTGCTGCTGTTAAATACAGCACTAATCTGCTTTGGTCACAGCAGAGTTCACACTTTTATGCATTGATGATGATTTACTACGAGGGTCATCTACTTTGCGTAGAACAAGTCATCATCTGTGATGCTGAATCACCTGCCTCTCCAGGAACCAGCTGCCCTACAGCAGCCTAACTTCAAAGTCACAAGTCATCTTCATCGATGAGTTTTAAGTATTTTTTGAGACTTTGGAATCTCCTACGGACATCATAAAATTGCTATTGGCTTCATGGGGAAATGAAGGTAGATAAGTTAGTACAGCTCCAAGGAAAAAAATGAATATAAGAATGCAGATGCCCTGTGCTTCTACAATATCGCTCCTGCAGTCCATCATTCTCACCTCTGGTCTACTGGGTAACAATCACAAAGAGAAGGGGATCTTTCCCAGAACTTTGTGCTCCACTCCTTTGGTCTGATATGTTCCTTCAGGCCACCTCATAAGCATTTGCTCCACTCTGCTTGTCTTCCTCTGTCTCCCATGAGTAAGTTTCTAGCACACTCCTGCTCTGAGGTTTTGGTTTTGCTGCTTTTGCTATGTGACCTATAGAACCGGCAATATGGCAGAGAAAAAAAGAAGTCAGAAGAAAAGGAGCAGCTCTGCAAGACAGAACTGGATGCAACACACCAGTCCTGCCCTGGAGAGCAATCAAGTCCCATAAGACAGTACAAACTTCTAAGAAAGGGGCTTGTCAACTTCACCAGAGTTTTCTCCTGTGGTGGCTAACAAGCTGGATCTGTTCATGCTGAGAATTGCTTGGAGTTTTTCCTGGCACTTTTTTTAACACCTCTTTTTTGTTCTCACTTGTTATCTGCCAGCAGCTGAAGCCAGTTGGCTTCATGGAGAGTGTACAAAAGAGAACGATGAAGAGTGGCTTTCCAGTCAGACAAGGATGCAGAGCTTTAGCAATGGCAATGGACATCCTAGGCTTAGGGGTTTGTCATAGCACATGGAAAACAAGGAACAATAAATTGAAGATATTGAGCACTTTAAGGAAAAGAGATGATGTTTTTTCAGTCCAGACTTTAAGAATGCCAATACTGTATAATTTAAAAGGTAAACAGAAGTGTTCGGTGCTTTTGCTATCAAGTCCCAAACTGGAAAAAATATGAAGATCTATTTATTTTTAAAAATCAAATACAGTCTAGAGCCATTCTCTGTGGCTGCTAATATAGAGATGACGATAAGCTGTGATGTCATGACACAGTGAGTGTCCTTTAGAAGAGGAAAGAGCCCTCGAACTTTGGTTAGCTAATATGACATTCACCAAGAGACTATTTTAATAAAAAGCATACGGGATGAGGGCGGGTATCTACAAGCTGGATCTGGAGCCGTAATTCAAGTTCTCTGTGCTATACAGAAGATTCAGAGGTAACATTGACCAAGGACTTTGGCTCCCTATGCTTGATTTCATTCACAAGTGAAGCGCAGCACAAAGTTAAGCATGGTGAGCCAGAGATCCGGTAGTCGGTGGCCCATGTAATACTTTGGCTAAGAAACCGAGACTGTGTTGTCCTCTAAGGTCTGGAATAGCAAGTACCCAAGAGCTATTACTTACAGTCATAGCATATATTTTCAGCTTGGGGTCTCTGTGATGTATGGAGATCAGGAATGCCTCTTGTTAGCAGATTTAAATTCACTAAACAGTTATGTATCCTTCCTTTAGAAAAAAATTCAAGGGTCTACAACCAGGGAAGGAGAAACTTGGAAGTCACAAATTTACAGAATTGAGTAGAGCTGTGATTTCTAGCCCTGACATCTGCTTAATTATCATCGTGATGGGCTTTGTCACTCCTTGATGTCTGCACAGACCCGCATGAATATTTTGCCTGTGATTCCTTCTTTTTCTGCTTGTGGGCATTCCCAAGGTCAGACCCCATAAACAGCTCATGGTAGCTTAGTTACTCCTTGACACTGTTCAGCCCCTTCATTGTAAGAGCACCAGCTGCTTCACTGATCTGCATAAGCACCATTTGATTTTGCTTAAGGGGAAAGAACCACAGAAAGGCAGAATGACTTGGACAAGACCAAGATGTGAACATGAGAAATCTGGGGCTCTCATCCCCCACACTCCCTTCCTTTTTGTTAGGTCATCCATAGAAAATGTCCCTGAAGCACTCCCAGACCTGTCCCTGGGAAATATGAGAACACAAAAGTGTTCGTGACACCTGCAGATCTGGCAAGCATTAATTTACACTGTCCTGTCTCCACGAGTGCACTTCTACCCTCCCGGCCTGGAAACTAAGAGAGGTCAATGCTGAGCTGTGGTTATTATTATGGCCTGGTTTAGCTGTCTGGTTTAGCCACATTCACACAAATTTGAGATTTGTGTGCCTCAGCAGAGATGTGCAGAGCCAGATGCCCTAGCCCACAACAGGTCACATAGATGTACCCTCGTGGATGTCATGACCTGCACTAGGCTGGACATTCAGCAGCAGGACATTTACCTGGTCCAGGTGAAGGATACAGGGAATAGGGAACAGAGGGAAGGTCCTGATGCCATCTCATCTTTTTGTGCTTCTGGGAGACTCAGAGGTGATCTGAGAGAGATACAGCACAATTGTGGAGGTGCTTGTGGGCTCTGATGGGACTGACGAAACAAGAGAACTGTCAATAGCGTTATAGTGGATCGTAGGAATCGCTGTGCTATAAACCAGCTCAATAGGACAAGGGAGGAAGGAGTTTGGAAGGAGGCTTTCTGAGATGCTCTGTCTGATCCAGTGTAGATAGTTTGCTTATTTGTTTAGATTCTTCATGGCTACTCATTTTTATCACATCTCATAGACTCGCTCTGGAAAGGAACAGCAAAATGGGACCGGTATGTCTGGGTGGCCGCAGCTGTATGGTGAATAAGCAGACAGCAACAGGAAGGAAGAAATGGACTCTGAACTTTAGGAAGGAGATGTTCACCTCTATCAGCCTAGCTCTTTGTTAGGTTTTATGCCTGGTTGTGCCATTTCACATATGTGTTAAACGGAGGAGAAGCATTTATGTCTTCTGGCATCCAGTGTTAAGACTACAATACCTTTGAAGGATATTCCAAGGAAGTTCTCCAAGCTTTTCCACAATCTATGAAAAAAGAGTTTGGCCTCCTGTCCTTGGAGGAATGCTGTCTGTGTCCAAATGACACAAGGAGAGAATATGAGGCTTTCATACTCACCAAACCATTCGCTTCTTCCTAAAGTGAGGAATTTACAATCCCAATGTTGAAGAGACATACTGGTTTTGAACCTTAAGGATATTTTACCTTCTTGGATACCCCATTTCTATTTCCTGCTCTTTGTCTTACCAGGAGGTGTTACTATGAACAGAGAATTAGTGATTAAATGTTTGGATTATTTCTGCTAATTATGAGAGTGGGCAGCTAAGCTACATTTCCTTGCAATGTTAAATCACCTGCGATTGTGAGTATGAAAGCTCTCCCACAGGACATAGAAGTACCTTATCCTATACAGCACATCAGATGGTCAGACTACAGGACAACAGCTGCAGCCTTAGACTGCAGGAAGACTCCTTTGGGACCAGGGGACCCACTTACAGAACACCTCTCAGCTGTGGCCACCAGGTAATGAGTAAGCTGCTGACAGACGAGGCCAACTAGCTGTCCTTTGAAAGAGAGGTCAGAGAACTGACAGAGGGGAATTGCAGACGTATGACTGCAGAATGACAAGGCCCTGAGGAGGAAGCCAGATGTGGGATTTCCTTGCTCAGTAAATGCAATATGCTATGTGTGCACCCAGCAAATGTACTCTTGACCATTCCGTGCTGGTCTTAATCAAACCAGGCCCTGTATAGAGGCAAGAGACTATGAAGCTTCTGAGCAGCAAGGACTTACTTGAATGCCTTGACATGTTCTCAGAAGAACAGGATGACCTCCTTCTAGCTATCTCCATTCTCCATCTTATGGATCACACCTGATCTTATAAGGCCTGGTAATAAGCATGCTTTGATTAAGGTCACTGTGAATTATTGATTTTCCATTTAGGGAGGAGACTGTGCATTGAACTGAAACAGAAAGAAAAAAATTCCCAATATTCATCAGAATGGAACAACTAACTCTGTCTGACTGAAGCATTTGAAATGACCCCAAACAAATGTTTTCCTTTCCTCTGCCTCGGGGCTTTAAAAAAGGCTAAGAGGCAAAGAAAGTCAGAGAGGGAGGCTAGGTGCCCTATCCAAAGCCATTGAAAGAAATTCTGCCTCTATTCTCACTTTGTGGCTGAAGGTCTTAAGCAATAGCGAGCAGGGGTTCTTGCCCAGGATGTATACAAATGGGCTTCAAACCTTTGGTCTGTTCAGTTCAGACTAAAGGACTCGCTTTGACATCTTAGGAGAATGTGAGAAGGTGGACACATATTATTGGTGTTGATGTTGTTCTGCTTGCTGAAAATGGTAACTCTGTGGACAAGAGGAAGTAAATATATGACAATGAGGACCTGAGGCTGGAGCTGAATGAAGCGAGATTCAGCTATGAGGAGTGAACACCCATTTTCTTGTGCCTGAGGTTGAGAAAGACTGAAAACCACAAACAAGTCAGGACAGCATTGACCAGGATGCTGGGGAGAGCATCCTGATGTTGGGGAGAGCATCCTGATGTTGGGGAGATTCAGCTGGGGAGCCCCTGTGCAGAGCTATGAATCAGCCATCAGGGGTATTTGAACTCAGGTCAAGAGTATTTGAACTTATTGCCTGTGTGCTAGGTAGTTAGGAGAGGATCCAAAACCAATCCCTCTGTGCAAAACAGGCCCAAGTCTCCCAGAGAAATCAGCCCCTCCAGATGGAAATGGTTTGTTTCAGAAATGTCAGCACAGAGCATAAATAATGCCAGTGGCTACTCACTGTTAGCTTTTGACAAATTAAAGGTGTGCCCAACCCCCTCATCTCTGAAGACATTTCTTTAGCCAGCATTGCCACAGGTACAAAATGAAGGACAAGCATAACATGTGAATTTACTGAGCCTTTGGCTACACAATATGATGGCACATTTGTTACCTAGACTCACTGGCTGCTAACCATGTCATTTACTTAGGTTGCTTGTTCTGCCAAGTCCACATAAGTCATCAGGAGAAATGCAAACACATTTCCAATTTTTTACATGAATTAGAGGCACAGCACAAGCTTTCTTATATTTTTCTTCTATGGAAAATGCTTTTTTTTTTTTTTTTCCCTTTTGTGCCCGGCAATTTTCCTCCTACACATCATGCAGACAAATAAACAGTCCCACAATCAAGCCAGAGAGGTTAGCAGGCTTGATACTGTGCTGTGTCTAACTAAGCCAGTCTTTTACATATGTTATATATTCACCTTTTCTCTGGCATCTGCATTGCACTTGGGAAAACACTCGCACGCAAAGGGATGGGCTCTGGGGAATGGAGAAACATTATCTAGCACGGGAATACTCAATTAATTTTCAGCGAGCAGCTTTTATAATACATAACATACACTTAACATAATACACTTTGGTCTTGTGCCAGAGATTCTAAATGATTAGGCTGTATCAATTTACTCTTGAAACACTGATTAAAATCTCAAAACTTTCATAGCAAATGATGCATGAACCAGAATCCGAAATGTGATGATTGAAATATTGCAATGTCACAGATTCATCACACAGCCTTTCCAAATCCACTCTCAGTTTCAGCTGGCCCCTTAAATGTTCTACTCACACATCCTAGTGATCAGCTTTTTTCTCCCACTCGTCTCCCCCTCCCCAACCCTCTGCCTCTTGGAAAGATAATAGCTAGGCCTTAATTGAAGCAAACAGGTCATTAAAATAGTAATTTTGTAGACATTCACAGTGACAGACATTCATTCACTGCCAAAGACAAGTAAAGAATCAAGGACTGGATATTCCACGCACATTAATTCTACCATAGACCAAATCAAAGTTAAACATCCTTCTCCCTTCTTACAGTGGGAAATTGCCATTGGGCACAGAATTTAAACAAAGAAAAATAAAAAATAACTATTCAGCTCTTGTCCTGCGAATCATGCCCTAGCCTCAAAGCAGGTCTTGACAAACAGTGTCACGCCTTCTCCTATGAGAAGGACTCTTGTCTCCTGTTTCTTGGTGCACAGTCACATCCCATCATTTGTTGCAGATAAGAGAGGTCAAATCACCCCAATTACTTTTATAGCCTCTCTGTAGGATGACTCTCATCACAGTGTCGCTAAAATGCATTTAGTTCTCACTGCAATCCAGAAACTCCAAGCCAAATTGCCTGCTGTGTGAAGCATGTTGTCCAAAGAAGATGCCTGACCTAGGAACCATTGTACAGGAGGGTTTTTTTTAAAGTAATACTTTAGCAGCAAGCCATTGCTGTAGATCTAGTACCGGGTCTCAAAAATCTGTAAAGTACACTTGGCCTTCTTCAAACTGTCAGTTACAGGTCCCTTAGCTGTCAGACTGCAGTGTCTCCAGGGAGAAGTGATGTGCAATTCAGTCTGATGGTCATCCTGACCTGCTCCGGCAAAGGAGACTAGTCATCACTCTGAGGGTAGGCATTCGAGCCTGGGCTTAGGTGATTTAACTCCAGGTGAAGTTGAGAGTCTTATTACACTAGGATTTTTTTCCACAATCTGTACAGAGATGCACCACCAGTTCCTTTGTCAGCCCTCAAATGAAGACACACTTCTGCCTTCAGTGACTCTGGAGGAAACTGCTCCTAACAAAGCGTTCGATTAAATGTCTAAAATGAGGTGAGGTGACCTGAACCAGGGAGAAGCCCAGTGTAGCTGCCTCCACACGAACTGCCTGTGTGCTCCATTGCCAAGTCCATTGGCAGGTTAGAACCAAAATACCCGGCCATGACTGACATCACATTAGCATCTAAGGATGCTAGGAACTAGGGCCTGGGGAGATGCTCTCTGCTCCAAACATTTTAGGGGCCACACAAGGGATGGAGAAGTCAGAAGGAAAAACACATCATCGTTCCAACGTAGATGCCTGGTTAGAGCCAACGGCAGTCCCCCAAGGGCTCCCCTCTTCCCAGCTGGCACTGCTCTCCACTATGCTTTCTGCACAATTGAACCCACATCCATGAGCTCTCCTGGTCCATCACACACCACTGTTAGGGGACAACTTCTGTGCTCTTTTCAGAGCTTTTACTCTGCTCCAGCTCAAGCTATATGTATGCAAGAAGGAAAAACAAAACAAAACAAAAACAAACCAAACAACTGAATGAGATCATTTTTCTCTTCTCATCTCAGACATTTAGCCTGCTAGCCAGGGTTACTGGAATAAAGCAGGGAAGCTCTTTTTCCATAGCAAGCCATCTGGTTGACATAGACTCACACTGATGCTAATCTGTTGGTTTCTTTCTTTTTATATTTTTTTTTTTCCTGAGGAACACTTCATCTGCAGCTGTAAATTCAGACCTGCTCCCTCTGTGTGCGGAGCATTCATTTTGCACACATATTTATTACCGCATTATGCCCCATTGTAGGTGTCAGGAAATCATTGTTATCCTTGGTGTGTCTACGTTGTTCTAATGTCAGGGATGTACTTTCAAATGGAAATTAAGCAATTATGTTTCACATGGGGAAACCTGACAGACGCATAGATTTTTACACCACTGGCAATGTCGCTGTCACAAAAGCAGACATTGTTCTCAGTGGACTGTCAAAGAAATATAATGTATTTCAAGAGCAAAGCGGGAGGGGGAGTGGAATAAGGAGGGGGAACGTGGGGTAATTAACTGTGTGATTCAAGTTCATAGATCACGGAGCTGTTTAACTTCAAAATGCGGTAACGACATGACAATGAAGCTACTTAACTCATCCTTGAAAAGGAGGTTTCCAGTAGCCTTTAAAAACACAAATAAATGCTCTCAAACGTATCTTCACCTCCAGCCTGGTTAAACCAGGATGCTACTGTGTGTTTACTCTTTGCACTGTTTATTTAGGAATTGATTTAAGTAGCCACCAGGACAAGTGCTGTAGGAGCACAGAGTCCTGCTGTTTCCTAGTTTATTGAATATCAGCCCTCTAGCTGAGCTGGCTGAATGGCGTCCTTGAGGCAGGGAGTTGGAGGATCCTTTACCTGATGAGAATCGTGTGCCACAGGTTGGTGCCATGCACGAAAGAGGGATGGGGACTTTCTGCTCAGCCCCCTTGGCTCTGTCTTTGTAATGCAGCACACAGTGCCAGTCTCCAGTCTCATGTAGCACAACCCGCCTTCCTTTTTCTTCACCTCCCCCCAGTTATTTTTGGTTTATTACAGGCTTTATTCAGCAGTCTTTTCTGTAACTGTCCTCTGCCCTTGGTCATTAGCTTCATACTACTCCTTCGGGTGTAATAGACCAACAGCAGTCTGAAGCCGGCTGTCAGTGAGCGTAGGCAAAGGGCTGTACTCGTGCCCGGTTGAAATCAACAGGAATCTGGGGCCCAAAGAAGAGAATATCTTAAAAAATGAAGTCTTTTAAAAACATTTTAATCCAATATTCACCAGTAAACACACGTTTTACAGCAAGGGCTGAAGATGTACGGTGGTGTACATTGAAAACTAAGCATCCAAATAAATGGATTTCTAGACAAGATCAAAAGGCACTTAGGATCACTCAGGGATGTTTAACTGATGTTTTAGATGAGCAAATCCTGTAGTCTTCACTAAGGCAAAATTCTTACAATTGAGATCACAGAGGGACAACTGAAGATCACAATTCCTGTAAGCCAAGAGCTGCATGAACATGGCTGAGGAAATGACCTCAGCTCAGGGAGCTCACATTAAAAACACAAGACATCACAAAACCACTGATGGATGGGAAAGCAGTCTTCTATCCTTCCTACCCACCATGAGACAAAAGAAAAAGGTATGTATCTCACCCCAGGTTTCAGTGGAGTTTTGGAGAAAGCTAAGAGCTAAGAACTGAACCCAGACTGCTCAGATGCCAGTCATGTCTTTTAACCTCCTCCTCTGGTCAGTCAGGTCACATTTACCTGTGAGAAAGAGGAATATAATCCACAGCTGTTGGTTTGGATCCTGCTGAGTGCAGGTGTCCAGGGTCCTAGAGATGTGAAGCAGAAGCACTTGTTGGCACCTGGACACATCTGCTGAATGTGAGAATACCCTACCCCATCCCGCAGCCCACTGTGCCTACTGCCACTAATAGCTCTCAGAATGGGAACCAATGTTGATGTCATTGGCTTCAGGATATGAACCTTTCTGTCCCTGTCGTCTGCAGCTCTCTTCTTACTTTTTCTACCTACTCATTGACCCTGGTTGTAGGCTCTGGTTTTAGTTCTTTTCCTGGTCCCGTAGAGAAGGTATCACTTGCTCATTAAGACACTCCCCTCCTGATCCTTCCTCTCAACCCATTTATTTTATTCTCATTCCATTTCAGAAGACAAGCCACATGAAATCTGAAAGCTCTCCTTGAGGAGATTAAAGATTACTGGGCAAACAAGTGCTGCTGTAACACCAGTAGAGTAGCGGCACATGGCTTCTTCAACAAGTGACAAAAATCAACGCCCCACAGATTAGATGGGTAAAATGAACAAACAAACAAGACCAAATGATAGGGCTCCCTGTAAGTGCAGGAGCGTCAGTATTAGCACCAGTTGATAGTTGTCAAGCAAGGCTGGCAAGGAGGGAGATGACCTTTTCTGGCCCTCTGGAAATATATACTTTTACAACAACTTGGAAAAACACATAAAATCTTTCCTAGCAATATTTGCTGCTGATAGGGTGCTAAAGGAGTGAAAATAAGTTAGTGACACTGTCAGGACAGTGCGCCACAAGCAATCCATATGGATGGCAATGCTGTCATGCCTAGAGATAAAAAGCACAGGCCATCCCAGGAAGCAATGCACCTGAGAAAAAAGCGTGATGTGGGCCCAGTATACTACTGGATGGACCACCCACACCACAACATTGTGGTTAAAAAGCAGAATGTGATTATGGGATTATTGAATTGCAAAATCACAAGTCAGATCCATATTTTGAAAAATTCAGGCTTGAATCAAGAGAATGGGAAAGTAAGTCTCATGATGAAAGTCTCAAATCATAGGATCATAAAACAGCTGAAGTTGGAAGGGACCTTAAACTTCGATGTATTTTCTCTTATATTGTACTGCTGTGAAGAGTTTGGCTCCATCTTCTCTATGACCTTCCTAGAGGCACTGGGAGGCTGCTAGTGTGTCCCCTCAAAGATGTCTTTTCTCCAGGGTGAAAAAGCCCATCTCTCCCACCTTTCCTCATAGGGCATTTACTCCAGACCCCAACAATGTCAATGACTTCCCCTGAGCTCCCTCCAGTTTATCAATGTTTTTCTTGTACCAGGGGCCCAAAACCAGACACAGCATTGAGATGTGGCATAATAAGAACTGATTAGAGTGGGATGACCGTTTTTCTAGACATACTGGCTCCGCTTCCAGAAGGCTGTTGTGCATCATCACTGACAGGTCATGCTGCTGGCTCACATGCTGCTGGTTCACTGTACCCAGGCCCCAAGGTCCTTTCTGCAGAACTTCTCCCCAGCCAGGCAACCTCTGGCCTGTGTTACTGCAGGGCTCCTTCCTTTCCAGGTGTTGGACTTTGCATTTGTCATTGCTGAATTTTATAAGGTTCCTGTCAGCCCATTCCTCCAGCCTATCTCAGTCTCTCAGGATGAATATATTGACTGATCGCACTAATTTGGTGTCATCTGTAAACCTGACAAGAGCACACTCCTCACCTAATCCTGGACATTGATAGAGCTGTTAAACAGGAAAAACTCCAGGCTAGACCTGCGATACTCCACTAAGTCACATTCATCCAGGTAGGGTCTGATCAGTAGCCAAGACCCTCTGAACATGGCCATCCAACCAGGCTTTTGCCCATATGGTTGCCTACCATAATGTTCCAACTTGGGTACAAGAATACAGTTGGAAAGTGTGTCAAAAATCCATATTAAAAGCAGTGCAAATGACATCTACCACTCTTGCCTCAAGCATAAATCCAGTCATTTTATCATAGAAATCTGTCAAGTAGGTCAGGTTTGATTTGCATTCTCATAAATCTGGCTAGTTTTCTCATTCATGTGCCTGGAAATGTGCTTGAAAAGGATTTGTTTCACACTTTTCTCAGGGAAAGTGAGGTCAACGGTCCTTTAATTCCCTAGATTACTCTTTCGGCTATTTTTGCAGATAGGCACAACGTTCACTTTTCGTCAGTCATCAGAGATCTCCCCCAGTCTCCACAATCTTTCCAAAATGGTAGAAAGCAACCTAGCAAGGGTGTCGGCCTGAACTCATCAACCTTGGATGCAGCTTGTCAGTCCCATGGACTTGTACAAGTTGAATTCACTCAAGTAGTTCCTGACTCAGTCCTGCACTGCTTGTTTTTCTCCTTGAACCCTTTCAATGCACATAGAGGTCTGGGACACCTTTTTCTTGGTGAAGACTGAATCAAAAGAAGGCATTGCGCACCTCAGACCTTTAGGTGTCCACTGTTGATATATCACCTGCCCTTTTCAGCAACAGGCCCACATATTTATTGTTCAGCCTGTTACTAAGGTAGAAGCCCTTCACGTCCTTTTTGTCCCTTGAAAACCTCAATTCCAGTTGTGCTTCAGGTTTCTTGACACCATCCCTTCATGCTTGGCAAATGTCTTTAAATTTCTTCTCTGTCATCTGGCCATGCTTCCATCTCCTGTATGCTGCCTTTTTGCACTGGAGCTCTACCATGAGTCCTCTGCTTTACCACGCTGATCTCCTAGTCTACTGTTTTAATGAATTTTGGGATGACTTGTTCCTGTGCTTGGAGGATGCTGTCCTTATAGACATGACAGCTTTCATGAGATTATTTTCCCTCCAGAGCAACCCTCATGGGATCTCACCCACAGGTTCCCTAAGCTGAATTCTGTTCACCTGGTGCAGGGTCTGTGTTCTTTTGCACTCCTCCCTCACTTCCAGCAGGATCTGAAACTCCACTGTTTCACGGTCATTATACCTAAGGCTGCCATTACAACATTCCAAATCAGTCCTTCCCTGTTAGAGGACAGCAGATCCAGCTATGCATCACTCCTGGTTGGTGTGTCCAGTTACCTGAGCAAAGGGGTTATCTCTGACACCATCCAGAAATCCTGACTGCTTCTGTCCAGCTGAGTTGCCCTTCCAGCAGATGTTAGGCAGGTTAAAGTCCCCTGTGAGAACCAGGATCTATGAATCAGAAACTTCCTCAAACTGTTTAAAGACTTCACATGTTTCTTCACCCTGGTCTGTGACACACTTCCACCACGACATCACACTCGCTGTATTCTCTTCCATGGATGATCCCATCCCACAAGCTCTCAACCAGCCTGTTATTGATCCTGTAGAGGAGTTTCATACATCCAAACTGCTCCTTCATGTAGATAATAGTACCTCTATTCATCTTCCCCGCCTCTTTCTTGAGCCTATATCAGTCCATTGCAAGTCACCACTTGAGCAAACTGCCCCGCTCTGTCTGTTATACCAATGGTGGTTTAGCGTTATGGCTGCATGCAGAGCTCTAGTTCCTCCTGCTTTTTTTTTTTTCTCAGATTGTCTGTATTTGTGTAATTATACTTGGAGAAAGTATCCCTTTGCTTTATCATTTCAAAAGTCTTTCTTTTATCCAACACACTGCACAGTCTGTTTTTGATCTTATACACTGCTACCTCCCTTAGCTGGGTCATCATCACCCCCTGCCTCCCTTGTCACTCCTAGTTCAGCTCTCCTTATCTGGTTGGTCAGCCCATTGGCAAAGATGCTTTTGCTTCACTTTGTCAGGTGGATCCTATCTCTCCCTAGCAGGCCTTACTCCTCAGAATGGGCCCCATGGTCAAAAACGCACAGTTCCCGTTGGCACCAGGTGTGCAACCAGATGTTGACCCATTGGAGCTATCTGTTCCTTCCCAAGCCCTTCCCTTCACTCACGGAGACCACGTATTGTGAGCCTAATGGCTTAGGTTCTGCCAACCTATAAACATAAGTATGTTAATACTCACTGTTCATTTACACTCAATGCTTCCAAAGCCCAGGACAGAATTTAGCTACACAACTCCCATTCTGCTCAGTAGGATTTGTGTGGTTACACTTTGGCAGAGTTGAAAATACTCACACACACATAGAGCAGAACATATGGACACAACTATGAGGACATCTGAGAATGTCGCTGTTTGTAGTTACTCTGCAAGTCCTCTGGGACAAATACCTCATCTCTCAATGGTCTTCAAAGCCAAGTAGGACTTTTTTGTACACTGTAAAAATAAACAGGCTTCTATAAAGAGCTGCTGAAAAAGGCCTTGGAAAACTCTGGACCCAGAATCTCTCTGATCTGTGCAAGTGCTACTGGCAAACTACTTTCTGGACTGTTTTCCTCTTAAAAGGGTCCAGTAACATTTTCTTCTTGCCATAGAGTAACATGTCCATTCTAATGAGTTACTGCCTTTTAGTAGTTGCCTGCTACCTAGCAGTTTTCACATACCACTGGCACAAGTAAAAAGCATTTACTGCACTGCTCCCAGACAAAATGAGAGGATGGAAAAGTGCTGAACCACAGTCCTCTTTGCTCTCTTGTGCTGTCCAAGCTCTGTCTCTCTCCTCTCTGGCCTTTCTGCTTCTGCTTCTCTATTTCCCATCTTGAGCCTTTCTGCTCCACCCCCCATAATTTCCTGCAGAAAAATTACTCTGATCCCTGTAGGAGATCATTTGGCCCATGCTGCTGATCACTAAGTAGTAGCCCTGAAATGGAAACATCAATCTCTTTGAGCCCAACATATGCACACAGGGATGTCTTACCTTGAAAATAAAAAACCACAGCAGACAATTCTCCTGAAGGTCTCCTCTTTGCCAAAGCTGCACTCTTTAACCAACCAGCTGGGAAAAAACCATGAACAAAGCACACTCACTGCAGTTCTGTGGCAGCACATCCAGAACAGATTTCATATAACTATAGAACAGCCCAGTTTGGAAGGGATCTTGAAAGATAATCTGGTCCATCCTTTTGTGAGAAAAGGAGTCTAGGTGAGATTATCTAGCACCCTGTCTGATCGCATCTTGAAAACGTCTAACTATGGGCACTCTACTACATCCTTTAGAGGTTGTTCCAGTGAATGATTGTTCCTGCTGTAAAAAATTTATTTCTTATGTTGAGGTAAAACATCTCTCAATATCACTTGAACCTGCTGCCCCTTGTCTTCTCCATGTGACTCGTCATGAAGAGAGAGCCTCATTTCTCTTTGTAGCTGCCCTTTAAGTACTGGAACACTGTGATAAGGTCACCCTTGAGCCTTCTCTTTTCTAGGGAGAAAAGACCTAACTCCTTCAGTCTTTCCTTGTAGGGAAGGTTGTTCAGCTATTTGATCATCTTTTTGGCCCTCCTTTGAATCCTCTCCAGCATGTTCATGTCTTTCTTGAATTGCAAGGATCGGAACTGGAAACAGTTCTCCAGGTGCATCCTGATAAATACAGAGAAGAATGGGATGATCATGTCTTTATCTCTGCTGGATTTCCCCACTATATTCAAACTTATTTCCTCACTTCAGCCTGACTCCAGTTCTGCCACTGCTCCATCTGCTGATATTCTGTGCCCGTGCTGGATGTGGAACACTTGTGAAGGTTAAAATCCTGTCCTGCCGAGGAGGGGTGTGCATGGGGAATTCACAGATCTTGCCCAAATAACCTGCCATTCAGTAAGTTATCCCAGGAGAAACTATGCTGCTAAAATCCCATTCACATGTTTCGTTTTTTTGCTAGGCTTATGGTATAACCAGACTCCGGGAAGGCCAGAAGTTACAATTTGTGCTTACTAAGGGCAAAATCATACCAAAGCAGCACAAAAACCTGCAGGTTTTTTTTGTCTGTGGGAACAAATGGCAGCATTAAACTCTCTACAAAGCTTCTATTTCACAGAGCCCAGCCTATATGAACAACTCACAACCCAGGTCTGGAGAAAAACTTCCCTGCATCAAGATTTGGGACCCTGGGTCAGGGCCCAGTTACTCTGCAGCAGGTTGTCTGCCTCACATGGCGCTACGAAACAAGTGGTAATCTCACATTGCTGTTCCTGAAATCGGAGCAAATGAGTGTCTCTGTGTAGCTCTGGTCTCCAAAGAGGTATTTCTGCTTGTGGTAGGCATAAGGGAATTCAAAGAAGTTCAGGCTGAGTTCAGCGGATTCAGTTTTAAATGCATTTTTATTTAAACTGTAATCCTGTGAGCTAGAAACTGTCACAACTTACTGTGATGAGGTAGGGAGACATAATTCACAGTTTATAGATTGAAGGCTGAGGGACAGAGAGTTGAAGTGCACTTGGATATACTCTTTCAGTTTGAGCCTTAACAGCTTAAACAGTTACGACTCTCTGGCTGTTGGTTTGCTGGTTTAATTCACACCGAAGGGCTGAATGTGCCTCACACAACAAGTCACACCACCACAGCCAAAAGGGCAGGGGGCAGTTAACAGCTGAGAAACAATAACTGGAAATTAAGGGGCTAAAACTCCTTAAAATTAGTCACAAGAGTACATGTGGAAAAGTGGGGGGGAGAGGCCCAGATTAATTTACCTACCTTCACTTCTTGCAGATAGATAGCCTAGTCCAATATTTCAGTACTTTGTGAGCTGATGGAAATGTTTTAGGCAACAGAGAGTGGATTGCAAAAGTTTTACAAACAGATTTTGCTCTCTCAAACATAGTACAGTATTTCTTGGGGAGAGAGAGGGTGGTAATAAGGTAAAATTGCAATTACCGTTTTAGTGGACTGTAAGGGAAAACAATATGGCAATGTCTGGAGTGGAGAGAGGAGGCTTCCTCTCCCAACAGAAAAGGTTATAAAGTATGTATTTATAAAATGACGAGAGAGAGAGAGAGAAAAACAATACTTACTGGAAAGCTAGAGATCTTGAGAGCCTGACCTACTCTGTCTAGCCTGGAGTCTAAATTCAATTCTTCATATACAGGACTGTCTCAAATTCTTGAAGGCACTGCAGTCATACTGAAGACATCCCACTGCACAAGAGAGAAAGCCACAGCTCTAGTGGAAGATTATTCCGGGTATACAGAAGTCACTTTTTCAAGGTGCCATTTACTAATAACAAAGAAGCTGTGTAGAGGTGTATAGAGACCTAACTTTGAGTGGTTAAAATGAGGTGGCATGACTTCTTGACTTCCTTCAAGGAGGCTTCAGTCATCCCTAGCAACCAATCTCTGTAATCATTCTGTTCAGTTTCTCCAATGTAGGACTAACTACAAGATCAGAAAGTATTATCAGCTCTTTTCTTACTTTCACTCCTACTAAATCAAGCTTGAACTGTTTATGAAGAACCTCTAGCAATGCCAGCTGCACTGGGAATTCAAGAGAAAGTGGCTGGTGGATCCATTCACAACCAGGACCAGCTTCACTCATTTGCAGGGCTGCAGAAAGCTTTGATTTTGGCCGTCTTCATGAATGTGGATGCTTGTTCTAAAGCAGTTTGCTTCGCTGGCCTGAAGTCATGGGGAGGTGGGGCTGGTACCAAGCCAGCATCTTTTGGAAAAGATCTTTTGAAAAAGAATCAGGCCCTCAGAGGGAAAAGACAAAGAGTGAACATAACAATGAACATAACCCCAAACCAGAAGCCAGATTTTAAAGCACAGTACTTTTCTACTATCTTCCCTTTTTAAAAACGGATGAGCCTCACTGGGGTCTCGTTTTACCTGTGATAACATTGCTTACTTCGCAACTATCTCGGGGTACCAAATGCATTTTAAAAGGGAGCTCTGGGAAAATCAGGGCAATGTGCAATGTGACAGACCCTAAGAGATGTAACCACTGTGCACACAGAGGTTACTAGAGAGCTAAGCCTAGGCACTTGAGCTATGGCAGTTCTTTAGTCATACAGCAACGTGCCATTTTCTTTAGTCTTTGCGTTACTTAGCGAATCGACTGTACTGAGCTAAGCAGTGTAAATGCTGTTTGAAAACTCAATAGAAGTTTAGTGCTTTGTCCTTAGCACTGGTAATTCTGTTTCTACAGACAAGTGCTGGTGAGTAGTAAGTTTATGAAATGGTACAAATCTTACTGTTTTTCTTGCTTGGTTCTTATTAATACCAATAAAGCAACCTGATCACTCAATAAAAATTCACCACTTTTGCTTTGCCCCTTGTTCTCTGGATTTTACAAATGAAATGGCAACAACTTTCCTAACAGCTTTGCAACCTCATGTCAGCACTTAGCACAGCATTATGGTGATACCAGGATAACATTCTGGCAGAGAAACAGCTTTTCCCTTGTGTTCGATTAACTGTTACAAAAAAACATGGAAAAAAAATTGTCTGTTAGTTCTGTGATGGACCACCTATATACTACATATGTCATGGTGAAGAATGTGAAATATAGAAAAAATTATATATTACATCATTCTCTTCACCTTCACTCTTCTCATCCCACCATCGTTCAGAGATTCACCAACACCGTCATGAAAATCAAAATATCCAGAATACTTAGGCCAACAACTCTATTTGCATTGAAATGGGTTTTCACTAGAACATCTGTACAGTAAGTAGCCTAATTGCTTCACTGAACCTGTCTTAATGAACTTTCATATTTGTATCTATCCCAGGATTCATTATTTTCTTCAACTCAGTCTAAGAATACTGACTAGCTTGTGGATACATACAGTATTAGTAGTCCGACTGCACTGCATTTTTCTTTGTATTTCTTTGTGAAATTGGTGAAGTAATAATCAACAAATTATTCCAAAGGTATTTATTTCCTTTTTGTACATGAATTAAAAACAAAATCTTACAGAAAAATTGGAACTGCAATTTACAGAAATATGTATAATCTTACTCATGTATCAAGCTAGAAAAATAGAAATTTCATCTTGGACCCACATAATATTCTTGCAGTACTGGCTAGAAAACTCTGTTAAAATAAATATTTTTTCCTTGAAAAGAGACAGTGCACATTGCTTAACCAGACAAGCATAAAAGTAACAAAAAGAATCCAGTGCAAATTTCTAAAATAAGCATTCAGATTACATTTCCTTTCATACATGATTTTTAAATGGTTAACAGTTCAAGTTTTTCATATTCTGAAACAGATGATCAGAATCAGTTGGAAAGAAAGTTGAGTAAGCTATTGCCTCTTTGTCACGGCATTTAGTTTTCAGCGATGTCCTAATAAACTCAGCTCTCGTTTGACTTGAAGTTAGGCAGGATTAGCCAGAGTGGAAGCAAAATATTTTTTTACTTACTTAGAATGCTTCAAATACATTCAAGGTTTAGGGAACATCTTGGCCATTTGTTGTAGGTGTTTGTAAAGTGGGGTCACAGATTCTACAGAAGTACACATTGAGTATGTTCAAGACCCTGTCAATTATTACTTTTAAAAAGTTTTGAAGCAAAGAGATATTAAGGGTATTTTGATAAACAGGTATTTAAGCTGAAAACATCACACTGTGTCTGACACAGATCACTTAAGGATCTCCTTAGCATCCATTTTCTGCATGTTTTATGCAGACTCAGGTCAACATTTTGTTGAAGTTCACTCCACAGAAAATGCCTCTTACATGACCAAAAAAATTTTAATAAATAATTAGGTCTTTTTTTTTCACCTGGAGAATTACATAGATTTTGGTTTAGTTCTCAGCACAAAAGGCACATGTTACTTTATAGATGTTTCTAAGGTTGAAACACCTTAGAATAAAAGAAGTAAAATGAAAATACATCTTTGCCATCTGCACTTCTGAGCATACATCCTTGCTTCAAGCTTTAGCACTTCAAGAGTCAGACTGTCCGCACAAACAGAACTGGGTGACATCTTGGACAAAATCACGTAAACCAAACTAAGGGAAATGATTTCCAAAAGTCATATAGACCTACAAATTAGAGTTAACTACTTTTTTTCATTTTGAATGATTCTATGTCTGAACATTGGACTTCCAGTCCAAAAATGCCATCTTGCTGAATTTGGCCAGATTTTGAAAAAGAAAGGAGAAAATTGCATACAACATATTTTGCTCCGCAGCTTCTAAAACTTGCAATTATGGCCACTAAAACCTTACACTGTTAAAAAAACGAGTACAAAAAAAGAAGAAAATTCATACAAAATCAAGTAATAATTTAAGACTCGCTCAAGGATGCTATTGGTTTAACCTTGCAAAATAGTTAGGCAGGTGCTTAATTTTAAGCATGTGAGTCATCGTGCCAAGAGAGATTTTATGGTGAACACTAATGCACAAATACTAGTTAGACTGGCTCTTCCACTTCAAGATAAGCATGGACGTAAGTGCTTTGCTGGATATGGATCAGGATGCTCAGCACCTAACAGGACTTCAGGCGCTGATCCAGCAAAGCACTTATCCACACGAACAACACTGCTGACTTTAAGATCACTGCTCATGTGCTTAACATTAGGCATGCTCGTAAGTGCTTTCCTGGAAGGGCCCGATAGACCAATAGTGTAAAAGCTATAAAATTTGAAGCAGTGTATGTTTAACACACCGCATATTTAACAATGTTAATCTGCTGAGATTTGCTTTTTCTTGGAACAGGGCATGTCTAACTTCAAGCATTTATTTTCAGAAAGTGCGTAAAAAAAGGCCTTTAAAAGCTGCTCTGAGATTACGGCAAGTTAAAATAATATTAGCGAGTCTCCTTGCGCTTTCATTTCTTCTTTGCGCGTCTTTGCGCAGGCATCTAAAAAGGAAAGAGAAAACTCTCGTCATAAACATTAATCTATTCAAATAAGCATCCATGCATTCAGTTTCCCTCTGAAAGTCAGATGCAACCGAACACCCAAAACCAAGCGTCGCTGAACTGATCTAGGTTTCAGAACTGAATGCAAATTCTGCCAACTCTGCCGCCTTTTCCACTGAAAAAAAATCAAATAACCAATTGTGGCTTCTCCAAATAGAACTAAGTTTATTACTTAAGACTGAAAATGATGTGCAGTTTCAACCCTTACATATCCCTAAGTCAGTGCTGGTATTTCCATACCAAGTTTTCCATGCCCACTGATGTGAATCCATTTGCAGTATCTAAAATGTGGAAATGCAAGAGCTGCTTAAACCCAAACCAACAACTATAAAAGCATCACAACTCATCAGATATTTACATGAATGTGTAGAGATGGCATGTTAATCCAGAAAAAGACCATGTTTTCATAATGGTGCTGGCATAGTATTTCACACTAAGCAAACTAAGGAAGAAATAGGAAAGCAGTACTTCTTAATGACCTACTGCTACCGCTGGCCAGGCAGAATAACTATATTTAAATCCTCGTTGTGGTAGGAAATATTGTTTTATGTATTTGGCACCATAGGCTCTTCATAACTTCTTACAGCTACATGTGGAGGAAGTTTCAAAGTTACTAAATGTATTTCATTCTTTCCTAAAGGGAAAAGAGTTTTTGTTTTCACGTGAAAGCTCTAATGGCTTTTGGAAATGGCTTTTTTTTTTTGTCATGCGCAAATTCCTGCTCCACCAAAAGCACAGTCACTAATAAAATTACTATTGTAAGTTACGGCATAGCTGACAGCTCAGGTTGAGATGTGACACGCTAAAGCACAATGCATCTATGCACAGAGGAAGTCCTTGAGTGCAGTGGCAGATGTGAAAGTCATGTACAGAGAGGCAAAAGAAAAATCAGTACCCCAGATCAGAAATCAGCACAAAGGCCTCCCATCTCGGTCAGAATTGTCCTCTTTCTGTCCTAAATTCTGACCAGAGAAACCGGGACTTTTTTTTAGAAGATTCTTGAACTATTCAGTCAATGAAAAGATGTATTTCCAAAATTTATTTGACAAAACTTTTGAAGTATTAGAAACCAAACCCCTAAAACTAGCAGATTTAAATATCCAGATGAGCTTCTACCATGTATCTTCCCCATTTCACAGTTTCTGTTTCTAACGTAACTCTACCATTCTTGGTTTTCCACTCAAACATCCATCCCATGCCTCTCTGCTTCTTCATCTTCTTGCTTGGAATTGGCTTTTCATCAATACATACACAATTCCTTTCCTCTCATTTACCAAAATATTCCCTATGATGTTGCTTACTGTACAAAACTTAGTTCACTGACATGACAGTATGTGCCTGTTCTTTTTATTTTTTTTTCTTCTTAACATTACCCATCACTATAGAGTGTTGGTTTTCAAAAGTTATGATCACTGGTGCATGAATGATAAGAAGTTGTGGGTTTTTTTTGATGGGCAAATAAACTGCTGGGCTAGGCTGAATGTTTTTCAAACTCTAAGCCTTCCAGTTCATCACCACAATTGCTCATCCTGGACTCACCAAATGCTAGTTCTTTCCAATCATGATAAGACCCATCAGATAAACCAATACGTGCTGCTACATGGTTGGTCTTCACTTAAGTCATAGACAAGTAAGGTAGGAAGAAAGGAAGATGGCAGTTCTAAAGGTGATGCACATAGTAATTGTCACATACAGTAACATCTATTATTAACTTTTTAACTGGTCTGATAGTTAATGTCGAAAAAAGGAAACTTTACTGAAAGGGATGGTGAAATTCTGCTGAAGAGAGCTGAACAAGAAAGCAGCGTGATGTAACAGGAATTTCTCCATGGTAATTCCTGGGGGGGTTGTGCCCTTTACTGCTCCCTCGCCTCCGATATTGTTTCGGAAAGTTGACATTCATGACTGGAATTTTATTAAAGCACCAAATGACCTGGGAGAATGATTCCAACTGAAAAATGGATGAAGTGTCTGCATTTGAAACACACATTTCCCAACCTACATTCAAATGCTATTACTATGGGTTGATTTTCAGAGATAAGGAAGACTTATAGTGATTCCTCAGAATGCCTGAAAAGCACTTTTTTTCTAAGGAACTTCATTTTGGGTCTAGATATTCCACTTCAGACAAACATTTTTAAAACCAGGAATATTAACTGTAAGCTACTAGGAGGCCATCCACATTTGTTAAATAAATCTCTCTGTAATCAGAGATAATAATTCCATAGATCTTCAAATATTTTCCTCTATCTGGAATTTAAACCCTGCTGACTTTCCCATTTGCAAACTATGCTTGAAACTTTGAAAAAAAGCATCAGTTTGAAAGGCATACATACCCCGACAACAAGTGTAAAATGGCACACAACACACAGCAAGGCTTCTCATTCATTTCTGCTTGAAAAAAAATGCCATGGAGCCCTTCAACCTCACAGACACCACTGTAATCCAAAGGCTGCCAACAGCAGCAAGTAAATCAAGGTGGAAAAATGACATTGATTCTAAAAATGATGGACCTCTTTGTTTCTCGCAAACTCCCCCTTATCAAGAAATAGAGGCAAGTTCTCTACTGAGCTGAAGTAGTGAAGAATGATGTACTTGAAGAGTGTGTTTGTAAAACACACATTGTAGTTGACCCATGACTCAGTGCAACAACTGGTGGATGAAACTAGGAGCGTTGTGCAGAACTGGCCAGACCTATACAAACGATCCCAGTGACTCCACCTGTTTTTCAAGTCTGTGAATCGGGGAAGTTGCAAGACATGCAGAGGGCTAGCTGTCTGCTATGTAGGAATACTCTCTAATAAGGAAAGAACACACCCAAGAGTGAGCGGCGCATTTTAAGCAACAGTCCTACCTTGTGCAAAAATTCATAAAACTAAACCTTATCTAAGTATTGTGGTTTAACCTGGTAGGCAGCTAAACATCACACAGCCCTTCGCTCACTTCCCCCAGTGGGATAAGGGAGAGAATTGGAAAAAAAGGTAAAACTCCTGAGTGGAGATAAAGAGAGTTTAATAAGACAGAAAAGGAAGAGGAAAATAACAATGGTAACAGAATATACAAAACAACTAAGCTGGTGAAGGGCCTGGAGAACAAGTCTTACAAGGCGCTGCTGAGGGAACTGGGGCTATGTAGTCTGAAGAAGAGGAGGCTGAGGGGAGACCTTATTGTTTTCTACAACTACTTGAAAGGAGGTTGTAGAGAGGTAGCTGCTGGTCTCTTCTCACAAGTAACTAGTGACAGAACAAGAGGGAATGGCCTCAGGCTGCACCAGGAGAGGTTTAGATTGGACATGAGGAAAAATTATTTCACTGAAAGGCTTGTGAGGCATTGAAACATGCTGCCCAGGGAGGTGGCCGAGTCACCATCCCTGGATGTGTTCAAAAGCCATACAGATGTGGTGCTTGGGGATACGGCTTAGTGATGGACTTGGCAGAGCAGGGTTATTGGTTGGACTCAATGATCTTAAAGGCCTTTTCCAACGTAAATGATTCTATGATAACAATGTGATTGCTCGCTGGCCACTGCTCCATGCCCATCCGTTCGAGTCTTGGGCCACCACCCCCTGGCCAACTCCCCCCAGTTTTATCTTCAGCACAACGTCATACGGTACGCAACACCCTTTGGCTCCTCTGGGTCAGCTGTCCTGGCTGTGTCCCCTCCCAGCTTCTCGTGCACCCCCAGCCTCCACTGGCAGGGCAGGGTGAGAAGCTGAAAAGTCCTTGACTTGGTGTAAGCACCGCTCAGCCACAACTAAAACATCAGTGTCTTATCAACACTGTTCTCCCACTAAATCCAAAACACAGCCCTGTACCAGCTACTAGGAAGAAAAATAACTCTCCCAGCTGAAAACAGGACACTAAGACACTAAGCTTTTGAATCCAGATCAAATAGGCTTCTTTAAAAATCCCAGTTTTGACTTTAAATAAATCTTTCCCTAATTATTTTTGTAAGGACCTACTGACCTTGGAACTGAACTGAAAAATATCCCTATATTGCTAAGTGTTAAGAGATTTATCATGTAAGCCCAAAGTGATGCTGTAATTCTTTAAGGATTAAAATTTATACACAGGAAAACACCCAAACCTGACCTAACTCTTGAAACATACAGCAAATACAACAAGCACAAATTTGTTACACAAAGCACTTTATTGCATTACAAGCACTTTGACATTTATTGTAATTTGTTTCTAGCATACTCAAAACAAACCAAATCCCAATATAGACACTATCTTTGCCTCGCTAAATTGCCACCAACAGCAATACTTACATCAGCACTTAGATTTGGGTCAACATAAAAATCTAAAGATGCCATCCTACTCTGGTGTTATACTAGGTAAAAAAATAGCCAGAAAGTCTCAGAAAATAATGCTCCTTATGAATGAAAAAAAAAAAAAAAATCATTAAAAACTTAGAGGAGGGCATTTTCCAGCCCAGAATGGAGTGTGATAGAGGAAACTGTGGTGGCTGTGACTGAGGTTGCTCTGGAACAAGCAGCAGTACAGTATCGGTACCATGCTAGACCCTGCTTCTCAGATCACAGGACCACGATGATGCAGCTAAGTGGTCTTCCTGACCCAGGCTGGAGTATCTGCACGGTATTGTCTTGCCCCACTGAGGCCAAAGAGCTCTGTCCCACGCTGGCTCACAGATCTCTTCATCACACTCCACCATGTACACAGACATGCCCCATATATGCTACACTGACAAAAAACCCCAGAAGACATCTTCAGTTTAACATAAAAATAATCACTGTATGAAACTGTTTCAAGAACAAGTCTTTATTTTGGTGCTTTAGGCTTGGAGCTGAAGAAAGCAGAAATGGATTTCATTCCACTCTTATCAACTTTGGCCAGAGCCTTTTGTGCTGCAGACATCTTGCTGTTTGCCTGTTAGTGAAATGATAAACATAAAAAGTTTAGCAGCATCTTCATAGGAGGGGAGTAAAAGCTACAGACTTCTAAATACGCAAGTCAAGCAAGAAGTTGAATCTCTTTTTCAGTATACATCAGTAAAGATAGTATTATGTAGGCTTTAAACTGTTGGAGAAAAACTTTACAAAACAAACTTGAGAGTATTCAAACAGAAAAAATATTTGTCACGAATAACTTAACCTCAGACAAAGACAAAGAATCAATTACAAGGACAAGGGGGTGAAACACCTTTCTTTTCTGCAGAATGAGGTATCCCAACTCAAACATTTACTTTGGGATAATCCCTGAGTGTACATTAGGAGGAATAATGCATGCAATATAACAGATGCACACTCTACCCTCCGACTCAAGCTCACGATTATGCTGTCAGCAGGCTGAATTACAGCCTTGCATTACAGACGATGAATAATTCACTGATTTACTATCAAAGACTCTATGCACAGTGAAATAAAGGGAAAAGAGATAGAAGAACTAAGAATGAAGAAGGTAACTAACATTTGCAAAGCGCTTCCAGGCCGCTGGGACAAATTCCCAGACTTTTACACCTAAAACACGTTTTATGAATCATGTTTTATAGAGGTGACCTCTTTTATTTCTTACATTTTGAAATGTTATGCTTTAAATCTCTAGCTGTTTTCCCTATTAAGAAAACTTTGCATTGACCTTTCTTTATGACACTCCTCAGTCTGCAGGACTTCACAATTACAATACTTGGGATCAGGAAGAAAGTTATGGATAGGATGGAGATATGCAACAACAGTACGATCGTCTGTGTGACTATAAAAACAGAAACACTGCCAAAGTATTTCAAAAAGAGTAGTATACTGTACTGAGTCCAAGAGCTATCTTTTCTTTCCCAGATTCTCTCATCAATGTGCTTCATTATTTCAGAAGTAAATCATATTTAATGTTGAAATGACTTCTCTCTCCTCAGTTTATTTCTCTTTATGGTCAGTTCAAAAGTTATAGGTACATAATGTGGAAGGGAGGAAACATCCATATTCATGTTTATCACCTTCACTTAGGGGGTAATCCTCTTCTTACTTAGGAACTACCATGTGCCCCGAGCACAAAAAATTCTGGGGGTTTTGAGGGGAGGAAGGGATTCATCTGTCACCAGCTGCTTCTTTTTGCAAAGGGATAAAGAGTAGTCAGCATTAGTCTGAAGGTCACAAGACCAGCACAGAGGGCCTTTTTTGTTCTCCACGGACTGGAGAAGGATTCATTTTCTTTCAATGTTCAGAGAAATAAGTCAGTGCAAGTCTCACAGCCTTGGCACACACAGAGAGAATTTATTTCTTTTCACATCTCTGTTTCTCTCCTAGGAATAGTACAGTGGCAGGCACCACTGGACTCAGATTTGAATTGGCCTCCGAACTTGTGTTGGAGCTGGCAATCAGCAAGCTTTGTGTTGATTTAACTTCATTAAGTTGACATAAGTAAGTGCAGAAGCAATATTTCTAGGTAAAAGTAAAGCCTGTCTTAGTATCCCTTAGAACATAAGTGAATGCTGCCATCTTTGTTTCTTTTTCAAACAACTGAAATTTAACAGCTGCTATCACTAAGCCATAGGATTTCTCAACTAGGGATCTCTAGTAGCTTTGCAAACATTATCTGAGCACCTTAAAAAGTGTCAAACCTTGTGAAGTTCACTAGAACTTCCACTGATAACACACAGACAAAGAGTAACAGCACAGAAGAGCTCAGAACAGGACATCAAGACTATCAAAGTTAAATTAAATCTGAATGAAAAGTTGAAGGAGATAGAACTATAGACATCTGCCATTTTGTATGGGTTTTTCTGATGCGTTTTGGAGGAGAAAAACAGACATTCTGTGCTAATGCTGGATATTGATCCATGCTTTAGCAAAACATGAATGAATGCAAGGCTTGCTTACCTTTTTGGGTTTCGGATTGCTGCTGTTAAATTTAGTATAATCTTCTTCTGCTTCCACAGGGACATCTGATAATTTCCTTTTCTGAAATGTTAGAGTGAGGAAGTTGCTCTGTCAACCACTTTTATGATGTACACACATGGAAGTTTAAAGCTTTGGCTTTATAACGTAGCCATAGCATCAAAATAGGACAGGCAATCAAGTGAAGAGTCTGGAGTAACAGTGGAAGGTTTCTCTTTGTAATTGTTCTCTTTATACATGAATAAATACCATTTCTACAGTACTCAGAAGAGATCATTCAATGTCATAGGAAGCAATTTCTTCTTCCTAGCCTTCTGAAGAACAACTTCTAGATACTATTTGAATCTCATTTTTAACCTCCATGATTGTGACTTTGGTGTCAGAATCTATTTGGAGGACCTTTACGGAGCAGCTGTTGGAAGTTACTGTCTAAGAGCCAGGGAACCAGACTCTGGTCCCCATTTTCTCCTGGAACCGTGCAGCAACTCCAGTGTTACTGCTATCTGCCAACACAAGTGGATCATCATCTAGTCTATCATCTGTTTGTGCACAATCTTTAGAAGTAATTAGTTTCTAAAGTTTGGCAACAGTGAAACACTGCCATAGTCCTGCTGACGGTTTCATCACTTGAATCCAGCAGAATATTAAGAAGTTTGACTCTGCATGTGCTGGGTACCTTCTAACTTCAGAAATAATGGAAGTGAATGGTTCTCGGCATTTCGCATGATCAGGCCGTAACAATGACTATTTCTTTCCATAAACTGTGAGCATGTGTTTAGTTTAAAGGTGAAAACTTCCTGGTACGTTTCCAAAATGGGAAAAAAAAGCATATAGTATTTTACAGCACTGTTTTTTTATTGTTATTATATATCTGATATTACTACCCTGTTCTTAATATCCTGTGAAATCTAAACTGTGGCCTTCCTAGTTTTTGTGCCAAAGAGAGTGATTTTGCAAGCAACTTGGATGGTACCATACATTTTCAGATCCTGTTTTATTCATTTTGTTTACAGTGCTTGTGATCTCTCTCTCTCTCTTTCTCTCTCTCTCTCTCTCTCTCCCTCACTCCCTCTCTCTCTTTGGCACAGAAGCCAGGTCTGCAGCTTAGATTTCTCAGTTCTTAGAACCAGATCCAACAGCAGCCTTTTCTTTTGATTTCAATGGGACCTGGATCAGCCTCTCTAGGAGGCTGTTTACTGTGCTGTGATTACATTTTCAAATGACAATCTAATGAGTAATTACTGTTCTCCTCATTTTGGAATCTGATAAACAAGTTTTTAAAACTTACAACAAAATGTTTGTATTGCAGCAAAACATTTGCTGTTTAGTTGCAGCAGAGCCTACATATTCTTTGTAGATACTCTCATCATCTGCCAACGGCCAGACTCCCTATGCTGACAAACCGGACAGTGTGACGATTACAACACAAGATCAATGGCTTACAACTAATACAAAGAACATGCAATTGTGATTTGATCATTAAATCACCGAGTCCAGACTGTACCCAGTTTACTCTTGCACTAAAAGAGACTCTGTCATAGCTTTTCTGTTAACCACTGAAGTTTCTAAATTTCTCCTCCCTTCAGAATTTATTTTAACATCATTTCTAAGCAAGCAATTATTTTACCATAATACAAAATATATACGTTAGACCCTTCTTTATTTGCTATAGTCCTATACTTAGTCTGTCTGTCAATACACCCTGCTCTCATGAAAAGAAAGGTCAATGCAAGCGAATAAAAATGGCCCGAAGGAGACTATAGCTTCCAGTGTACACGCCTGCCTTGCTCCTCTGAGACTGTGTAACAAAGGAGCATGTTAATCTCTGAAGTTGCAAAGACTTAAACACAGAAGCATCACACACACCCTGGTCAGTGCTCTGGAAATTAATCAGATCCTCAGCAAGATTTCACTGCCCAACAACTGAACAGTTCTAAGCCTCATTTCCTCTGTAACCAAACTGCTGAAATAAAACTATTTTTAAAAACAGATTCTCAGAACTATCCCAATGGTATAAAAGCTATTTGTGCATAACATGTAATGTACATCACATGTAGTTTAATACAGTTGCTGTAACGTGCTTATATGGCTAACGAACATCAGTTGGCTCCTGCTGTGTGTTTAATATTTCTTACAATGCATAAAGATAATTCTTAACTGAATCAAAGGGCCAAGTAACTGTGCAGCCAGAACAACTGTCCAACCACATGGAAATAACTTCTATCCATGGATATACATTGGAGAACAAATGCTATTAATAACAGTAGGGCCCAAGTATTCCTACATGTGCTAGCTGACATACCGCTTAACAGAACAGTCACGGAACCAGCCAGAAATGAGGTTATTTTAGACTTTGTTTCAGTAAGTGGCAGGGACATTGCAGGAAAGGTTGGTGTAGTAAGTAACCTAATTTCAGTAGACGCAGGGTGCCCCAGTTTAAATTAAATGGAAAGGATAATCAAAAGTGGCGTTTGTGATTCTAGAGGGGCATTTTTTTTTCTAAAGAAATTGCAAACCATATGCCTTACTTCTCTAAGCCAAAGCAAAGGGACTTGATGTGTGAGGAGGGCACTTGGAATGTGAAAGAGAAAGATGGAAGTAGTGATTTTGGATCTTTTATTTCAACCTTGAGGGAATGAGTTTCTCAGACTAACCTATATGAATGTTCCTCCTTGCTCAGACTGATGCACACATATTCCCTTCCCCCTAAAAAAAGACACTAGGAGTAAGCAGAATTCTACAATGAATGGGGGAAAAAAAAAAGACTGCCAAAAAAAGAAAAAAAAAAAAGAAAAAAGAAAAAGATTTGCTTTAAGGGTCAGGTAATACTGGGATAAAGTGAGAACTGCCAAAAAGTCAAGCTGAGTTAGACCTTGGAAAGGAAATTAAAACAAATAGTAGAAGGTTGTTTAGCCACAGAGGCAAAAAGGGAATTAAAAAAGAAAAAGTGGAGTTGTTATACAGTAAGGATTGGATAGATATTAAGGCTAATCTATGTGTAGCCCCCAAATGGAATAAATCCTTTGCCTCAGTAAATTGTTTTCAGTAAAGATGAAGAGGTTAAACACAGGGGCAGAAAAGAGACTCGAAATCACTCTCTCCCAGATAGAAGTAAAACTCAATATGCTGACACTGTTGGGAGACTGCCTCAGAAATCACAAGTCCACAGGCAAAATCTGGCAACTGTTCTATCAGGTAGGGACCATGTTGTAGCAGAATAGCCAAACACCCACCTCTGTATAGGGAGGAGGAAACAGAGATAACAGGCCTCAGTAGGATCGAGTGGGGAGAAAAGTGAAAGAAGGAAGAATAATTACAGATATAGAGTAAATGAAAACTAAACACAAGCAACGCTTACCAACTTTTTTTTTTTTTTCTCGAAGAGAACACATTTTCTGGTGACAGAAAATGTAAAGGATTGCCAGAGGACTTGACATGGTGCCACTTAAGCAACTCAAATTATGGAAAACAAAAATTGTCTAAGAATTTTAAGGTAGGTATGAAACTGGGTAAAAAGGTAACAAGTAATTCTGCAAGTAATGCAGAAAGGGATGTCATTGGATCAGATGGAGATTACTAGCAGAGTGCCACGAACAATATTTACTCAAAATGTCCATTAATTGTTAATCAAAATCAACAGCATGCCAACATTAGCTGAATGTACACCACTGAGCAGCATTATAAATACCTAAAGAGTTTTTCACACTGTGAAGGAAAAGCCAGAGAACCTTCAAGACTGGTAACATTAAAAACAGATGAAATGTACAGAAGTACAAGGTCATGTACACAGCAGTTATCTGCATGAATCTCTCATAAATCTGAATGCTGATCACGGAAAAATTGCAGCGGAGGAAAAAAATAAATAACTGTGTCTTAACTGTTCACAGCATGACTGTGAGTGATCTGGTACATCACACAGTAAGAGAGTCCCATTTTCCTCGAAGATGTAATAAGATAAAGTCCTTCCAGTTAAAACAACAAGGGAAGAATGCCATCATATTATACTGGTAAAGGTTTTATCATAAATAATTACATATGATTCTGGTCACCTGCTTTGAAACAACGGAATTCATCTTGGAATAGGTGTAAAGAAATGTTCCTGCAATGATGAGGGAATGGAGAACCTATCTTAAACAATAACGTTTGGCTCCACAAAATGAAAACAGAAAGGATATACATCTTCCTTTTACACATTGAGAGAACTAACGTTAGGGAGGGAAAAGAGCCATTTCAAGTAAAAAAAAACCACAATGATAATGTTAGCACAAAAGCACAGGGGAATAAATTGGCCATGAATAAATTCAAGGTGGAATTTACAGGAAGGTTTCTGAGCATCAGAGGAATGAGGTTATAAGAACAGTCTTCCAAGAGAGTAATGGAAATAAAAAATTCTAATGAGACTTGTAGTGAAGAATGGTCAGTGCATGAGAGATTATCCAACATGGTTGTCTGGGAATCCATGACCCAGGAGGTCCCTTTCAGGGTCCTCATAAATTACACATGAAGGAAAACCTATGAGGTCATATTGTCCCATCAACCTCAATAAAACTAAATAAGCAAAACCTGTATGAAAAGACTGCTGATCAAACCCATAAAATATGCCTCTTTCTTTCCCTCCTCTTGTTTAAACAGGAAAACCAACCAAAATATTTCTTATTAAAAAATACGAAGTACCTGGTAAATTTCTTGCGTTATTTCAGACCGGCTTTTCAAAAGGTTGACTTACTGTACTGTACCTAGTGCTTGGCCTAGTTTAGTTTCAGTAATAATTCAGAGAAATTAGATTACAACACAACATATCTGTCAATATCTTAATGTTCTCCTACCTTCACTGGTGGTTCTGTTGCTGGGCTTTTAAGTTCTGGCAGCCTGTAGAACAAAAGATTTTCAGTTACAAATTCAGACAGCTGGATTGCACAACCTAAAGTTTGTAATTCTTTCCCCACAAAGGCTGCTTTGGTTGTCAGCTGCTCACACATGGCACGTGTTTGCAAAAAAAAAAGGCAGCTCATGGACTCTGTATTTCTGACTTAGATAACTAAAAAGGAGCCAGGCACCATGTGGAATCATGGGTTCTTTTAAAAGTTCTTAGATCTGGTAACCAAGATAGAAGAATTCCACCTTACTTTTGAAAACTTTGGCTATTAGTAAGATATAAAAAAGCACATAAGATCTATTCAAATAACTGTTGAGCTATAGGACTTCAAGTTGCAAACTGCACGATTTGTCCATAGGCCATCATAACAGAACCCTCTGAACAGAACTGAGCTGAGGGGCAGGTGCAGGGTCCCAGTGATGCTCCAGGCAAAGCGTGCTGGCAGGGAACACCAGGATGAGGACGCTGGCTTAACTTCCAGATTTAAATATAAACTAACACAGGTTAGATAGGTGAATTCAAACCCCAGAAGCATTGAGTGAGTAGGGAAGAGGACTGGCGATGAGGATTCTACTCCAGCCTCTGCTGCTCGTGCTTAACAGTTCTGGAGAACTGCTTTAACTCTTTGGATTTCCTTCCTTACCTTGCTCTATAATGGGATACATTGCTCAGGGTTTCATGATGCAACTGTAGCAACAGACATCGGACATGTATTACCTCTCTCCTCCAGTCCATGATCCTTAGCATTGTAGGAACAATAGACAAGAACAGGCTTCACCAAGAGTGAGACCTGCCTGACCAACCTAGTGGCCTTCTACGATGGAGTGACTACATTAGTGGGCAAGTGAAGAGCTATGGATGTCATCTGTCTGGACTCAGGTAAAGTCTTTGACTCGGTCCTCCACAACATCCTTCTCTCTAAATTGGAGTGATACGTGTGGACTCTTTGGTGAATAAGGAATTGGTTGATGATCACATTCAGAGGGTAGTGGTCAATGGCTCAATGTCCAGATAGAGATTGGTGTCAACTGGTGTCCCTCACGAGTCCATACTGGGACCTGTGCTGTTTAATACCTTCATCAGTGACACAGCCAGTGGGATTCAGGGTACCCTCAGCAGGTTTGCAGATGACACCAAGCTGAGTGGTGCAGCTGACAGACCTGAGGGAAGGGATGCCATCCAGAGTGACTTGGACAAGCTTGGTAAGTGGGCCTGTGTGAACCTCATGAGATTCAAAAAGGAAAAGTACAAGGTCCTGCACCTGGTCAGGTCAATCCCCAGTATCAATACAGGCTGGGGAACGAAAGGATTGAAAACAATCCTGTGGAGAAGGACTTGAGGCTACTGGTGGTCGAGAAGCTGGACATGAGCCGGCAATGTGCACTTGCAGCCCAGAGGGCCAACCGTATCCTGGGCTGAATCAAAAGAAGTATGGCAAGCAGGTCAAGGGAGGTGATTCTGCCATGCTACTCTGCTGTGGTGAGACCTCACCTGGAGTAGCGTGCCCAGCTCTGGAGTCCTCAGTACAAAAAGGACACGAACCTGTTGGAGCGGCTCCAGAGGAGGGTCACAAAAATGATCAGAGGGCTGGAACACCTCTCCTATGAACAAAGGCTGAGAGAGTTGGGGTTGTTCAGCCTGCAGAAGAGAAGGCTCCAGGGAGAATTTATTGTAGCCAATCAATACTTATAGGGAGTCTATAAGAAAGATGGGGATAGTCTTTTTAGCAGGGCTAGCTGTGAGAGGACAAGGGGTAATGGCTTTAAACTAAGAAAGGGTAGATTTAGACTAGATATAAGGAAGTTTTTTACAATGAGGGTGGTGAGACACTGGCACAGGTTGTCCAGAGAAGTGGTAGATGCCTCATCTCCAGAAAAATTCAAGGTCAGGTTGGAGGAGGCTCTGAGCAACCCAATCTAGTTACAGATGTCCCTGCAAGCATGTTCGACTAGATGACTTTTAAAGGTCCTTTCCAACCCAAACCATCCTAGGATTCTATGAAAGGCATAACCTATGTTTGAAAAGATGACATTTAAAGTGTGGCAAATAAAATCTCATTGTGCTGTTGACTGCAATCTTGATGAACAAATGACCACAAGGACATTAACATATGCCTTAGAAAACTAGCACCTAGCTGGAACAATACTTACCCTAAGTATTTTAACAACTCCTTACTCAGATCTTCAGGAATATATTCTGATATTAACCCATGGGCATACCGTACATAGTCTTCAGGAACAGGGCAGGGAGTGGGAAGGAGAAAAAAAAGAACATTCATATTACATAGTCACATTGCCTTAGCCATGTCGCATGCATGACCATAAATCATAAGGTTGAATTAATAGTAAGAGAATTCTAATGGATACACTGTCATGGTTCTCTGTGTTGAGTAGTTTATGTTATATGACACTCGCAGGTTTATTTAAGAAGTAAAGACTTACTACACTCACTTTGTCAGCACGTGTTATTAATATCTGCTGCATGTTCTTTACAAAAGCTGTTCACTTTCTGAGAATACTAGATATCATGTATTTTTCCGAAGAAATTAAATTTTAAAAACCTGCAAAAGTAAAAAGCTGACTCAACAGAACATGCAATCATTAATTTTAAAGCATCTGGATCTTACAATTATTTGGCAAGGGCTTCAGTACTAAAGTACGCTTTCTGGCTTCAACTGAAAACAATTAGATGAGACAATGAGTCTATTTCAAAGTCTTGTACTTAATTTCAGTACTTTACGGAAAATGCCAAGGCCTATCTAAACATCACTGGCAAGATTGGATAATTATCTGTGGAAATATGAACTACTAGAAGCTGTTTTCAGTACAGGGCATTCCTGCTATAAACGTTTTTCTGAGAGACTAGGAAAAAAAAGAAGTGACCCTTTTATAACATGCAGTTCTAAACCAGATCTTTTCCGGTCACGTTCTACACAAGCACTTACCGACCATGGGCTGGATCTTTTAAACTTGCTGGTTTTGGGGCTGCTAGGGAGTAACTGCACCCAGACACAGGCAGTACTTGCCAGACAGACATTAAGCTAAAATCTCCCCTCTGAATTCCATCTACAACAGGCCAGCTCTATCTGTTCATATGCTTACACAGTTAGGGAGTTCAGAAGCACGTGGTAAACTAGCCTCAGGGTGGTGAAGAACTATTTCTGCGTCACAGCTAGTTTGCTTTTATTTTTTTTTTTAAATCTAAAAAGCCCACTGCAAACTGGCATTGAAGCAGAAATCATTAACAACTTGACCCTACCATATGCTTTTCGACTATACTGACATAAAATTCTTAGTATCTCCTATCTGCACTTTCCCTTCCACCGCTGCCTAAACTTATCAAAGATTTGTCACTCCCTAAGCCCACTTTAGAGTCAGGAGACAACAAGAAGTAATTCCAATTCAAGACAAATTCACCTCAGCACGTAATACGTCCAATTTATCGCTTAAGAAAAACATTCCCACCATTTCACTGTTTGCATTACGACACTGAATGGTGAGTCCAAGTCACCTGCTATTATTTTGCACCGAATACAAAATCCATTCTCTTTGCACTCCTGCCTTGAAACAATCTTTACCAACTTCCTTTATCAATTTTAAAATACCACTGTTTGCCTTCTAGGGAGTCAGTGTTCTCACCCTAGCCTTGCTTTATTATTAACTTCCTGTCAAGCATCAGGAATACTTGCGTCCCTCCCTTCTTTGTCTTCTGAATTAAATATTCAGGTCTCACATGTTAAACCTTCCCTCCTTCCCCATTTGCACTCATTATATCCTCCTAGATTTTCTCCCTACAACATCTGTCTATTTATAAGGTACTGAAATTTCATAATACCGCTATGAAAGCAATTCTCTACAGAAATAAATTGCACTGTCATGGCAGTGAAAGGACCAGACAAGAAAATTAGTCTTATTAAAAACAAGTTTTGAGTAAGGTCCATTTGACTTCCTGTCATTCACCTTGTTACATACAGTGGGACTGCCTCCAAAACTTACCTACTTTTAACCCCCAGTATTCTCTATTTCAATGTTGCACTTTTAAATCTAAAAAAAGGCTTTTAAAAAGACTATTATATCCACATTACTATAAGTAAGGAGGAAAATGGAAAAAAACCACTGCAGATGAGCTATTCAATGCCAAATCTCAGAGATAAAGTATTTAAACATATCAAGATGGTTGCTGTCAGGACAATTTTCCCTTTCTGTAAAAAAATGGGGCTGGGTAAAAGGATGAAAGGCTACTGTAAAGTTACAGTCACTTAAAAGTTTTGCAGCTTTGTTTCTTTTTAAAAACCATATATTACAATCTCTGTTCTATAAAACTGTCTAATTGGCTCTTAAATCTCATTTATGTTGCTTCCTTTGATATCATTACTTGGTAACTCATTTTCCACTTGGTCAGCAAGTTGCTTTGTTTCTCCTTATTTCTCTACAGCATGCAGACTTCTGAATGTCTTTGTAATAAAAAACAATTCACTTTTGTTCATCTTGTTCTAAACTTTTATTAATTTTCATTAACATTGGAAGAATTTATTCCAAGTCCATTTTCAGGTTCCTCTACACAACTTCACATCTCTGTAACATTCATAACATTGCCCTCCGCAGGAGAAGGTGACTAGAAGTAAATAGGATCACCCCAGACTTTTTGGTACCAGGGTTGTCAATTGCTGGGCAATTTAATACATGTATTATTGAAGTTTCTGACCTTAATAAGCACACACTTGTGTATTCTATACATATGTCTGTCACAAAGTAATGTTTGGACCAGGAGCTTACTCTGTGACTATGATTTTGTAAGATCCCTTCCCTTTTTGAAGAATTTGATGAAGAGTATCTGCATACTAATAAAAATAATAAAGAAGAAGTCTGTCCTAGTACAGAGACACTTACTGGGTGGATACTTATATACATTACAAGCATGTGTCCTATTGCTCAAGACTGTCTCAGTTCAGCAAAGCCCTTCAGCACATATTTCACTGAGAAAAACATCTACTCCTTCAACTAAGGAGAACATAAAAGAACCCCTGCTGAGACCTACTGTTAATTACAGCGTCACCTAATGAATATATGGAAGAACTCAGAAAACTCAAGGCACACAGTCACAACAAACATGGAACTTTCCTGTACAAGGAACAAATTTACTACAAAGGCCAATTTCAATGCATTGTAGATTCTAATTGTATATTTTATTTCCACACATGCGATTTCACAAAAATGGAATTCATTACGATGTTTAGTTTTCTTACCTTCCTTAGAATCTGTGATCTGTTTACCGCTGATAAACGTAGCCGCATGTACCCTTTCACCTACAGTTATATTGTTGCTTTTAAGTGCTTTCACTGTCTGATTGACCTATAGGAAACCACAGAACGAAATGTCTGTATCAGTGTTGTTATCCACATGTTAATGCAGTGACAAAGCTCTTGTAATTTTGTTTCGAGCATATAAAACACTCAAGTTATGGACTGTGGTGAAATTTAATACGCGTTTGTAATGACTAGCACATGAGCTCAAAAAAACCCAAAGAAACTAGTAGATCTTTGAACACATTGCCTTGGCAACACAGCACCAGTCTTGCAGCACCCTAAAAGGAGCTGAGTTACTCAGATGCCGTAGCCATGCTTATGCAGGTGAGAAATACACCTGCCTGGAGACCAGAGAATTCCAGAGCTCAGCTGGATTGCAAAGCCAGTCCTGATGGAAATCAAGGATTAAGGACTTTACAGGGCACAGCTGTACTGGGTCTAACAGAGAGATAATTGGCAGAAGGTATTTTCAACAACACAAACAAGTACCTGTTCAAAAGTAAATATTCAGATACTCATTGCAAAACAGACATCCCCATGCCTCACTGGTGCAGAAAGGAGACCACATTTTGTGCTTGAGGTGACCAATTTAAACGACAAGGCTTTCTTTTATCACATGATGCAATCTTTTTCTACAAAGCAGCATCATAGCAGAGGCACGTGTGCATGTGTAAAATGATACCAAAACCCAGACGACAAGAAGGTTAACTATGACACCAGTTTATTTTCTGCATTCTGTACAGACCTAAGCTTGAACAGTGTGACTGAATCAAGATAGCAGCAATCATGTCAGGATCATTCTGAGAGACTGCCAAAACTTCAGGAGGAAACTCATTTGTAGCGCAAACCCAAGGCATTTCTGTCCAGCTTTAACACATGGCTGAATTTAAAAGTTGCAACAGTCAAAGCTCTTCTCTAGCCCACCTGCGAAGTGGACAAAGCAAAAGACAAGCCCCTCACCTTATGCAAAACCTACAGAACACAGCAATAAGCTGAACTTCAGTTTCTTCTTCTGCCTCCCCACACTCCATGAATCCATTTCATGCCAGCACCAGTAGAAAGAGAAATGTAACTTGTCATTTCTCTAATACCTCATCACATTCCCAAGTGCAATGACTTTACTGTCACATCTGTCCTTCTTGGACAGGACACATACCTTGAACTGAGACACACTACACGGCTCCAAAGCAGATATGGACAAGCTAACAAGCATTTGCACTCTAAACATAAAGAATTTTGAAAGCAAAAGAGAAACAGAATACCTTTTTCTTTAACCATTTCAGTGTCTTCTCTTGGCTGTATTTATGGAATTTCTGACTGCCAATCTCTGAGAAAAACCAAGTAAGGGGAAGAAAGTCACGAATGGTTTGGATTGCATTTTCAATACGTTTAAAATCTTTGAAGTTGTAGATACACCACGAAAGTTAATTTGCGGCTTGCACATGTTTGATATCAGGGCAACCAGTTTCAAAAATATTGGCAATGTGGAAAAATAAACAGACTGAGTTGATATGCACAGGTCTGAACAACTTGACAATTCTTTAATCAGGCCCTAATTCAGCAAAGCACATGTTTTACTTATTCACATGTAATCTTGGGCTGCCTGAATTCACTAAGACTCTTTTTAAGCCCTTTTAGCTTGCCAAATCTTCACTGCCCTATGTCGCCAGACTGGTAATTTTAACTACATAGTTCACAACACAAAATGTTGGTTCCACAGCTTTTATTTATTTTTTAAATAGTATCTTAAATCTTTACTTAATGAATTCCAGCACCTAGTAAGGGGCCAGGACAGAGAGCTGGTTAGTGAAGAAAATAAAATCTTTTCCTATCAGTTCTCCCAGTTCTCCCCTCTCACTTTATAGCGTGACTAAAGCAAAAGTTTTACTTCTATCCTCTTTTTACGTAGTTTAATATAGTGTCAAAAGAAAATACAGAATCCAAAGTAGTGAAACACACTCCTTGTGGGAGGAAGTACGATTCACTTATGATTTATTAAGCAACATAAATTAACTCAATGATATAAGAATTTCAGAAAGCGTTTCCCCTGTGATAACTAGGGTATCATGAACACTTGCTATTCACGTGTGATCAGTTATCTGGAGATATGTGAGTTCATGATGTTGAGGCAAAGGAGACAGAAAATCAGAAAGGCTCATGGAAATTTCAGTATGAAAAATATCAGTATTAATTCATAGAAACTTACACTATGGAAATCGAACAAAATGCCTAATAAGATTTCACAGGAGATTTTAGAGCCCATTGTGCTTCAGCCTTTTTCTTTAACAGGTATTTCGGTAAGTTTTATCTCCTGTATACCATTCCCATAAATATCTACATCTGTTTCATGTCATTTTCTGATCCAGTATCATATTCCAGCGCTCAGTTGTTGGACTTTCCTTCTCCCCTTGCAAACAACAACATATTATTTATGATTCCTTCAGCATTTCCTTCTTTGGGGTTTATCTTGGCTCTTTCAAATTGCATACAAATAGCTAACTACTATGTGCTCTTTGCGTATGCATGGTAGGGGGTATGGAGAGGTCGAGAAAAGCTGTTTACAAGATAAAGTTTAGATCTATCTCAACAGTTGAAGAAGAGTAAAATGCAAAAGTTCTCAGAGTAAAAAGGGAAAAAAAACACTAATTTACACTTTGCTTCATGAAGTTGATGAGTTGCAGGTAAAGTAATTAGCTGTGACATTGCTGGCTGCAGCCTTTAGGACTCAGAAGCTTCTAAATGGCTCTGAAAGAACAGAAGCGGAAAATGGGGGAGACACTCTGGATACTTGAACCTGCTTCTCAAAGAGCCAACGTGACTTGGGTCCAAGTACAGTGAGTACAATTCACAGATGCCTCTCTTATCTAAGAAAGTTCGAGGAAGGGACAATCTCTGGCCACCATTCCCCAACCCATGCTGAAAAGTAATTCTAGTCTGGATTTCCAGGCAGACTCCCCCACAACAGCATGATTCAGAGTGACTCAGTTCGGGAAAGGAAACACAGAACTGTGAAGCCGTTTTCATTAAAACATGTGAAAAATAATTACACTGAACCCTTCAGAGATCACTTTGTTTGAAAATATTTTGTGTGCTTGACAGTTTTGACTATTAAACTCTAGAAACTGACAATATTTGAGACCTCTGAAGAATTAAAGTGAGTTATGAAAGTCACAAACTGCTGACAAAAGGATTCAATATTGGAACGTGGATTTAACATGTGATGCACATTTGATATTGGTGAGAGTTAGCGACTATGTTTGATAATATGAGTATATATTGGAAAGCCTTTTGTTCCCTAATGTGTCTGGTGCCTATAAAACTGGTCTGAGACATCTGGAAAGATTGGGTTTGAGAAATACAGATGGAATATAAGTGGTTCTACAATTAAATAATATGTTCAGCGATCGGGTAATCGCTATGTAGACTTGGAAGTTTCCCTGATGTATTGTTGAGCAAACTGCCTAAAGCACATTTTAACATCCATTTTCTCAGTGTTTTCCATAACTCTGAAACTCATATGGCCCCTTTTTTCCTACCTTCTGGGAATACAAGCTTGGCAATATTACTTAGTTATTCTAATCAGGTAAGTTTTCTTGGCTCTTCATGTTAATCACATCAGACAAGATCACTGCAGTTTTTGCCTCACAAAATGAAACAAAGAGTAACACTCCAGCACTGGAATTCATAACCCTTTCTTAAACCTTCTCTATTGCACTTTCTATCCCATGTTCGAATTTATTAGCAAACAACCTGCCTCATCCAGATTTAGTGAGCTGTAACAGACCCTTTCCACAACTACTAAAGCAGATAACCGGGAATTTAATCCAGCAAAATGAATTTTTAGTGCCCTTCAACACCGAGGCCAGGGAAGGTGGACTTTCTGCTAATTCAGTAAGTGTAAACTGTGAGCGCTCAAGGGTAAGACAGATGTTAAATGCCTTAAGATTAAATTAAGAGTGAAATAATTATGTCGTTAGGTTCTGCCAAACAGATCAGAGCTGCAGAAGACTCAACACAACAGATACTTCCTGCTCTACAGCCCTGCTCCTTAAACGAGAAAAGCTACAAAGTGCACAAGTCTTAGAACTAGAAAAGAGTACCTTAGTCATAATATTGGTATTTTTTACAGGCAATAAGAGACATGAGAATATGAAACACATAGAAGTGGATTAAACAGAAGGGTGATCTGTGCATGATAGGCAAGCAAGTGCCAATGTGCTCATTGCATAACAATATGCTTGGTGTTTGAAAAAATAGAAAGAAATTGTAAGAACAAGCCCCACTGTTACTTTCAACCCAATCCAAACCTGAACAAGAAAAGAAGCAGCAGGTACATGCCTGGGGACATCCAAGAACATCACAGACACCTGGTGTGTGCATGTGTGTACAGCTTTAATGACAAAAGCAATTTTTACCTCATGTATCAAAACAAAATCCAGGAAGTAAATTCAGTTTCTTTAACAATTATCATTTTCTGGCAAAATGACACAAACTTATAGGTGAACATAATGCATTATTAAAAACATCAATGCAAAAAAAAAACCCAAGCAGAAAAGCATCTTCACTACTCTCTAATAGAATACAGTTTATCAGTGGATGCTTTGATGGATAACAATTGCAAACAGAATTTCAGAACGGATGCAGATGTCAGATTGACATATATGACCTTATCTACAGCAAATATGTCATTTATCCATGTATTTATTTTGTTCGAAGGAAGTAACCCCTTCAGAAAAACAATCCAGAATTTGTCTCCTATACAGACGTCTCAGTTTGACAGCCAAGAGGATCTGGCACAATTTTTCACCTTCTCAGATGGGTGCTCAGTTGTTTAGTACCGTTTCTCTCACCTCTAGCTCCTTAGCCAGTGTTAGACACCTTGTAGGGCACAGCAAAATGCCTAAAAGCTTAATAATAGTTTCTACTGAAAGTATTTACCACTTCATGGGAAGACAAAAGTGGCTTTACAATTCAGATGCACCTGTCTGAAAGAACCCTTCTCAAAAGTCAGAACTCACTCAAAGAAAAAGGTTGCCTGGTCCCAATGATACTGAATGTAACTAAACGTTTTCCAAAACTTGTTTTAGAAATCCAGGAGTATCACGACAGCACATAATTCCAACTACCCCAGCCTCAGCAAGAATGTTAACAACAGTCTTGTCGCCCAGATTTCCTGCTCTCTTCTTAAAGTGATCTTTTTCAATGGAAACGTGTCCTGCCCTAAAGTTAAAATAGATTTTCTGGGGACGGCAACTGCCCTACATTACTGTATATGCACCATAACATACAGGAAATACTTAGAAGTTGTACATCTAAATCTCTCAAGAAAAACTCACAGCCCTCCTCACTCTGATGTTCTACAGAGCAATATAGAGGTCTGGTGCCTTACTTTTTTAGCAGGGTTTTCATTCTTTAAGTTTCTTTAGCTGCTTCCCAATTATCTGTAGATTGCCTAAATATTTCTTCTTATATACATCAAAAACAAGGGCAGAGTGCTTTGCAAAAGTAGATTCCTAATAATTCTAGGTTTTAATCTGTATACAACTCCTTGGAAGAGCTCTACATGTATAAAGGTCAGACAGCTTAGTTGTTTTGCACTTGGTGGTAGATTCCATGTGCTCTCTACAACTACCTGAAAGGAGGCTGTAGAGAAACGGGAGTCAGTCTGTTCAACCAAGTAACAAGCGATAGGACAAGAGGAAATGGCCTCAAGCAGCTCCAAGGGAAGTTTAGATTGCACATTTGGAAGAATTTCTTTACTGAAAAGGTTATTAGGCATTGGAACGGCCTGTCCAGGGCACTGGTGGAGACCCCATCCATGGAGGTATTTAAGAGTCGAGTAGACACAGAGCTTAGGGATACAGTTTAGTCAAGGTCTTGCCAGTGTTGGGTTAATGATTGGACTCAATGACCTTAAACATCTTTTCCAATCCAGGCAATCCTGCGATTCTGTGTAGGTAAATCTCCACTCACTATCAGATAAAGCTCTTTAAAAGACTAAATATGAAAACTGAGGTCTTGCATCTTTTGCAGGTCTGCCAAGAGGCAAAAACTATGTAATGCACCTTCCTCTTCCCTAGAAAGCATATATTGTCCTCAAATAACAGAAAAACTCCAATACCAAAGAGAATTCTGGGCGAAGGCTGGAGAAACCACGTACAGAATTGATTCTTTGGTAATTTTTTCCATTTAGGTTTTCTCTCTAATACTTACGCATCCCAATCAAGTTTTCTATTTTAAAAAAACCAAACAAAAAGTCTTTGAACTTCAAACTACAACACTAAAATATGCAAAGCTAGTAAACTTGTGCTCTCCCTTCATAGCATCATACTCTCTCTTCTCCAGCTTTTTCCTACCTATCATTTGAATGTTTTGCGACAAAGGGAGAAAAAAAGCCAAAGGGACAATGGTTAACTTCTTCCACATCAGAGCATCCCACACTAAAAAAAGAATTTAAAGAGATGTAAAACTTTCACCAAAGGGCCAAGAAAGTTCACGACGCATACAATAACGTCAGCTCTAATCAGTTTGTCATTTTTGTGATACCCAGCAATAAGCCTGCACAAGTATTTTAGAGAAAGCAGATAAGCTGAGGTCCACACGTTACTATTCACAATACTGCAATGACTACTTCTAAGCCTAAGCACATTTTTGCTTTGTCCGGCACCGTAGGTGTTTGATAAAGCAAAAGAACGACATTTAAATCTATCTTGTAACGAATTAACAGTTAACAAATCTAGTCCATTTTTTTCGCCCCCAGACCCTTTTGTTTTACCTTTTTCTTCTGTTACATGATGTATGTACTGTTTAACATCTGCACACTTCAACAGCAATGGACAGCTAGGGTACTCTGAGTCTAGCACAACTTGATCTAGTGGCTGGAATTTTCCTTGCTGCTGAAAATACATCAAAGAGATTATAAAAGCATTATTATAATGTTAAGACACATATACATACTACACATATAGAAATATATGCATGCAAAGCCCATAGCTTTAAAAGAAAATATTTAAAGATCTTATTTTCAATGGTAACACTTGACACATTCAGAAAGTGATTACAAAGCAGGATATAAATATTTATGTCAAACCAGTAAGTACCTGCAAAATGCTGAACCCTTCAATTACTGCACTTAAAAGACAAAGACCAAGTTTAAAACAACATGGGGAGAAACTAATGTGAAGTACAGCGGGATTTTTTGGAAGGTGACGTAAGACACAGTAGTCAGTGTGTGCCAACAGTGTTTTAGACCAAAACCTGTTGGAGTAAACCCAGTGTCATAACTTCCATTCGAATTCTGCTTTTTCTTCCATAAAAAATAAATCTCAAAGGAGCAGGGCAGCTTCTGGAACACAGTATTAACCTTTCACCTCTGCAAAGTCAATTCCAGTTTGGCCAGAGTATATATATAAAGTCATTTTGGCACAACTTAAATTGCACCACACATGACACAACCATCAAACAAATTTTGCTGTTGCCAAACAATGCATAATCATTCAGCACGGTTTGGCACAACTGGCAGCCTTCCCTTTGGAAAGATCCTTGAGCACATTAGTACAAAGACTTGGTCAGCTCTCCATCCTCAGAGAGTGCATGGTCTCAGGAGCTGAAGCTGAGGTCATGACACTGGTCAGCATGAAAAAACAAAACATCTGGGTATACTGCTTTCATTATTAATTAATCCTCTTGCTAGACGGTCAGAGGCTTAATAAAAGTAACCATCCATTGCTAGATCACAATAAAAAAAACAAGAAGAAAAATAAGAAAACAACAAAAAAATTCAAAAAGTATTTAAAGTTCTTTTTCTCCTGAAAAAGAACAGACACAATAACACTGGCAAAAAGAAGGTTATGAAATGCAGCAAACTGTTCACTATAGGTAACTTACCTGTGCAAACTTGCTTGTGTCCCAAAGCAAGACAGCCACATCTACATTATGCAGAGGCACAGAGCCTAAGCCTTTAGAAAGCCTGCTGGATAGGAGATGGCTTTGCTCAGAAGACACATTAAGCAACCCTATATCACACCATCAAAACCAAAGGATGGTGTAGAGGATGATCCCAAGAAGTGTCTGTGCTACATTCAAGCTGGCCTTGCACGAGGTATCTGCAATACAGTGCTCAACATTTCCCTTCACTGACAAGTAAGCTAACTTAGACAGGGCCCTGCAGGAATGCATTTGCCCTGATTTAGGACCCAGAACAGCTCTATGCATTTAGCTGGCATCATGCCTGGCCTAGAAAACAATATACTGAGACAGTAAAGGGCAGTACAAGACTCTTTTCATACACGGAAAGAGCAGCAGTAGTTGTCCTTTACTCAGGCTGCCTCAACACTCTACCCCACAGACAAAGGAGATTTACTGCTTCCTTAATTTAAGATTGGTACAAGGCTTTCAAAGGGATGCCGAATTCAAACAGAGCACAGTGCCTATAGAATGAGCTAAACTATTCCTTGTAAAATGACTTCTTCTGATGGGCCACCCTGAAGCAGGAACAGACCACGGAAATATAGAATATGTTTGCACATTCTACACTATAAATAATTTACAAATAATTACAGAACAATAGGTTATTATTACAAATGTGTAGTAGGACTTTACTTCTTTGTCATACAAAAATTGTTCACCTGCATTTTTCACTTGCAATCTAAAGCAGCCTTAGAGGAAATGCTCTTAGAGCAAAAACTCTTAGGATGCATAAAGTGAAATTATTGCCTCCATGAAACAAGAAACAATTTACAGTTTATTTTATCCCCCTTTTCCCATAGGCAGATTATAAACAATAAATCAGTAACTTTGCCTATGCCTTTCTGATAGTCGGACTTGATGATCTTGAGGGTTGTTTCCAACTTTAATGATCCCACGATACATTTCAGAAATGTAAGCAACATTTTGCCACACCAAATTAAGCCATTTATTAGTTATCCAACTTTTGGATACTTGATCATCCCATTGCTATTCTATGATACAGCATCTCTACAAACACTGTTTCTAAAAATGTAGTGTTTCCTTTCAAGTTCAAACTGCCACAGAAATGTTTCTTATTCCTCTCCCACAGCATCCAAATTCTTTCTTTTTCCCTTCTTTCCCAAAATGACTCATTTACTGATGCCTCAGAAAGGGCACTAGTTTGTTTTACTCTGATGTCATCTCATCATTTTAAATTCAATAGATCTGGGTTCTCACAAAAGGAAAAAAGAGATTCTCTGCTTCTCTTAAAAAGGAGGTGTTTAGAGTTTGTTCAGATTGCAAGCTGACTCCTGAAATATGTTTTACTGACAAAAAAACTTGATACAAACAAAATTATTCCTAGGGTGAATATCTCTGCTTTAAATGCAAATTAAATTTCCATTATCATGGAAGCATCTCTTTGTAAAATTAACGTAACTTCTGCAGAAAATGAAGTCAGAAATAACATTTTCTCCTGAGAATTCCAGTGAAAAAATAAAGCAGGCTTACCTCCTTGTCTGCCTTTATGAGGTAGTAAAGTATCAAAAATAAGGGATCCATTGGTGTAACAAACAGCAGGCGCCCATCTAAACGACAGATATGTAAAAGGAAACTTAATACCAAGAGACACAATATATTGACTTTTTTTTGGTAGGATGCTTTTTAGGAACGTAGGCAAGACAGAGACTTTTCCTTTTCAGTAAATATCACAATATTTTAACAAAATAGTTAGGAAAATAGTATTTGTGACTTTATTTTAAAAATACAGCGAGAACTCAATTTTCAACTCTGCCAAACCAAAGCACAAGTTTCACTGCAGGTCTGTTAGCTTCAAGCACTCTTAGTTTTGCCTTTTTCTGGACTATATGCAAACCAGCAAAATTAAAGCTGCCCTCTATTGGCAGATTTGGGTGAAACAGAAATTTGGATACAAGATATAACCAGCACACTCCACCTTAACACAGTGGGCAAGGCAACATTGTGCTGGCGGAAAAGGTAAGCAAGGCAAGAAAGAATTTCAAGAGCTGGTTAAGTTAGAGCTGCCTCTCATTTGTAAGGTGAGAATGCACATACAGTCTCCTAACAGAACAAAATAAAGTTAAATAGATCAGAAAACAGGGCTCAGTATGTTATAGTCAAAGCTATACACAAAGGAAGAATTGGGTCTCCCATTGAAACAGACACCTCTGCCCATCTGGAGCTCATTGCAGGACAATGGCTTAGTCAGGCTTTTTGTATAATTGTAGATAATTGGAAACAACGCAACATCAAGGAAATTCACCAATGAGACCAAATAATTGATGAAAATTTGACATTAATTAGAAAACCAAAAGCAAATAAATGGTGTGGTTTTGGGTTTTTTTTGGTTCTCAATCACATGATTAAGCTAATTAAAGAAAAGGAAATCCTATTGCGATGGGCCTAAAACTAACAAGAGATGGGGTGGGAAGAACGTGGTTTGGACAAAGCTGATATCTAGTCTGACGTCTGCATTACTAACACGACACATTGCATGAGGCATCAATGCTACTTATAAACGTGAAAGCTTTGATAATAAAACTGGAAGGAAAAACAACCACTAACCACTTTCTCAAATCCTCCATATAAATGCCTTCCACTGTACCTCCAGGAAGAGGTATATTTATTTGTTCTGAAGAGTTCAGACATAATACAGGTGTGTAAGGACCATCTGCCTTTCTATAAAAATAACAAAATAATTTGCTTTCACTGCAGCAAAAACACAAGTTTTTTATGTTGTTCTTCCCCTGATTGTTTCAGAGACGCAGCAGCCCTAACATTCAGGAATAATTCTTTCCCTTGTATCTTTTAAGAAAATTGCGGCGATGATTCCTTAAGGCAACTGTTTCCCAAGGGCCAAAACAGAGTTAGAAAGGGCGGAGAAGAATACAATGTGGACATAATTGGGAGCAGGGAGCAGACTCAGTCTTTTGGCTCGCTCCCAGATGGAGCAAGGAAAAGCTCACAGACATACTGCTTGCATTGCTATATGCACCTGCAGAGGATGTTTAAAAGTTAACATACACTTTGGGATATTACCATTATAGAAGGCGTATGTCTGGTGGGGTTGCTTTTATTTATTACCATAAATGTTTGGGGTTTTTTCCTAGTTAAAAAGGACAATATAAGTACGCTTTCATCTCCTGAATGAACACTTATTGCTTGGTCTATGGACATGCTGGCCGAGAAACACTACTCCAACGACATCCTTACTGACAAAGAGGTTGTTAAAGCTGTCACAAGCAGTTACAGAAGTTTACTCTTTGTTTTCAGAAAGGCGAGCTAGTATCAGAGAACGGCTGGGATGGTAAAGAAGAGCTCACTTCAGACAAAACACTGAAATGGCACCTTCAGATATCAGGCCTATCCTGAGATGCCAGCACTCACACAGGGTCATTAAAAGAAAGTAAGACCATACATTCCAATGCTTGGAGCGCCAGCACACTGCTCTGCTTAGCTAGGCTAAGGTCTTCCAGCCTTCTTCTCCCTCCCATTGGATAACACATATTTCACTTACACTGAGGACTTGCCTGTCTGATTGACAAGGCAAGCTAAGTATTTTATGGCACTTCAGTTTAAATACAATTGAATGACTTGCTCCCCCTTTCTCAAAGACAAATGAACATCTGTCTAATTGAGGCTGCCAAAGGCAGCCTTTTAAAGAGAGACCACAAAGCCCCCAGCCCTGTTTAAATCCAGATGGCAAATGAGTGTGTCAGAAGGTGGGGATGTGATGCAGCATGCCTTAAATAACTATGAAAAACACCTGTAAATTTACTAGAAAAGAGAGGGAAGGTTTGTGTATAAACATTAGTTACAGTTGGGCGAAGGATACATATTACTCACCTTGTTGAACAGTCTGACCTATAAACCAAGAATGATATTCCTCATGAAAAGCTTTTACTTCAAACAGCTGCTGTGCACCACTATTGAATAAGTAAAGGGTTGCTTCCCCTGTTGAAAAGAAATCTGGTTTGTGTTTGTAAGCCTTCACAAAAATCAAAAGAATACCCAATACGTCTGAAGAATGTGCCTTATATACATACAGACACACAAACATACACACATTCTACATAAGCTCACTACAAAGAAAGCTCAGACAAAGAAAACTATTATATACAGATGTTCATTTACCAGCTCTATAAACCAAACCAAATTTGAATCAATAAATAAGACGTGTGAATAGTTCATCTTGCAACACAAAGCCTTTAATCCAAACCCAAATCAAAATCGCTCAAGAAATCAACTTTTGTCTGTACTGAAGGAGGAAGGCGGAAAACAAGAAAATTCCTTCACCTTCCATCATATTTGTCTCCAAGATACCAGACTCTGGGTTAGACGAACAAAAGTCTCAAACCTTCGACCGATATTTTGAAATACTTTCTTTCTAGGGCATCAAAACAGATTGCTGATTACTCAATACAGGTAGACAAATAGGGTGAACAAGGAAGCTAAAAGAAGTTGCTTCAAAGTGCCCACCAGAACCTTAATAGTTTGGAAAGGTAAGCTTTACTTTAGGTCACTTCCGAGAATAGTCCTGCCATTTCACATTAGTTCTGCGTTATAATGAAAGAGTGATGAATATGCTGCAAACAGGACTGGCATTTTCCATATTTAAAACAGGAAGTTGCCAGAACTACTTGAAGGGACTGGTTGGCTGGACTGGTCCTGTCTTTGTTACGAATCCATCTTCAAGTGACAAAAAGCAACTACAACATAGCAGTCTTGCTCAGAACACATACACTGCAAAGCCGCACTGACTTGCAGATCATGGGCTGGCTAAAAAAAGTCTCAACTTAAGTCCCTGCAAGCTGAAATTAGCACTGCTGTTCTCAGTCTGCAGAGATCCCTAGGTGTGGAGGGAGGTCAGCTAAAATGGGCAGACAGGTCTCTTCCCAGAAATTACTGATAATGCATTTTTCCCCCTCTATCCAAAAGGCTGACCAGATGTTTAACCTCACCTAAGGATACAGTTTCAACTCTCTGACAATTTTTCTGTTGGGGAGGGGAGTAGTGAAGCGTAGATATAAGGGGGAGCAGAGGTTTCAATCATTACCATGTGCCTCTCAATAAGGGTCTACTACCATAGCTTGACCAGCACCAGATGTCAAACTACTCACAGAAGTGCTCACTAAACAACTTAAGACTTCTACCAGTAAGCATGCCAGCCAAATGTGGTGGTGAGCTATGGAAACTTGGGAAAGTGACCATTCTTACTGTCTAACTCCAGCTCCTCAATTTAATGTTTAGGTTAAAAGGACAGTTACCACAGGTTCCCAACAGCATCATTACACAGAAACTCTAGGGGATGGAGAAACAACCTAGGCAGCTTTGCTCACAGCTTTACCATTTCAATTACGGTATGGTTAGTTCCCTTCTTTTAGCTCTGCACTTTGAAAAACACTTCTTGTGGTACTTCTGAATTGCAAGCTGAACCCTAGTTCATAGTCTTTGTAAAGGATAGAAATTTTGCCCTTTTCACCTCCCTATAAAAAGGACTATGTGCACTTTTATTTAACGAAGTGGTTAGCACGAATTCTCTAGTATGCCGAGTACTTCAGCGCATATTTATACAATATCTGGCATCAAAAATTCATCTGTTCAGACACAAATGTAAGGAAAATACATTAATAGGGTGTTCTCAGCTCTTCCATTTTCAGACTCTACACTTCCAATAGGCTACATAACTGAAAGTTTATGCAAGTCTATAAATAAGCTCCTGTAAATTCTAAAAGGAACACACCCAGGCAATCATTGTACTTTAGGCTTTTCCCAGAAACCTTTCCCAAGATTTCTGATTCTACAAGGTACACAGATCTCTTCTTCCACAGAGAAAAGGAAATTAGTATCTATGCTTTTAGAAGCATAACAAATCAGAAAGCCAATATAATACAGCAGGTGGAAAATATCTGTGGCTGTGTATTCTCACAGTAAGTGTGAGCAATCAAGAAACAGGTATCGTGAAGAGTAAATAATTCCACATTCTGTATCTACTGCTTTTAATTATATTCCTCTTTCAATAACAAGTAGCGGTTACTGTATTGTACATTAAAATGCACCTGAAAACTTCAAATACAAACCTATATAAATGAGCAGTGAATTTCAAAACAAAAACATACAACTTAAATCTATAGAAAACAAACAAGCTTATGAAAATAAAACCACAACATGAAACACTTTTTCAAACAAAATGTTAACCCTAACAGAGGCTTACTGCAAATTTCTGTTGCAATTCCAATTACTACATTACTCATATAACAAATACTTGACAAAAGAACAATCTGACTAGAAGAAAGTAACTGTGGGATGGTGGTGTCACTATATTGCCTGTATTTACTGGTCTTTCCAATGCATTTTGAACACAAAAGTGCCTCATCATCTCTTAGTGAGAAAAGAGACACCACCACTTGGACCAGGGAAAAGAAGAAAATGAGCTCCAGAAATGAAAGGACTCAAAAACCTCGGTAAGAATAACGGAATCACTTCTAATTCTGACTATTTATTTTATAGCATAAGATGAATAATATGAAGCCTAAATTTGGATGAAAAGAAAGCCTAGGCTCAACACCCAACACTGTAAGCTCCCCAAAACTAATTCACTTAAAACCAGAACTTAAATTACACCTCTTCTTTTGTGCTGCCAATATTCCTGATGAATAAACAGTTCAACCAATTAAAATTATAAAAGAAATCCTAAATGTTTGCACAGCATTAACTATCTGGCACCACTAGCAGTATCTTTGGCATGTAAGACTTATACTATCATCACTATTTCAGCTTACAAAATATGAATCTTTTGATGGTGGAAGGAATCGCCCAGAACATTAACAGGTTCATGCCACAATTGCAAAACTTGCCTGTGCTTGGATTGCGCAGTTTTGTAAACGAAGGTTCGCTGTCAGGTGTCTTAGGGGGGTCAGTAGCAGCCTCTGCAGGGGGAGAGGAAAAAGTTAGAACCTGTAAATTGAGAAGTATTTCACTTTCTGCCATGCATACCCAAGACATTCAGAATTAATTGGATTGACACTTTTCAAAAACTCAACACGCTTTCTGCCTAAAAGCTACAGGCATCAGCCCAAATTCAATCTACCTGATCAAGGCACCTAAATTATGACCCCAGATTTCCTGGCACTCTCTATCTGCCACAGGGAAGATATGCACCTGGGGATGATTTAGGTTTTGAAATACACTTCCCCCTAGAGAGCCTCAGGCAAGGGAACTCCTAAGTTTGACATCTCTGTTAAGTGAGATGAACTCATATGTCGCTCTGATTAGTCACGAAGACAATGAGAATGCTTTGGTAAATTAGGCCAAGCACAGTGTGGACACTGATAAGTTAAAAGTGCAAAAGGTAAAATATTTATGGGAAGAAACAGTGGTCCTCTAAAGCTTTCAGGAAGTCAGATTATGGAAGAATATAGGGCAGGAATTGTCTGAGTGGCTGTTATTTCTGTTGAAAAATATGCACACTCGTTTATCCATTATGTATAACCTTGAAAAATAAAGAGTGCATTTAATTCCCCCCACAGGAAAAAGAAGCTGAGAGAATACAGCACCTCTGGCTTAAGACTCTGACAGTTGTTCTCTTTTCTGTGCCTTTAAGCAAAAAAAGACAAAAAGCAGAGCCACAAAAGTACGGTTTCTCTAAGAAATTAAAAAATAAATTAGAGAGAAAACAGCTCCCACAAGGATGCTGGTTCAAGTCTGAAAAAACATCTATAAGAATCCCCAGTTAATTACATTATATCCAAGCTCTCTTTGTAGGGAAAATCTAACTTGTATTTATGAAAACAACTTCCCACATCTGAGTAAAGAGCAACATGACAGCATCATCTTTCTTAGCTTGCACACTGCCAGTTCTGTCTTGATTCCTTTCATACAGGCATTTATCAGTGCAAGGAAAATTACTAAAGCGTTTCACATACATAACCAGTATGAAGACCCTAGAGAATGGACTGACAGGGATCAGGCTGACGTTTGCGTTATGGTGCTGCTGAGGAAAGCTGAGAGGAGCAGCACAGGCGGGCTGCACGCTTATTGACAAGGGAGGCTGTTGGAAAGAACAGAAGTGCCACATTGTCCTCCTCCTTTCAGTAGCATTCAGGGGGTTTGCAGAGATGGAGATAGCACAGTTCTTTTCTATGGAAAACAGGGAAGCAGGAATCTCAAGTACAACCAAAAATAACTGTCCTCCACTCTGGCTGAAAGCCTATCCCAAACACAGGTGGGCTTCTCACAGGCAGTTCACTGGTATCTCAGAGGCAAAAGAAAAAAGAAAAAAGCCACAAATAACCCTCATCTTTCACATCCGCTCCTGGTTATTCAGTTGTGTCACAGAAATTGCCCAGATAAAGACATAAGCAGGGCTTAAAAAGCAAGTGCATTTTGTGATAAAGTGCTGGAGGATAATAGTTCTCAGAGTGGTTTAGAGAATTTACAGTCATTTTCTTCCCCTGAATTTTCAGCTGAGTCTTCACGTGGCTTGAAATAGTGCTTTTAAAAGTTTCAACACAAGTTGAGGGGTTTTAATGGAAAAAGTCCGTATTTGCTAACCAGACTTGTTTCATATGCTGATACATAAACACATACGGTTGTCAAGCTACATTTGCCCTGGCAAAGGCAAACTTCGTATTTCTAGAGCTGTGTATATTTCAATTCTTGACCACAGTTTAACATTAGTGTATTTTTTGTTGCTTTTTAAAACACTACAGTGATTAATGACAGTGAAAGAAACACGCTGCATGTGTTTACTTTGATGTGTTTCACATGAACATGTTAAAATATACACACTAAATGTGAGTTTCAAAATTTAAAACAAAAAGCAAAACAAAGCAAAAAAAAACAAACCCAAAGGAACTTTTAGCTTTCACTTGCTCTGCTTTCTTCACGCACAGATTTATGAACACTGGGAATGAGTCCAGCTGAGCCCTAAGTTGCATCTTGTCTAACATGAACAATTAAGTAGACAGTCTTTCCTAATGTAGCTGTTTTTAAGGAAGTTCACATCTCTATTTAGTTGATATGCTCTTTTCTTAACCTTCTAGTAACACACTGAATTTATCCATCCCCACTAAGCCTGGCTGACACCTGCATATAGGTGTAACAAACCCAAAAGACAGAGTGGCCCACCTCTCCCTCGTGTCAGTTGTTTGCCTTCCCAACCCAGATAACCGCTCTCCATCGCTAAGGCCTGTCCCGCGCTATCGCTGGCTCAGCACCCTCTGCTTTGCCCCTCTGCGTGCACAGCCTGGCCCTCCAGCTCTGCCCATTTCATTCTTTGGTCCTGCCCAAGCTCCATGGGGTTCATCACCGCACAGAGGACAGCAGTGGCCCTACCCTAAAGAACAGTCTGAGCTGCAGCCTTTGGTCCCAGTACCTCATGCTGATGGCATCAGAGTAAACGTTACATTCTCCTCACAGATGCCACAGAAGATAGTTTCCCAGAAGGGAAATGCACATGCACACACATGCAAGAAAGAGGGAAGGAGTGGGCAAGGGCAAAAGTGCTTTCTTAGAGTTTCTTTCACCTTCAGTTTCCTGAAAACGTAGGTAACGCCCCTCCATTTCCAGGGGCATCTGAAGTATATTTTTGTTACGGATTGGCTCTACTAGACGTCAAGTTGGCTGATAAAAAAGGGTAATTGGGAGAATGCCTGCTTGGAAAACTGGATGCAGTATTAACGTGTCCTTGAGGGCGAAGAAGGCCCTATTTATCTGAATTTAAACACTTCAGGAGTAGGAAAATGCTGAGCAAGGGATTTTTGAAGTTAGGTGTCTAAACCTAACTTGTGTGTTTTCTGGCCTTTAGCCAGGAAAGGTAATTGGATTTTTTAAATGTCATTACATTTATCAGTCCTTGTATTTGGAAAAGGATCTCTTATACCTAAATAAATAAAGATTTCTTAAAAAGTAGTACTGTAGTAATTTTCTAGTAAATGTAAGAGTAAATTAGGCTTTTTTAATTTTTTATTTTTTTTTTTTTAGTTTAAAGATTCACATCCAGGTAAGAAATCATCCTACAGAAAATAAGCAGACAAAAGGGACACCACAGGAAGAACTTTTTTATTAAATCCGAAAGGAAAACATCAGATTGATTGTCACTGCGCTTACTACAAGAGTTTCCATAGCTCAGCCCTGAGAAACTTCATCTGTAAGAATAACAAGAGAGAGCATTAAGATCTTTCTGATCAAGTATTATACCCTCAACCAGCTGTCTTGCAGCTGTCAGCTACAGGTAACACACAGTCAGTACAGGTTAGCTTACTAACAGACATGCCAGCACAGCATGCTGTTCTCCTAGGACAACATTCACTCCAAGGTTACAAAAACTGACACAAGGGTCCAGAGGGGCTCAATGTCCTAAGGAGGCATCTCAATTAGTAACTCACTCTCTAAATGGCTAGGGAAGACAGATGACAGGTACTTCCGTGAGGCAGCTGAACCCACCTAAAGCCCAAACGCCCCTGTATCATCCCCTGCAAGTATATGCCCCCGTCTCCATTGAGCTTCCAGACACCTTCAGCAACAGAGAGTGAATTCCGACAGTACTGCTACAGCTATACCAGAGGGGGGAGTGCTGAGGTGAGCACAGTGCAGGACAATTAAATGCCAGCATCAGTATGTCTGCTTTGCGCACGTTCACTCGCTATTAGCAAAATCACACAAAGTCCACCTAAAAATGTGGGTGATAGATCCATCTGTTGTACTGGAGTCTACAGATGGAACCTCAGAATCCTGAAGCTGAGTGAAAGAGACTATAAAAGCTTAAACAAAGCTTTCCGTTACAGAAAAGGAGAAAAGCCTATCGTATTTCGTGGAAGTCAGACATACAACCAGGCAAATTCTATAAAATATATAAACAGAACAAAGTGAGAATGAACCAGATGTCAAAGGATTTCTGGCAATCATTTCTTCCACAATGGATAGATATGACACTAATGAATCTGGCCATTAACAAAAAAGGGTTAGTTTGTACAGCAACACGAATAAACTGGAAAAGAACATAAAACTCCCACTAAGATCTATGGAACTGTATGGATGATGCAAGGTCTATTCATCTTTTCTTTCTTTTTTTTTTAAATGCTTATAGAATACTAAATATAACAGACTAATATCAAGTTATATGGAATTCCCATGCAAAAAGCTGTCAGCCAAGCAAGCAAAAAGGCTGTAAATATCTGTCAATTGCGTAAGAGGAAAAAACCTTCCGAGAGCACAAATTTCCCTACCACCATTGCCCTGCAAAAAAAACCCCAACCCAACAGGATTATTTAAAAGTCTGGAAAAATAAAGTTAAGATTTCATTTAAAAGCAGATATTAAACCATACATCACCTACACAAAGTCTTTTCCATTTCCTACTTAACTTCTAACCATGCGCATAAGGTGTGTCAGATGGAGACAGTATGATGGAGCTCATTAAATGGACATTTTATGGAAGACTTGAAACTATGCAGCCCAAGGGCACAGATATGTTAAATCTAATAATCATTTTATCTACGTTCTTTTTAGAATCAGTCAGCCCTGAAGTAAATGGTTTTAATTTAGTGCCTGTGTCCTCTGTCCTGCAGCACGCCGTGAAAAAAGTCCAGTGAAAATTAATATATCCAATTCTTTGTGTCACCCAAACCTTCGACAACTTTTATAAGCTACAAAGTAATTAACTATTAGCATATTGAATGAATTCAGGTATGCCCAGACTAAGGATACAGTTTCATGAATAGCTTCAAATGACCAAAGATCACAGGCCACTGAAAAATGCAGTCTTGAGGTCACCACCTCTGCTGCCTCCCTGTCGCGCATCTCTGCTGCTTTCTTTCCATCAAAACTGACCACCTTGTGGCCACGCAGCAAGTCAGCTCAGCTCGCTGATCCAGTTGAGAAATAACCAGTCACAAAAACAAGAAGAATTAATTTTCACCCTGATCAGTAAGCTATTCTCACTCACCATATGGTTACGTGATCACCGGAATCCATGGCAGGGGGGTCTATATGTCACACCGGGGTCTTTGACCAGTGTAAGCTAATTGAACAGTCTGTTTCACCAGTGCTTATATAGAAGGTATGGCTTTGCATTTGCAGGCACTTGATTTTTGGAAATATCTTCCTGGTTGTTACTCAGTTATGTTAACTTGATGTTACCCTCTCCTTGACCATACGTAGCACTAGCTTTACTGATGGGACTTCCCGCCATGCCTGTTTTAAAAGATAGAATGATTAACAGTTTGGTAATCACAGCATGAATTATTTGGCGCCCTAAGGAAATAATGTTTAATGTGACATAATTTGCAGCTCTTAAAGTTTTTCTGGCTCCCACTTCATCTGACAAATCCTACGATAAAACACAGTATATGAAAATGACAGATTTCTGTCTTGAGCAAAATTTCACATGGGAATGCTACTAGATGCTTTGAGTGGTCTTTTGCTCCCATACACAGCTACGCAATACAGCTAAATAGTAAGACTTCTGCTGGAGAGCATCTTTTGGCTTCCCTTTATGCTGGCACCATTCACTTCTTATGCCAAAAAAAACATGCTTGTGGACTCGGTGGCAGCAACGGACAGTACTAATTCATCTGTTACTGAAATCTTGACGCTAGGCAGATCACGCAAGGGTTTGAGCTGAATGAAGGCAAGGTCAATCTTGAGAAGTTCAAGAACAGGTTATCACTTGAAAGGATAAAAACTTCAGACTTCCCTTCTCAATATTTATAGGGTCAACACTGGTACAGCTTTATTACTGGCTGAATCAGCCCTATTCCCATGTGCAGAGAGGCCTAAGTTGGCATACACTGGTCTCTTCCAAGCCAGATGGCAGAAAGCAGAAGTAGGAGATGGTGTTACACATTAAAACATCTCTTTTCAGTTATTTTATTTGCTATACTTCCTTCTGGCTCCTTAGCTTGCCAGTTATATCTGCTTTATACACAGCTGAGCTCAGTATGCCTTTTAAGAGATGACATATAAGAAACGGTGCAAATTACCTGCAGGCAAAAGGCTTTGTTCAGGAGATGCAAATGCCAATTTAGGGGAAGGTTAACTAAAATATGCTCACAGAGTGCTAACTTCTAAAATAAGTGGATTCACATTCACCTTATTAAAAAAAGTATATAAATGTGTGCACATATTTTACATAATCTTTCTAATGCTTTAATTCAGCTATTAAAAAACACACATATTTGTCCATTGTAGATATTATTTCCAAGTTCTTGATCTAAACTATTCTGAAAGTATTCATGTTCAAGCATCCTGCTACGTTTTGACTTTCATTACACCTTCTGAATCAAGCTCCGTAACAGTCCAGCGATGTGGTCTATTTTGTAGCTGATAAATTGAACTGTTTTTTAAACGCTAAATCAAAGCGTTAAGTGCAAGGTGTGACAATGGAAAAAAAACCCCAACCAAACAAAAAAAAGAAACTAAACACTGCCTATGCCAGATTTTAAAGTAAACTACTTTTTTAGGCATTAAGTATTCTTTTGCTATGACATAGTCTCTCAATATGACCCAAAATTTTCAAGTCAAATGCTTCCTCTGTTGTTGCATGGAGACAAAAGTTCCTTAGTCTCATTTGAAAGAACGAAGGATTAATTTAATGTGCACTGATGCCCTGTGGTTTGGCATCACAGCCCATTTATTTCTGCCTCCATCTGATTTCTGGCATATATGAGATTTGTTCAAACGACTTGCCAAGTCTAATGTGAAACTGCTCCTTTTATTTTTAAATAAGCAATTCCTAAAAATAATACGATTGTTAAATTTTCCTCCCCTCCCCCCGGCTTTGCAATCCTTCCAGTGCTATTCATACGGCAGTTCCCATAAAACAATAAAAAAACCCTAATCAATTCACTGTTTAAGAAAACAGCAGACTGAAAAAAAATGTAGTCCACTAAACTTGTCTAGTTCAGAAAAATAAAGGTTGAAAATAATTTTCAGCTTGCAGCTAACCCCTACTTCTTTTTCTAATACAGACAAACATAGAACAAATTAAATACAGCAGTCCTAGCTTTAGGTGTAGAGTGGAACACCAAACTGAGAAAACTGTCTTCAATCCCTGACTTCTTTGCTAAAACCAGTGAAGGATATAAATAGTTCCAGTTCTGACATAACACCCATCCCTGAAAAAGTGTACTGAAAAGAGACTGCCCTTTACACCCATCCTGTTCAGCAGCTAGTGTGATTTTGGTTGCTACTGGTAAGACCAGTTTGAAGTCATGTAAGAATGTTTATTTGTTATACAGAGCCCTGAACAGATCTATGTCAAGCACGGTGAATTTATCACAGTGTTCGAGTATACTAAGTACTGGAGTATTTCCAGAGCCCTGCCCTTAGAACTCTACAATGAGGTGGGGTCTCAGTATTATTTTTCTGTCTACAAAATAACTTCCTAGTTCTGATTTTCAGAGCAGACATGAAAAATGTTCCACAGGCCTAACTCACAAAGCAAGCAGACATTTCCTACATGCAGATCAAAAAACCCTCTCATTGGATCAAGTAGTAAGACTGTTTTAAAATGTACATGAATACTCAGTCAACAGAGACAGAATCTCCTCTACTAATGTACACCATTAGCAACTTTCTAGCTGTGAGATGGCTGGCCAGGTTTTAATCCTCAAGAGCTGCTTCTTTTCCCTTGTACCTGCTCAACAGCCTGACCAATACAGCAGGAAGCATATATAGGAAACTCTACATTCTCAAGGGTAAAGGGGGCTCAGATACACGGGTAATATAACATCCCTAATTGTCCAACTACTATGAGAAATGCAGAAAAGCATAATCTGGAAACTCAGCCACCCACCAATGAAGTGCATGTGGGTCCTCCAGGACTTATTAGCACTTTGGTGTCTCTCTACCATTATTCCTCCAGAACTCCAGATTCCGGAGGTCTTCTTAACCATCGACATCAACCACTCTGCACAAAGCAAGTTCAGATATGTCCTTCCAGCCAAGCTAATAAAATCCCCTGGAACGTGGAGCGCAACAGAGAAACACCCAAGTGGGTCTGCACAGAGCCAGCTTGGGTCCAGCAGGACTTATTAGTTCAGACATCGTCTGGAAGCAGCCGCACTGCAAAGCTGGTTCTGGAAATTACAGAAATGTGTTAACATGGCACAGCACTTGAACTAATAAACAGTTAGTGCTGAGCTGAGTCTGCTCTAGGCCAAATTTGGTGCCTGTATATCCACAGCATAGTTAATCTGCAACTGGAAAAACTGTCCAAAAAGTTGACTCCATTACTAGCCCAGCATACATAGCTCTACCCCTGCCCACACGCCTCAGTTTTCTGTCCTCATCACCTCCTTTCATATGACCAAATCCTCCATCTACCCTCTTCCTCTTTGCTCATATTTTTTTCTCGACTATTCACATCCGTATCTCAACTTTCCTCTATAGGTCCGCGACAAGGCTGCACAACGTGCACTAGCGATTTCCAGCCTTTCAGGAGTGATTAGCATGGTTACCAGCCTCTCCTCATCCTACCTTCTCCACCAGCCCAACACTTTCTAACTCCTCTCCCTCCCACTGCCGGCTTCCTCCTTTGTCCTGCCCTTGGTGCTTCAATCCCTAACAAAGGAACAATTATGCTTATAAAAACAAACAAGAAGATGATTGCATTGATATACCAAATCAACCTGCCTCCATGGAAAAAAATAAGTATCAGCAGAATTACCATCACCAGGTCAAGGGCATGCTACCATTTCTGAAGGTAAAATTTGCTACCTTGCCTAGAAGTTGCTTACCGGCCAGCTCAGCTATGACTGTCTGGGGCTCACCTTTCCCTTTCCTACTCAGACTTCCCTTGCACGACTCTCCCATGCCAAACAACCTGAGTGTCATGGTGTGGCAAAGGGCTGAGAGCAAAGACTGTTGTCAGGCTGCTGCTAAGAACAGTGAACATGGAAAGAATGTCATAGGAAATTATAAGGGTAGGCAAAGTCTGACTGAAACGAAGCACAGCATGACTGGCCTGCTGATCGACTGTGCCTCAGCTCAGGCAACTCAGCTGCCCTGTCCCACCTTCACCCACCTCTATAATCCACGCAAAATATGGGCTGAGCTGTGTGGTTTGTAGCTCTGTCCTACGACGTGTCGGCATGAGATGGACACTAAGATCAAATTTTTACAGTACTGGAAAGAAGATGACAGAGCTAACCTCTTGCAAGTGAAAGGGACAGAGTCTGGCCCTCCAGAACAATTCCAGAGGGCAGGGATAAGACACACCATTGGTAAAATAAGCACTTCAACTGCTTTACACCTCTAGCAATAATCATGACTTCAACAAAGAACATGGGTAGTTCTATCAAACAGAGGAGATTCCTGGTTTTCCAGAACACTGAAATCAACATAAAAATTTAAGAAATCAGAAACAAAATTGAAATTTATCTCCTCAGCCATCAAACATGCTCCAAACAGCAGAGCAACAATTAGAATCATAGAATGAGAGCAGCAATTTATTGTCTACGCAATATAACATAGTGTATAAATGTGGACTGAAACAAGGAAATTAATAGTAATTTTATAACCTTCAGTACTACAGCAGACAAGCACACCCTGCTCACTTTCTGTGGCGATTAGAAAATGAAATCTGCCTGCTTTTTAGCTGCTGCGTTGGAGATGTCAACCCAATGTTGTCAGTTGCTTTAGTCCAAATAAGGAAGAACCTCACCTTCCTCTTACATATGCTTTTTACACAGTTCAGTCTTTCTACGTGTCACATAAGCAGCAAAACCACAGTGAGAGACTTGTGCAAAATGAGACGGATTCTCTGAACAATGCAGTAACTAAAGAATCAGAGTAACACATGTACCATTTTTCAGAACTTCAGCCACATCTTTGCCTTGTTCTAGGACACTACTGTTGAACCTGCCAACAGTTCGAATGATAGAAAAATACTGATACTTAAGCAAGTTTCAGTTCTCATTTTCACTTCTTTATTACTTTCCGCTTTGTCTCTGTACTTCTGACAGACCTCACTCTTTTTGATACCAAGATTTCTAGCTCCTTTGCAGAAGTATCATCTCCACCCATACAGTAACTTTTAAGGTGTCACAATCAAAGCAAGATGAATGGCATATATCCAAATGGAGACGCTATTAGGTTGTATAGGATGGTATACACTATTAACCTTACAAGCTGTTCTAGGTGGCAGACTAAGGAGATGAGTACTTCAAACTAACATAAGCACTTGAAACCAGGATCCTAGAAAGCACCTTTATTACAAGAAAAGTTTTGGAGCTTCTTGCATAGCATTAAAACACACTTTGTCCCTTCCTCACACTATGCTCGGGATAAGGGCCACAAATACAAGAAGACAAATTAGCTATTTGTACCTAGAAGATGTTGGTAAATTTATTAACAAATAGTATTAAACTCACATCCAGAACCAGATCCTGCAGTTATTTACAGCCGCAGTTTTTATGTATGTATGTAGCATAATGCTGTGCAAGTATTAGGAAGATACGGATTGCCATATGAATAAAATTTAACATACTCTAATAAAAAGCATTTTTTGTTATAAATCCAACTGCATCTACCTTCATTCCTGAAAGTAATCAGGTCTCTCTGCTACAAATTGTGCTAAATGGCCAATGAAGAATTTCTGAAGTACATTCAACAAAGCAATTAAGCCATGCAAAACTCTGAAAAGTGTTAAATTTAAATATCTCTTTTCTGGAAAAAAAAAAAAAAAGAAAAAAATTCTACCCCCCAAAAAATCATTACATCTATTTCATCTCAGCAGCTATATATACGACTGGCAAGCCTCGTCAGCTGTAGAACTCTGAAATTATCAGTCACAGCCGTATTTAAAAATCACTATGCGGTCTGAGATTCTACTAAGGCTTAACAAACTTTCTTACAGGTCTGGAGTACTATATAAACTTTGTCAGAGCTGTGCTGGCACAATCGGTAATGCAAACTGTCTGGCTTCATGAAAGTTACAAGCTCTGGCTCCAATCCTGCAAACACTTACTGAAGAATTTAACTTGCTGCACAGAACTGACTACTTATGCATAAGTTAAGCATATTTGTAAATATTTTCACAGTATGGACATCTGTTGGCATAGTCAGTCATCTGATACAAGATTCAGCTTTAAATCCTAGTCTGCAGAGTCAATATTAAAGGAATTCCTCACTTATAAATTTGTTTCTTAGGTATCAAGTATGTCAGATACCAAAGGTTAAAATTAGAAAGATAAAATCAGAAGAAGAATCAATGAAACCGTAAGAATTGGTTGTTTCTCATGTAACTAGAGAAGCATCGTTTCTTACGGATCCATGTCTTGAGACTGAGCTCCTGCCTTGTTTTCAGCCTTTGCTGAACTAAGCTCTTGCTTTACCTTTCTTTCAGTGGTGCTATTTAAAGCACTTCTCACATCATCACAGACATTCTTACAAACCTCATAAAATTACTCCAAAAAGCTCCTCTTTTTTATCAGGTTTGGTTGAAATTAGCATCAGAAGTTTTGGGTGTGTAAGAAATAGGCATGGTACAAAGCTGACCTACAGATAATTGTGGAAGTTGCATTTCCTGAAGAAATCAAACAAAAAAAAACACCTGTGAAATGCCTCCTTAGCTTCCTAGTGTGTTAAGGAGTTTGAGAACATCCTGTTTCATTCATGCTCTTTAACACAAAATCCTTTTTTTTTGGTCCATGCATCTAAAATTTTAAAACCTGATACCAGGCAGAAGTAAATGTAATGTCAGAAAGGTATCTTCCCATTTATTCAGTGCTAAATGAGAGAAACTAAGCCTACATAGTGTTTAAGGACATGTGTACACTGCATCTGCAGAGCTGCCATGTCGGGGTCTGCTTCTTTAGCCTACAGAGAGGAAAAGCTGAGGAGATCTCACTCTGGCTTAGGACTTTTGTTTTCCAAGGAGTTTGCTTTAGAGCTGAGCCTTAGACCTCTAAACCGTTTCCTTCAAAAAATGTAGGAATGGACTAAGGGGATGGAGGCAAGGTGGGCTGCCAGCAGCAGAGAGAAGACAGTGAGACTCATCAGGGACAGCTCTTCTCCTCACGGGCTTACAATGCTGTTTGCAAATCAGGCGCCAGCTCATCTCTGCAAAAGCCTAATGACACACAAAACCAAAACGCATAGATGTAGCAAGGGAAGCATTGTCCCTGGAGAGGAGAAGGGCGGGTTACTTTGCGGGGCCTTGCGTAAAGGCTGTGTGTCAACACGTCCTTACCACACCAGGGCCGGGGCGGGCTGCACACGGCAGCTCAGAGACCAGCCCCAGCCCTCGCAGAAAGGCCCTAGCCTCCTGCCCGAGCGACGGCCCAGCCCCGCCGCGATGCGGACAAGCACCGCCAGGGCCAGTCAGCGGGGCGCGGTGGAGAACGAGAGATCGGCGCAGGCGGCAGAGCCTGTCCCACCTCGGAGGAGCCCCGCCGAGTTACCTGGTGCAATGAGCACCCACTGGCCAGGGTGCGCGCNCGTTTGCCCTCTGCTCTCTCCCTCCCCACCCCCGCTAAGTGAGGGGGAAATGGTACGAGCCGCTGCGGGCGGGACGGAGAGCGGCAGGGCCTGGCCTCTGCAGGGTGGTGGGCGTGTGGGGCGGGAAGCAGCTGGGCTGGGTTGGTAGAGCCTCCGGGTCGCTTCTCGCCGCGCCTCTCGGCCCAGGAGCGAAGCGGCTATTTGGGCTGCTTTCTCGTACGCTCCTTCCCGCTAATGTCCCGAGGGCTGGCCGGCAGAGGATTTCTTTTAACCCTGTCCCGCTGCAGGCTGGCGGGTGACCGCTCTGCCGGGGTCGGTGTCAGCCGCTCGGGCGGCCACAGCTGAGCGGTGGGTGCCTGCCGCTGCCCCCACCGCCAACCTCTGGCAAGAGGCAGCACCTCTGACGAAAGCTTTGCCGTCTGAAGGGCACAGCTTCGATTAGGCCGGATAAGTTTGGACCTAAAGGCAGAAATGCAGGGCCGCGGGGGTGGCCGTCAAAGGTGATGGAATATCTGATGTGAGGAGAGCTCAAAAGCTGGGGCTGTTTAGCCTGAAGAAGGGAAGGCTCAGGGAGGGATCTTAGTTCATTTGCATGAATATCTCATGGGGCGACTAAAGAGGATGGAGCCAGGCTCTTCTCACTTCTGCTGACTGGCACGCCTTGAGGCAAAAGGCACACACTGAAATACAGGAATTTCCACTTAAACACAAGAAAAAGTGTCTTTGGTGTGCGGGTGGTTGAAGGCTGGAGCAGGTTGTCCTGAGTGACTGCAGAATCTTCATCTGTGGAGATGTTAAAAACCCCACTGGGCATTGCTGTGATGTGTGCAGAGCCAGAGTCACAGAATCACAGGATGTTAGGGGTTGGAAGGGACCTCAAAAGATCATCTACAGTAGGTCTCACAGGAACGCAAAAGTTTTTCCTTGGGTTGACACAGAACCTCCTATGCTCCAGCTTGTACCTGTTGCCCCTTGTGACCTAATGGTCACAATGACATAATGGTCATCCTCCCAGCTGTGTGGTATGTATAGGTCCTATACCTACAGGTCACACCAAAGAGCCATAGTCACAAAATAAGACTCACAGGCATATTTGCACACACATGTGCACAAAGCTGGCTTTACCAACAGATGAATGGGTTGATGGCCACTGTCCCAGAGACTTAGGAGACAGATACTTTACGTTATCAGAAGTATTAAGGTATAGATATCAATAGTAAATCTCAGAGATATGAAAAAAATATTAAAAACATCCGTGCCCCCAAACAGCAGAACTAACCAAGGCCAACATATGCAAAACAGCTGAGATGATGTGAGGCTAAAAAAAAAAATCCTGAAGTTTGAGCATATACGTTCATAACTCTGAGATTACAGTAATCTAAATTTGTTTTATTTTAATTTTCCTGATTTTTTTTTCCCTGCTTGAAGTAGGGCAAGATCTAAGTGCCAAAGACCAAACAACACCATGTGTTTTGAAGGAATCCCCACTGAAATGACTTGCTTTCACAGTGACTGCAATTTGCCATGGCACGTGCCTGGATTGCAACATTCACTGATGGATCTTGTGAAACCCTTCTCAATACTTAGGTTAGCAAAGAGAGAAAGCGGCTCCCAACCATTGCACTGTAATCTGTACAAGAGCACTGGAAGAACAAAACAGAGCAGGTTGCTAGTTTGAAACCTTCCAAGAAGGAAAGCCTTCCCATATGGAGAAAAAGTTCTCTGTATATACCATCTATTTGGCCTCCGGTCCTGAAAATGGCAGAGTTGCAATCCGTTGTACAACCCTAAGCTTTTTTTAAGCTCTGGAGAAGCTGAGTCCAACCTTGCAAGCCTTCGGATGCAGCGTGTGTCAGGGTCAAATCTAGAGGCATTACCTGCGGTCCTTCCAGATATCCCATTTTCCTCCCTGACTGCGGTGTGCGATGGAAATGCTACGGCAAACGTTGCTGTACATTTACAAAACTGACTTACTAAGTTCATGTTTTTCAAAGCACCCATCCATCCTTATTTAGGTACCTGGTAATCAAGCTGTTTTTCAGAGGTGTTCATGTTGAACTGAATGGATCTTCCAGCTGTTCATTCCTTTTGATTTATGAACATCTCCCACAATCTCTAGATGTGTATTCGCCCTGGGATCTATAATGTCCTTTTCCAGAACCTTGCAAATAGAAATGTTTTTCTTAGATACTTCGAAATGCCCCAAACAGAAATTTGGCCTGAATAAGGCTCTAGAATGACATCAGATTTGGAATAAAAATAATGCAATAATTTATATATATTAAATATTTAAAACTTTATGTTGTTACTCATGCACATTTGAGAAATACTATCTATTTTTATAAACAGAGGATATACTATATCATTATAAACAAAAGATATACTAATTAGGGATTTCTGTTAGGAGCTGATAATGCTAAAATCTTGTTTAGTTAAGAATGAAATAGTTTGCCTCCAGGCTTACCAACACTTTTAAACCTTAGTGAAAGGTTTAAAAGTGAAAGAAAATGCTTAAGTTTAAAACATTAAACTGGTCTGAACTGCTGGCGATATCCTTGTAAATACTCAGATCTCAATTTTATACACATGGGTATTCTCATTTGGGTCCATATGACTCACCACATCCAGAAATCTCAATGCATGCAATATGGGACTGCATCCTATCTGAGGACAATCGTTGCACACATTTCAGAGCCATTTGATGTGCTTTCAGATTTCACCTGCACGTTGTCCATTCATTCATTTCTGTGAAGGCTGCTTTTCATAATCAAAGAATCATAGAATGTTAGGAGTTGGAAGGGACCTCTGGAGATCATCAAACCCAATCCCTGTGCTACAGCAGGATCACCCAGGGCAGGTCACATAGGAACATATCCGGGTGGGTTTTGAAAGTCTCCAGAGAAGGAGACTCCACAACCTCTCTGGGCAGCCTGTTCCAGGCTCCGTCATCCTCACAGTAAAGTTTCTCCTCATGTTGAGGTGGAACCTCCTGTGTTCCAGTTTGTGCCTACTGCCCCTCATCCTATCACAAGCCACCACTGAAAAGAGACTGGTCCCTTCTACTTGACACACACCCTTCAAATATTTGTAAACATTAATAAGATCTCTCAGTCTTCTCGAGACTAAACAGCCCCAGATCTCTCAGCCTTTCCTCCTAAGAGAGATGTTCCACTCATCCTCATAGCTTCCATTGGACTCTCTCTAGTATTTCCCTGTCCCTCTTGAACTGGGACAGTACTCCAGATGCGGCCTCACTAGGGCAGAGTAGAGAGAGAGGAGGACTTCCCTTGATCTGCTGGACACACTCTTCTTAATCCAAATTTCTGTGCAAAAGCAAGCATCCTTTCTGCCAAACCAAGATGACTTACTTTCTGCTGTCAAAGAAATGGTCTACCTTCAGCTACAACATTTATTCCTTCCTCCTCCTCTACACGAGCTTTAAGTGAAACAACTTCCAAATCCTGCTTGGAGCAAGAAGCAAAACAATGTTTAGAAAGAAGTGTGATTCATTGTTAAGTCAAGGTTGTCATTTGAAAGGCAAATATGTTTCCACATATGATTATGTTTCATTTTACACTGTTTCAACAAACAAATTACATTTATGGGCCAAGTTTCTCTATTTTATGCTTCAGTGATTCAAACATTTACATGCATAACTTTAAATGCATTGATCTGCACATTTGGGGGTCGTCTGTAGGTGTATGCAAGTGTTACATTTCATCCCAGTGTAAGGCCTATCGATACACCTAACTTTAGCTGATGTAACAGGGTCATTATGAATCTTTGAAGTTGCCTAATTCGAAGTACTGCTCTCTGTTCATCGCAGGTCAAATTCTTGTTTGGTTTTATTCAAAACAAAATGTGTGTGGCATTGAAACAAATTGAAAGTATTTTATTCAGCCTTTTTTTTCCCCTTCATTTTTTCTTCCTATTAGACAAGAATCACATCCCTTTATCCTCACAACTAACGGTGGATACACATACAAAAAAAAAAAAAAAGAAAAAGAAAAACAACAGATAAATATGAAAACTGAAAGACTTAATAAAACTGTATAAGAAAATATGAATCATGCTTCATTGTGCATTAAAATAAGCTCATTTAAATGATAAATGGTTTATTCTTAGCATACTTTAACAGAATATAAACTGTTGATGAAGTATCTGTGCTCTGATCCACCAAAGCAAATCATAGTGCTTTCTCATTGTGGAACCAAAGATGCTCCCTGATTTGACTGAAATGAGACATCCATCTCCCTCGCTTTAAGTAATGGGATCATATTGTTGCGTGTGCCTTGGCACACTCTCATTCCGTGGCAAGAAAAAGAAAAGCTATTTTAGTCAAGTGGAACACACATGTTCTGACACACAGGAGGGAACAGGTCCAGGTGTGCAGTCTTCTTGTCCACTTGAATAGATTTGCTTGCCTTACAAAACAGTTTCCCAATCTTTCTCTCTCTCTTTTTTTTTTTTTAAGTTCAAAAATACTTAACATCTGGTTAATCCCTATATTTAAATCATAATGACTTTAGAAGGTTCTGCTGTGACTCAGAAGAGCCTAACAGAGATGGCATTGGCCAGAAAGAACACATACAGGCGTTACAAATCTATAAAACAACTCTTAAAACCATGTTTGAATTTCTAACTGAAAACCCAAGTCATTTTTTTCAAGCTGAAAAATAATTATTTTATATATTTCTTCATGACAGTATTCATGTAAACAAGTACTTCTCATATTGAAAATAGTCCATATTGAGGAAAATAACAGGATTCATTTAAAAATGTTCAAGCAACGATGAAAAAGATTCTAAACAGCTCTGAGCAGAAATCGCTTTGTCCTTTGCACTAAACAAGGTTATGTCACACCTACAAGTAACAATTGCCAGTTTTCACCTTAACAGAAATAACCTCCTAGATTCCAAAGTTCTCCTGTATGTCAGGTCAAATAGGAGTAGGAGAAAAGAAATCAGAATTAGATGGAGAAATACAGGCAGACCCCATAGAAACTGTGGGATTCGTAGTGCCTAATTTTATACTGTAAATATCTCACTTCCAGACGATCGTTTAGCGTCTTTTTGTAGTTAATGGAGAGAAACAGAGAAGCGTTCATCTGACCTACTTTGTAAGCTTATCTCTGAGTTAGCCCCTTTATCTAGAGGTAGGTACCCAAACTGCAGATACCTCAGATGAGGAGGTAAGAACCTTTCTCCATTACCCTTTTTCTGTACTGGGACAGGTTCCAGTTTTCATACAGTTGTTATCATTATCTCTTACTTCTTCACTGCATCTTTTGTGCACTCATCACACCCTAAGGATGAATGAGGACCTTTTCGTGGGGCTAGCACAAGCAGATATTTATTGACCTAGGTACGCTGGATCTCCCAGTTTCTTTCAGAACATCTAAGAAATATAATTTTCCTCTATTTAATCAACCAGAAAATTCACTTATTGGAGGTGTGTTGCTATAGCAAGCAGAACTCGATCTGTTTATAGAAGCTGCTCAGAATGATGCATACTGTTTGGAGAGAAAAATTGAATGAGTATATAGGTTGTGAGCTGGCTTAAAGTGAACAGTAGCAACACGTGTTTAATGTGCATGATACATTCATCCACAGCAGTAAATTACTGACGGCAAAAATACCCGCCAGATAATGACTCACACACTGCGGGGCGGGGGGGAAAGACACTAACATTTAAAAAAAAACAACACCGAACATATGGAGAATTTTCGGAACATTTTCAGATAAAAAGTTGTTGCATTGAAAGTGGTGTAGTGGCCATATTAACCCTGCTTTCTTGTACTGTGGATTTCAATTAATTTGTCAGTCCCATCAGGACGATCTCAGAAAATGAGTGTTCGTGTGAAAAGCAGAGCACAAAAAAACCCCACCCATGTCAACAAAATGTCCGGGTTGGTAAGAAAGAAGACAATACTTTAGTTTGAACGTTATAGTGAACCTCATAAGTGCCATGTGGTGGTATTATTATTCTTACAAGCCAACAGTACTTTAACATTCTTGATACTGCACTTTCCACAGTATCAATGGTTACAAATGTAGTATCTGTAAGGTAAAAACCTCCAGAAATGACACCTTTCTACCACAGTGCATATACATAGGTACATATATATCTCTGTACAAAGACAGAACCATTTAAAATATATATTTTCCACATAAAATATGTCTATGTGTGTTATTCTGTGCACCAAAATATTTCAGAAGCCTGTGCCAGTCCAGTGGACCTGAAGCTTTGTCTTTTTGATACTGAAGAACAGAAGCCTAGATTTCTCAGACAAATCAGTGTTATTTATCCTCAAATGCTATCTGTGTAGTCCAGAAAATGCCTCTTCCTCTTCTCCTCATCCACCTTTAAACAGCTGTGTTCCCTGTTTTCCTCTCTGACAAATTCTCTCTGAACAAGCAGTGTGTGTTTATTGTTTTCATTTCTGCCATTTTTTTTCCTCCTCACTTTACTAACAGTAATGTTGTTACTAAAGCGACACATTCACAATTTTAATATCCACCAATAACTAAGGCAGCACTCCATGCTCAGAAATCATCATGGTTAATTATGAAACTTACAGAATTTACTTCTGCTTTTCATCATACATGTGTAAACCAACAGATTTATCCTCTTGCAGAAAACCCTCCAGGTGGGATCTCGAAGAACAGAACTGTTTGTAGTGTTGTCTTCAGAGAGATCCTTCCATACAGGCTCAGTTTCTTTCCTAGCAAATACTGTGTGCTGATCGACCAATCACAATTGTCACCAAAGACAGTTGTTCATGTGCATCAAAACCAGACTTAGTCCTCCAGCACATTCTCTGAATTTCAGTCACTGGGGCTGGCATAACAATCCTCCTCTAGATTAAGCAGAAGGTCCTGTCCTCTATCATGGATAGAATGGGATAGGGAGCTAACAGTAACAGAAAAAGTAGTTATGGAAGCTCTGAGTGGTGTTTATAGCCCAGTTTCCTAACGAAGCAAGGCTTAGGGGAGCATATTGCGTGAATGTGTGCATGTCTGAGTCCTCCCTCAGTAAGTGGTCACTGACTTCAGCCACCTTTGATGCAGGTTCCTGTTTTGTAAGAACACATATCTAGGCTGAGGAGAGAAACATCCTTTAGGTGACATTCAGGTTCTCCTAAAAGAGGTGTCCATCGCTGGACAGCCCAACAGCTCTCTAAAATCCATGATATTGGTTGACTGCAGGCTTGATTTGGTTGCAGAGTGGAAACACCTGGTCACCCACTTCTGGTCCAGCAGGACACTGGTCTCCCACAGGCCTTCTGTCATATCCTCTAACTCCATATGCGTGTGTCAGATATCTTTAGGTATCTTACATGGCATTAGTGACCTTTCTAGGGAGAACAGGATTGTAAAATGAAGAAACACAAATTCTAAATGCCTTAGACATGATTATTTTGATGTTCAGATCCCACAAGGCAGCAGAGTATCAACATCATAGCCAAGATTTCTCCCTTCTACATATTCTTTCATGTCAAACTAGATGTCAGTGTTCTTGAAGGATTCCCAGATATGATTGATGGTGTTCATAAATGACTAGTATCTGCATGGATTATCTGATGTCTAGTAAGAACTTAAGCTCATGCCACAATTCGAAGGAAAGCTTAATCAGCTACGGAACACAAATTCTTTAGAAACCAGGCTTCACTGGTGACTTTGGAACTATTGTTTTATCCTTGTTATTTTAAAAGCCAAATATATTAGGACAGATGATCTGCCTACTCTCTGCTTGTATCCCATCTGAGTTTATGCACAAAAATACTACATCCACAGGGCCAGAAATGTGGGGTGCACAGTGGTTGTGGGAGAGCTGAACATTGGCTACAGGTAGAAGAAGGGCGATCTGCAAGCAGAGGGCACTTGTATGAGCAGATTTAGAAAGAACAACCAGGTCTATAGCATTTTGAGACACTTGAGTTTTAAATGCGAGGAGCCTAATGTAAAGCAAAGCACAAACACTGACCTAACAAACAAATAAATATAGTTAAACCAAGTTATTAGTTCCTCTGATTCTGTGCAATTCTGAGGTCAGGATGCGGTATTTCCACTGTTAGGGTGGCTCCATCCTCAAGGACACAGACTGCTTCTCCTGCCTTTTCTGTGATTCCTGGTTGTGGCTTCTTTACTGTAGCTGCAAAGGACATCATTTTAACAGAGTTAAAACATGGCCTCAAACACTGTTCAGAAACTATCTGCATTGTCTAACTGGTAGCAGTTCCTGGCATAGTCCTGTGCCAGCTAGTAAGCTCCCAGACACTGCCCCAGCATAAGGTAAGGGACAACATGACTGTTCCCGATAATCAGTATGAACGGGGCCACCCTATTTTGGGGAAAGAGAGCAGCATCAGCATCGTGGCTCTTCCCTTGGGGCCACGTAAGGCACTTTGGCCTGATTTATTTACAAGCATAAACACAGCTGTGCTTCAGTGTGGCTCACAATGTGGTGGGTGAGAACTTTTGCCAAACAGGTCTACTGCAAGCAGGCACCGGAGGTCAATATTGAAATAAATCTGATAAGGCTCATCTGTTTCTAAGAGTTGTGGGTGAAGATTTCATAGAGAAGGCCAGTTCATGCACTCTGAGCCTGACATTTCTGGAAGTATAGGGCTTATCACACATGCAGGAAACACACTGTACATCTGCATCTGTAATGTGTGCAAATAGACTGCATAACAACTGCAGATGAGTGCAGGTACTGGGGCATGCACGGTGACCGTTTGCCCAGAACTGACAGCCCGGGCAAAGCTATTGCCATGGCTCCAAGTAGGCAGCCAGACATGCAGGAATCCTTGACAAATGATCATGTTTTTCTGACAACACAAAATTTCAAGGTGGAAAAAGAGATCTTTTCTGTGAGTATATGCAGATATCTAAGATTAGTTGTTTCATATATATACCTAAGAATTTAAGATTTTAAATTGCTTCTGAGTTAATGGTCTCAGCTCCTATACTATATAAAAATATTCATTTTACAACTGTTTTTCATTTATAGTTTAAAAGGCTTCTGAATTCATGTGCAAAATAAGTCTTACTGGTAATTAGGTATTTGGTGAATTCTTAGCTTGCTACACGTGTTAATCATGTTGAAACTAGCTGTATTCTAATGTTACTTTTAAACCAGACTGAAAATCAGAATTCTCAGTTGAATTATGTATTGGCTTATGAAGTGTTATGTCTTCACTAATGCAAGTAAGTCTATTATTTTGTGAGTACTGCAAAGAGATTATATTGTTAATATACAGAAAAAGTTATTTCAGCCAAATATGTTCTCCGGGGGAATCCTAGAAAGCAAAAGGTCCTTGTTTTTTGGAACATCATTAATGGTATTTTGTGACCTTCAAAGCAGATCATTAGAAAAATGACTTGTTAAGGTATATGTACCATCCATAGCATTAGTGAAGCAAAGGGCTTGTGTGAGATGCTGTATCAAAGATTCTCTACAGATCAAGAAGTGCTGTCTTTGACATAACTCTTATCAAGAGCATCATACTAGAAAAGAAGAATTGGCAATAAAACATCCCCTGTACTGGATTTGGGAAGTAACCAAACTGATTACAAAGCAAGATTGTAAATTGATTTAAAATGTGAAAGGATAATATTAAACTTACACACTGCTGTACTTGTTCCATATCTTTAGAAGTGACTGGCTGAAGACGGACTTGCCTGTAGTCCGAAACAGGCATTTTATCATCTGTCTGCTGGATGGAACAATACAGGCATGTTTCATTTCTTTAGAAAATGGCCAGGGGCCAGAGAAAGATTAAAAATGTAAGCAAGAGTCAGCGTAATGATTGTCCCTGTAAGAGTTAGGCTTTTGGACTGCAATATCAGCAAATCCTCCCACAAAAGATATATTCCTACAATACAGAATTTGCATTTGCTGTCCTGGAAAAGCAGTTGGTAGGGTAAGGACAGGCTCACTCATTACTCCAGCAGTTGAATTTGGGCTGCATTTGGCGTTTACAAGAGTAAACAAAAGCAACTCGTATACTTGAACAAGTTGTTTTGTGAGCAGCAGAACTAATGAATGCACACAAATTCTAAAAGGAAGAAATAGTTTCTTAGGGATTTCTATCTTTATTCTTCTGCCTCCCCCATCATAACCCCAACTCCCTTGCACAGGTCCTCTTCACCATTTCAATCAGCTAAGATTCCTCATGTGCTGCAGCTTATCTAGAGCTGTGGGTGTGCTGGTTGGCCGCCTGACCACAGCTGGACAGACTATTCAGTAACTGAGCTCAGCACATCTCTGTTTCCGTGAGGATAAATTGTCTGAGAACATCTATCCTCCAGAAGATCTGCAGTGCTCTATAGATGGCTAAGATGGGGTCAAGCCTGCCTAACTGAGGGACCTAACTCAAGCTTAAATTCAAGAAAGCTAGGGAGACAGTCTTCTTTCAGTGTTTTCAGCCATACTTCAAGCAACAGAAGATTATTGCTGCCTTTCTGAGACTAGGCATCTAAATGTTGTAGACAAGGTCTGCCATCAGAGACATCCAAAGGCATTTAAATAAATAAATACATGTAAATACTTGTCTCCATTGGCTAAAGAGGGAAACTTTAGCTCTAGGAGGGCTTCTTCTCCAGTTCCCTGGAATGTTTAAAGAACCTAAGGTAAGATTCCAGTTTGAGCCTTACTCTTTCTAATTTGATTGAAACTGGCCATGGAGGACAGACAGACAACACTGTTGCAGGAATTACAGGAAACCAGACTAAAAGTAATAGCAATTAGGGAATATATATATTTAATATAGTGATTTATCTGCCTTAATATTACTATATATAATGTAGAAAAATATTGCAAAGAGTACAATAAATTTTCACTTAGTTCCATTAAAACTTTGTATGAATAGGTGAATGCCAGTCCAAAACTTGTGTCTACTTGGAACAATTTAATTCAAGAAACATAGAGGAGTTCAGTCCAAGATTTCAGTTTGGGTAAGGGAATGGATTCTGCTACATACATGTTAAGTGAGTGGAACAGAACACTAAAACTTTTTGAACACAAACTTCTGTAGAAAAGCCATGTATTACCAGTTGAACTCAGGTTTATTAATATTTCTGAGTCTTCTGAATGTACCCAGACTGGTGGCTGATGTGATTCCTTAACCTTTCTCCAAAATATGTTTTTAATTTTTCTTTGACCCTCAGGTTCAGTAGAGATCCATTGTTTTGTGATTTAACTTCACTCGACCGGTTTGGAACACATGACGGCTCATTACACAAAGAGAGCAGGAGAACAGTTAGTCCAAAAGGACAGTAACAGAACATGAAATAAGTCAGTTTGACTAAAATAAGAAACAAGCTGAGCCTGTATCCCCAAATCTGGCTGATTTCAAGCAGAAATCTTTTTCACGTTTGAATAAACAAAGAACATACTATGAAAGTAAGTTCTGTGCCTTCTCACTGTGTTGAGGTGAAGCTGGAATGAGGAGGAACTTCCACTGCTGTGCTGTCTTGACTGGAGATGTGGCTGGGAAGTGGATGAAGTCTCACAGGAAACCTGTTTTGAGCTCAGTTGCACAGACAGAAGAAGTGAGCTGTTTGGTACCAAGTGTACCTAGTTTTCTTCAGTGAATAACTGAAGATGTTACTATAAGACCTTGAAATTCACAGTATGGAATATTTGTCTGTTTGTCCACCCATGCTCTTTTTTTTTTTTTTTTTTAAATTTAAATTGAGTGCCATTTTGGCCAGATTATGTATTCATGGAAAATGCTAATGAATCTCTAATCAACTGGGCTGGCTTTGTCTCAAAGACAACATCTGCATAAACGTTGAATCCTCTTCTACGAGCAGTGGCACTGGCACAACATAGAGCACTTCTCTCTGCTACAAATAACCAACCTCCGTTCAGAGGGCAAGTGAGTGAGTTCCTTTGACTCTTGCATTCATTTGCAGAGAGACCTTGCTTCTTCTCTCCTCCAATGTCCAAATATGCTCAGAGTCTGCCATGGTCTGGCTGCAGTCCAATCTGCAGTCACATTTCTCTTCACAGAGATGAAATAAAACTTTCCAAGTCAGTTTTGCTTAAGCAGCAGAATTCTTGGGGAACTATCTTGGACTCAGAAAGAGGTATTTCCGCTGGGGTACTAAAGATACTAAAGTACTAGAACCATTATCTGAATTTTTCTGACTAAGAAGAAAACCTAACTACTATGGAAAACATCCCTGTTTTTATTTCTGCAATAATTTGTGAATTGTATAAAACACAACTAGAACAGTATCAGTTCTTAGGAGGATGTCTTAGTTCTGTCTTGAGGGATTCCCGCATTCAAGGCATTTAGAAGTAGAATGGCAAAAAAGCTAATATTTTTTTTTTGTTAAAATAGCTTTTATGCTCTACTTCGAAGTGGTTTAATGTGAAAATCATGAGGAACAAAAAGCAAAAGAAGGAAGAAGCAATTTGAAATAAAACCACAAGAAACAAAGGAGACTTTGGCAAAGTAAGATGAAAAGATATATAAAGAAAAAGAGAGGTGAAATATGTCTAGTGAGAGAGAAAGAAAAAGTAACTGCAGGGAATACTAGAAATTTCCTACCCGTGGGACCATATCAGTGGCTCAGAAGGAAGCAGCTGTACCCAGCAGAGACCCAGATTTGTCAGAGATCCTGGGGCTCTCTTGCCTGAAATCAGACCCAACTTCTAAACGCCAAGGAAAACAGGGGTAGGGACGAAGAGAGCTTTTTGCCTTAAATAGAGAGCTTTGTGCCTTAAATAAAAATCTTTGCCTTAAATAAAAGTTTTCAAAGGACTGTCTGCCTTTCTCCTCTGCTGTGTGAAAAATATTAAACTTCAGCAATGGCTCTTGGGCTCCGATGTCAAGGACTTGGTTATAATGCAACTTGGACAGCCACGGTGGATGAAGCCAAGGGGTGATACAAATGGAATGATTTTTTTTCTGTGTGTGTTTTGGTTTTTAGCTTTTATTAGAAAAAAGCTCTTTTTTTTCTTTTTTTTTTTTTAACCTAGATATAAAACAGTTTGGCTCCAACCTAACTGGCCAGCCAAACTGTGTTATAAGGTCAGGCCATAAACAAATTTAACAACTGTTGTTAATTAAATAGTTATTGTAGTATAGATGGGGTCAAACAAAGGGTATGTGTGGGAGGGGAGGGGAAGAGAAGGCCTAAGTGGCAAAAGATCGGGGAAATCTTGGCTCCTGATTTAGAAGGCGTGAACAAGCAAGAACTCTGTGGAAAAGACCTCTGGGACATAACAATAATAGTTAACATTTCAAATGCAAATATTAAGCAATTAATAGCAAAGGACAGCTCATGTTCCCTCATTCATGCTTTCCTATGTTCTGAAGCCATCTCCGTAAGTAAGACTTGGCTTTCATCGAGCAGGAATTGTGTATCTATCTCTATCAGTGGTATCACTTTAACAGCAGCATTTTGGTATATTAATGCCTCCTTGTGCCAGGATGTTGTCCAAGATCCAGCAGGTTAAAAGAGTTGTTATGGAATGGGAATTTGAGTTGGAGATTTACAGAAGAGCAAAAGGGAAAAAAAAAAAAAGAAGAAAAAATAGGATTACATTTAATTCCAATACTCAGAAATGTGCCTTCCTTGTCGTGAAAGTGGAACCTTGCCTGTGTGTCTGCAGCCTGCCTTGCATACTGATTTTTTGTGTGCCTAGCTAAAACTGGTTCTTGTGATACGATCCGATTTCAACTCTACAGAGGAAGGCAGGAGGAGCAAAATTTATGTTTCAGGTCTGCAAGGCATTTTAAAGTTAATCGGGTCCTTTGGGTCTGATATAATTTGTGTAAGATTGCTGTTGACGATTAGAATAGCTATTTAAGTTTTTTGTTAATAGTCTGTTACATGGACCCAGTGGAAAGATTCCAAGAGCAGTCTGTTAGTTTTTCCCTGTCACATTCAGGTTACAGATCCTTCACAGATGTTGTAAATAGACATCAATGCTAAAAGAGAATATTACACAAATTAAAATCATAAGTGTGCTCAAAGTGCCAACACAGACATTTTGTTAAAAACATCTGTCACATGAAAGCAAACATTTAAGGCCATTATATTTATAACAATTGTTTTCATTTTTAATATGTACTACATATTTTTCTTCTGTTATTATTGTCTTGAATATTTTTTCGTAGACTTTAATACTTATTTTTTCCAATATTACTTATGTTCTTGACTATAGAAATAATAATGTGGACTTTTAATGAAAAGAAATAAGTTTCAGTCGTTGGAAATCTAATAGATACTTGCACAATGAGTGAATCAACTGAGAATCCAACAACATATTCTCAAAAAAATATATAGTTATCAGATATTAGAAAGACATGTATTAACCTGAATGTCTGTTCAGTTGCATCCTGTAATTTCATTCTGCTCTGAAATTAATTTCGCAGGTGAAAAGAATAAATGACATATAAATCATAGAATTGTAGAATAATTTAGGTTGGAAAAGACCCTTAAGATCATAGAGTGCAACCATTAACTTAACAGTCAGGTTCACCACTGAACCATGTCTGTAAGCGTCACATCTACACAACTTTTAAATACTTGTGGGGATGGTGACTCAGCCATTTCCATGGGCAGCCCGTTGCAGTGCTTGACAGCCAGCTTTCAGTGAAGAAATTTTTCCTCATATTCCACCTAAACCGCCCCAGCACAACTTGAGGCCATTTCCTCTTGTCTTATGTCCTATTCTCAGCCTTTTTTTTTGTTGCATTACTGCTGATGCCACTGTTCTAGTTTTACCAGTATCCACTATGACATGGTGCAATAGAACCCTCCAAAGCTGGACACCTCTGAGGTGCTTTCTCCCTGGCACACCTATCACACTGGTATTATCCATCACTTCCTTCTCCTCTTCCACTGCTGCTTTCAGTTTCTGGGTACAGGCTCTGTTATATATCTCTTAGCCCAAATAGTTCTAGGTTTCTCTCACCGGTGTTGACCTCTTAGGCTGTTTCTACTACAAATAAAAGAGGATTAGAAACCATCAGTGCCCCCATTTATCCTGATTACAGCTCTTCACTCTCTTTCTCCCAGATCTTTGCTTTGGGAAGAGTTTTTTGGAGCTAATGCAGGAAAGAAGCTAACAGTGAAGAAATGGGAACAACTGAGACCTTATACTTAAGCCCACGTCCTTGTATCCTTCCATTAGTAGTAGCCTATCTTCATATCTTAACTGCTCAAACATGTCAAAAAATTGTATTAATTCAATGAATTGTCACAATCAGGAAGGCTTTGCTGCTTTCAATACTTGCTGTTTTCTTTATTATCTGTGTTCTGAAAACTGCTTAAATATATGATTGGCTTTAAGTTCACACATTTTTCCTTAAGTCAGTAAGATATTTCTTGATATAAAGCCTCCGTGTAATTAGACACAGTTACAGTCTCTTGAGACACTGTTGTTTGCATGGCACAGAGGCTGAGCTGAACCCTTTACAAATGTAAATAGAGACAGAACCCATGACCTGGGAAATTGTTGAACCAACTCAGACTAACACAGAAAAGCCAAGAAAAAAACACAAATATTGGCTTCTGGTTCAACTCAAGAATGGAGCAGACCTCATGAAGAGATGAGAAAGATGCTCCATTTTGTAGGACTGAATAAACCAGGCCCATAGCATCATTGAAAAGTCAGTTCGAAGAGATGTCTGGAGGTCTCCTGGTTAACCACTCCAGCCTCCCTCTCAAAGCAGGACTGTCACCAGTACTAGAGCAAACTTGAGTCTGAAGGAACATTGTGATTTTTCTTTTTTGTTGCTGTGCATCACAAATGCTTGCACTACCCTTTAAAAATCTTATGTATGGGTTCTCCAGAATTATCCTGCACATCAGGATCACACCCAGATGACTCAATAAAGGCACTATACTTTAAAAAGAGCAATTATTAAGATCAGATTAAACCCAAAACGAGAAGCCACCAGGCTTCATTGAGTTGCTGAACCACAGTCAAGAACTATTTTAGATAGTAAAGGGTATCCCTGTAGCATCCCACTGCTGCTGGTTTGCCCGAAGTCCCATCCTATCTGTCTGGCCCACCTCCCAGCCCTGTATAGATGCCTCCTTATGATACTAGATACTTATATTTAGGCACCTGAATGAGCTCCATTGACTGTACTAAATAGATTTCAGCTGACTGGAACAGGAGCTTACACAACGTGTTCATAGATAAACACCTGCATATAGACACTTAGAGAAGCCAAATCCTACCTTGAGTGGCAAGGAGGTTTCTGGAATAAAAGTTGTTTTAAACACTGTTCTAAAGAACAATATGTTCATCACTCATCTTTACTGTGGAGATACATATCCCATGTCCTTAACGTTTCAAAGGAAATTATTAGGAGGCTGTGCTATATGAACCTGGACTCTGATTTTCCACAGTAAACCAGCCTTACTCAGTCTAAAGCATCAGAATTTAAGCTTCTCTCGTATATTCTTCAGGGTTTCTGTGCTGTCTATCTAACACTTAATTGTACAATCATGGCAATTTTTTGTTTGTGTATTTAATAATATTTGTTCAATTGTATTCTGTTATTTTTCATTTAACAGAAGATACCTGAGAGAAACAGAAAGAAAAGATAGGGAATGTGCATATAAAGAATGAGCTATTACAATTTACCCCCCCAAAATGACATAATGTATTTTTAGGTTTTTTTCAATGGGAAAATGGAAACACAATGGGTCACAAACAAAATGTTGCTCTCAGCATTACTGCTTTTATGAACTGCTAAGCAGAACCACCAGGAGTTCCAGCAGTGTGTAGATAACCATCAGCATCCAGGCATTAAACTGACAGATTCCTGTAAAGCACGTAGCCCTGAGGTAAGTGACCTGCATGAGATCCTGCGCTGGAAAAGATACAATTCCTGCAATGTGTCAGTCACACTGGTTTCTGCTCATCTTATTTTTGTGTGTGTCTTACTTCGAGATGCCTTATTTGCTGTGCTCTGTGTTAGTTTAGGCAATCATTTTTCAGTCTGTGTGTGTGCCTAGTTCCTATATTTCCATTATTTTGCTCTGAGAACATATTTACTGCTGTTTGCAGTATGAGTTCTGGTAGCATTGTTTGTCCCTGTTCTTTATGATATTAAAAGTGCACTAATTCAGATGTTTCTCTACCTTTCTAAATTAATGCCAAATTAAGTTATTCTTTAGAATTTACTGAGTATGTCAGTAGAGATATCGGAGAACTAGTTTAGGGTACATATACATGCAAAGTATTTATTTATAGCTAAAGCAAAGTATTTTTTGTTTTCTGGGGTAAATTAATTTGAAAGTTTAGCAGAAAATAAAATATGAGAATCAAACCGCTAGGGTATTTTTTTCAGGAAGAATGAAGCGGTAGTCTAAGTTGAGAGGTAGCTGAAAAACGGTGTATTACGTGTAGAAGTTTAGGAGGGATTTTTTACCCTAAATGATTTTACGTTTATTTGCATTGCAGCTTTACATTACAACTAGACTTTGCTGAGACAGAAGTAAAATACCACAGGGAAGAGCCAGCATGCAAATATTAGCTGCAAATCGACTGACAAATCTCTTAGTAACTCCATATGCTCTCTTGCCTTGCAGAAAAGTGGTCCTTTGAAATCTGCTTCTCAGTGAAAGACAGTTTGACTAGACACCAGAGGAGAAAGGCTGTGTTGTGCCAGCAGACTGGCAAAGTCCGTGTGGTAACTGTGTACAAGATCTGACAGGTTGGGAAGATGTGGTCTTTGGGGTTTGTTCTAGGTCTTTTCAAAGCTCAGTAGGAACTTTCATTTCTTATTCTGAGTGCTGGTTGAGATCATCTATGTATAGATTTTTCACAGTACCCAGTTCAGATACTACTTCATGCACTCCCTGATGAACGCGTTTTTGTAAATGCTTTGTAGCATGCTACCTTTGTCCTTAACTGTTGTATCTATGTCTGGTCTCTTCCTTCAAGCATCCAGCTGCACAGGAACCTGTATATATCCTTGTATTCATTGTGCTTTCAAATGCATTCAACTCTTACTAGTGTCTTCTATTTATTATTTTCCTGTTGAGGCCTTTGTTCACCTAAATCTTTGATCTCATGTATCCAGATATAAATATTCTCCCAAGCACTGTACTCAGATGGCCAGAGGAAGGAGCAGTCTTTGCAAATATTCATTGTGTCAGTGTCTGAAACATCAGGGAAAGTCATAAGGCTAAGCTCTAGCCTCTGTTTATGAGACAGTAAGAAGTAGGGAAGCTCCTTGTCACTGCACAGAGCAGCTCTGCATGGGAGAGGCCTCAGAGAGGGTCAGTCCTGTACTGGTACAGTATTGTGGTAATACAGTGGGGATGAACAGATATGTAGGAGGGCAAGAAAGTGATGCAACCCTTTTCTGTTCCAGGCTCTTTCCCAGCAGAAGGTTGAGGTTCCTTCTCATCCACATACTACAGCCTTGGGGTGAGAGTGGGGTGTGACCTAAGATGAGTCAGGTGTGGCTGAGGAGTGCTATCTTCCAGGTACTCTTCATAGTTTCTACAAGGGAGGCTCTTAGAGTCATCAAGGTCTTTGCTCTCTCCTGCAGGACAGCTCTCATGTGGAGCGGGAAGGTAGAGATGAGGCTAGTTCCACTTACTCTTGTGCTGTAAACTCCCTTGAGTGAGAAACAGACTTCATGCTGTAAACTCTCTTGACTGGGAAACAGACTCACAATTTAGCTTAAAAATGCCTGAACACCCTGGGAGCTATGTAAATGGTATGACTGAGCTGCTATTTCATAGGGGAGATGATGTTTCATAGGCTATTCCAGTTTCTTGAATTCTGCTGTGGCATGTTTATGCTTTCCCGTGGTTTCTTACAAACATAACCTCCCAGATTCTTTGAAATAATGCAGCATCAAATGTGACTAAAATCCCATTCCCACAAAATGTTACCTCATTACTTCTGATACGATAATAAATTAAATGTTTAACAAAATCGATATTTGAAGTTTCATGTATGTGGTTTTCATGCCCTTTGTTAAGGATCTCTTTAAAATGGCTCAAATTCTAGATCCAGTCACTCCTCTGACATGAATCCCCACAGATGCCTCTGCAAGAATGTCTGCTTCCATAAATTGCAGATCTAACCCTGGTGTTTTAAAGGTTAAGTTTTAATTGTGGAGCAATTAGAATATCTGTCCTCTCTGGGGAGATCCTCAGGTCCCTGGGGTTTATGTGTTTTCGACACCTACAGATTCTTTGTTATGTATGCCCTGGTAAAAGAGGAGGTGATTCAGTGACTGTGGTCAGAAGGCAGTGTTTGCAATGAGGAGATTTTATTTTAGTTGAAAACAAAATACGAAAATGGGATTATGACTTGGTTGGCAATAATAGTGCCAAAGGGCACTAGAGAAACTGGCAACCTTCAAGACTTATAACTGTGGAGGACATTCGCAAGCCTGGGTGCTTTTCTTCTAGGAGGGTATAACCCTCACATAGGGGACCTGCTCTCACATAGTGTCTTCCCCAGCCATGACCCAGCAGGCGTGACATACTGGGCAGTACTAGTACACTAGCCACAAGGAAACCAGTTGTTAAAGAGAAGGCAAACTGTGTATTGTTTACCAGTGTAACGATTTTCTAATTATGACTGCTACAAAAGCAACTGTTAGCAACATCAGGAGTTTGTCATGCAAGCTGGGTAAGAAGTTCGATCTTTATTTTGTGTCAGTGTCCTCAATGAACTGTCTTCCTACCATTACATATGAGATCCATAGGGGAGTATGTCAGGAGTCTGCATTGCCTGCCCTTGGTGCCTCAACTTCCCTAGAGAATAAGTTAATCTTTCTTTATTCACATGCTGCCATTCAGGCTTTGCCTCAGTACCTCGTCAATGGAGAGTAAGTGCAGTGCAGGATTTGGTCCTTTCATTTCAATTTTCACGGTTTGTTCTTATATAAACACATTTCAAGGAGTTTTACAAAAACTGCGTAATTCGAGACAGCTTTTGGCATGATAAGAACGCAAAAGAGAGCAGAAAAGATCCTTTCACTCTGATTTCACAATGAAGGAGTAAAAGTGTCCCAAACATCTGAGATGGGAAGATCCAGAAAAGACTTCTTAGCAGCCCCCTATCTACATAAACAGGGATACAGACAAGCCAGTATGAAATGCTGTGAAAAGCCACAGTAGCTCCAGCCTGTACTTTTCAGGAGTTTAAAAAACCCCACCAATTTTAAACCTTCCAGACAAGAAAAGGTACTTTGCAAAACCAACATTGGAAAGCACCAATTTTGAAAAAAGAAAAAGAAAAAAAAAAAGAAAGACATTTTCTGTTTGGAAAATTCTAATGAAATATTTCATTTGAAGTTAGTTATTTAGGCAGTTAAGAGTTACTCAAACTCACTTCGAAAATTTAATTACAAGTCACTCTAAGAAAATAGCAAGGAGTCCACATTGTTATTTAAGGTAATCATGCCATGTTGTCCGAGATGTGCTGCTGTTTCTCACCTGGTTTCAAGCTGCTGCCCAGACAGGCACTGGTCTGCCATAGCCCTGTGCCTCATCTGTCAGCCCTATGCAGGTATCTTTGGATACTTTATAGCACCCCATTCTCCTTGAAGGTTGCAGTTGACCCAGGCAATTTCTCTCTTGCCACTTTTTTTGACACCCAGAATTGAAACTCATTCACTGATGTACGGTCTGTAGAAGTCAAAGGTGAAGTTAGAGAAATCTGGAATCCATCTGGCTATTCTGTTTGGTTTCCCATTTACCTGCCGAGCTAACTGCCCAGTCTGTTTTAGGAGCCCTATGTATCTAGGTCTAGCTCTGCCATAAGAATGACCTACGGAATTAGCTTTACATATATTTCACAAGCTCTGGATGGAAAATTCAGAGAAAAGCAGACAGATACCTGGACAGAGTCCCAGATCTTTGGGAAGGAATTTATGGGGGGGGGGGGGGGAGATTTCTGCAAGTTTTTTCTTCTTGGGAAGAGATAGACTGGGTATTGTATCCAGCGCACATCTTTTTTACAAATGTTCTTGCATTACGTATAACCATCCATAATATAAACTCTAAATAACCCACCACATGGTACAAATCTATAGGTAAGTAAAATTAGAAATAGTTCAAATGAAGTCTGCCAGAACCTAAAGTTTATTTTCATTTTTATTTTTATTTTCTTCCCGTAATGGAAAATAGAAAATCACACCCCTAGACTTTTTCCAACTAACTTGCAGTTTGACCATGGGGCATTCAGGTGAGTGAAGATACACAGGAATCATTGTAAAGTGCCCGATAGCCCATTACAGCTTCAAGCATGTGTGAATGAAGATCTGCACAGGAAAATTAACCGCTTCATCTAACTGTATAAGAGAATGATAACATCTTGCCTATATGAACAGGACCAAAACACGTATCTATGTTTTACAACCCTGTTATCACATCTAATAGAACCTAATTCTTTTTAGACACATTGCCTTAATAGAAACATAGGATCATAGAATAATAATGAGACATTGTGTTTTGCCTACATTTCCACACTAAGGGACTCAGTGCTCTTTGGTAAGGAACATACCTTAACTGTGGCAATTTAATTGAATTATACCTTTTCAAATGCTGACCTGCCCAAAACATAATACATTAAATTAACTGAGCAGCAAAAAGAAAATTAAATTTGGGTTAATTTTCATATTATAGTAATGAGATGTAATTTATAATGACATTAAAAAGCAAATCACCTACAGTGAATAACAGGAAGTTGTCAGTAATCGAGATTTTTTTTTTTTTCCATTTCAAAGACTGTATTGTGAGGTTCTTTCAGGGTATAGCTCTGACCTGGATGGGGGCCAGCACTGTAACTACACAAATACTCCTATGTCATGCTACTTCTCTGGCCAGTGTTAATGACAGCAAGATGGCCATATCATCTTTACCCTTCCTTGTAAGCACATTCCTGACTTCTCCCATCAAACAGTTCAACAGTTTTATGGTTTTTCTTTTTTTGATATTTGCATTCTTAAGTTTGGCTGTAGAAATTGCACATTTGTTTGTCACATATTTGATTGAAAAACACTATGTGAAGACAGGTAAAGCTAGATTGGGGAAGGGTTTGCATGCTTCCCATGAATCTAGACCCAGTCCTGCAAACTTCAGGCTCTTACTGAAGACCCAAAGGCACACTGGACAGCAGTCCGTGACAATGTTTGCAAGGTAAGACTATGCACTGCACAGGCCCCTCTTTCTAGAGAAATTAGCTTTATATTTATGGCCTTTGCGAAAGAGCTGTAGTCTTCATTTTTACCTTTGAAAGAAAGAATAAAAACAAAACCTGAACTTCAGTATTTCCAGCAAATCTCCAAGGAAATTCCCATATAAATTATGCAAACCATCAAGTTTATGGCTATGGCTGTTAAACTCAGTTGCTGTCTAATTGTATTCACGCTTCAGCTGGAGCTCTAGGAAAGAGACTGAGCCATATTATAATTGGATTTAAAATATTGTGTGCCCCATGTAGAGACCCTGGTCCTCTCTCAGGACTAGATGACAGAGGGATTTGGATGGAAGTGAACAGGCTGTCATCACTTCTTCCTATATGCAAAAACTAACTGCAAATATAAAATTTTTCTTCCAGGCTGACCCTATTTTTGCCTCACACCCTCATTCTGAATTCTTCCAGCCATTTGTAAATGATACATCCTTCCTTCTTTTCTGATAAGGCAATAGTGAGTCCCTGGAGTTCAGGGACTGTCTTTTCCAGAACTTTCCCAGTATGGCCTGGTCAACTTCCGTATCCCCATATGGTAATCACCAGTATTGCCCCAGATGTAGGGTCAATAATACACTACCAGTAGTGACACCAACAACACCAAGAAAACCTAGAGTTCACTTGAAAAGAACCCTAGGCTAAAGGGAAGTCAGGACCTCATCTGAAAGTTGGAGCATATATCTTTCCCAATTTCTGTCAGTCTGGATCCCAGCACAAGGTCTAACTGGATTAATGGTGCCTATTTAGCAGGCACTACCTGAATTTAGTCTACACTACACAGGATAAGATTCCTCCTGAACAAACTGCATCCATATTACCTTGGCTCAAGATCTCCCGCAGGCCTCATGTGGTACGCCTTGCTCTCAAGTGTTGTCATTCTTCTGTGTAACCTTTTCAGCTTGAAGTTCCTAAAATAGGGCAGACCAAGGCTGCAGCCTGCCAGAGTTATGTTTTTATAGCAAGACTGTGAGGTCCATGTTTCATGCCCTGGTCTGTGACTTAAAAGCATATGGGGGAGTTTGAGGATGAAAAGCCTACTGGAATAGCATTAGGAAATGGTATAAGATGTAGAGAAGCAGAGCCGGCACAGGCTTGACTGAAACTATGCTTGGCCACTGTCTTGGACAGAGCTGTTTTGAGATATCCAGAACAGAACCAGGGAGAATACAAACCAGTAAGTAGCATGGGTAATAGAGGGTCCAGTACTGGAGCTCACTTCTGGTCCACCTTGCCTTAGCAACACAGAAATACTCAGAGGTGGCATCAAACAGCTTGTGTCTGCTGCCTGCAGTTAACATTTGCAGGCAAGGGCAGTTTGCCTATAAATCATACTGGGCCAAACGTTCCACGTCACTCCTAAGTGTAAGCTGTGCTGCTTGCACAAAGATATGAAGGGAGCTTTTGCTGCCCACCTGAGTGCCCCGTGCTGCCATCCCAGCTCAGAGCAGTTCACCAGCAGCAGGAGCAGGTTTGGAGTGGGACACAGTAATTTAGCATTTCTCTCTGCCTGAAACTGTAATTGCAAGCAGGGACAGTTAGTTATCCACTAGGATCCCACTGGCCTATGTTCCCCAGGGCCAGAAGTTCAGACTTGCACTCACCTTCCTGCTGCTAAGGCTCCCTCCCCCGAAATGTGCCTGCTGTGAGTTTGGACCCCCCCTTTCTAGCATAAGGTCTCGGCAGCAAGTGTGATACAACCCACATGTATTTGGCTGAGCATCTGATTAGCTGTTGCTGGTTTTGGTTTTCACCTCTGATGAGGGCAGTGCTAGGGTCAGAGGGATGGGCATGACAGGATTCAAGAGCTCAACATGTACTTATACAAAGCTATAACATTCCTTGAACCCATTTCTATGGGTTTAAGCAAACACAGCATTTGTGCGCTCACTGCCAACAGCATCACTTTTCTACTGTCTTCCATTTCTTTTGCACATGACTTTCTGAAAGGACTGGATAAAATGAATTATATTACAGTTTTATTAAATAACTTTGTTTTATGTTATTAAATGCCTCAGAATTACCAGCATATGTCTCATTTCTGGATATGTTAAAGCTGAAGTGAATGAGGCCATATAAAATACATGTGGGAAACTATCAGAGTTGGCAGAAGAGATGTCTTCCTGTGAAAAATGGTGACACTGAGTGCTATCAAAACCAGCTTAAAACCACCTTCAAAAGGGCCATGATTTTACCTCAATGGTTTGAAGAAACCTTTCCCATTGAAATGTTCTCTGATTCTGTAAATGAACAACATTATTCATCTTAGGACTGTCGCATAAAGAAAAAAAAAGTACATATGAGTTTAATCCCTTTGTTGGTTTATAACTTTAGAACTCAAGCAAGAGAGTCACAAATCCATATAGACATCCCTGAGTGCTGATTTTTGCATTTGGATTTCTGATTTAGTTGAAAAATATATAAAAAACTTACGTAGTCAGACAGCTCCCTATTGGCTACACATCTGTATGGGCTCAAGAGCATCGTATATTTCTGCAAAGATCTGGAATAAATTGTGCTCAATGAATTGGCCCCTCGTATACTTGTGTCACACAGCAGACTCGGATGAACTCATGCATCGTGGGAGCATCAACAGCAAAACAATACCTCTTTGGTCAAATCTAGTGGGAGCTGCCATCATAAATGTGGAAGATGTGTAGATGCAGAAATAAATAATTTTAAGGAGGTGGAAATGTACCTACAGATCAATATTAGTAACTGCAAGCTACGTTCAGCTTCTCAGGCATTAGCTTTGCATTTTGAAAAATCCACAATGACTCTGAAGAAAAGTAGTTTCTATGGTTGGGATTCACCTACCCGACCTCAGCCTCAGCCATCTAGAAAAGAGGTACCTGGTCTGAGCCATCCATCTAGAAATATCATTTATAGGGAGCTTCATGGCAGTTTGGCAATGGAATATGTCGCCCAGTGAGGGTGTTTCTTTTTCTATTGACAAAAGGGAAGCTTTATCCAGCTAAAATTAGGAATCTACATCTAAATGTGTACTCAGTAGACCCCTTAGACAGCCCACATGCATAAACAGCAAGTGAATATACAATCCTGACAGCAGATTTATTAGTGTTTTTGTTTATGTAGCTTCCTCCACGCCTCACTCTGAGGGCCTAACTCAGTCTCTTTCATTAGACAAACAACATGTCTTACCCTTCTTATTCACCTGATACTTGTATGCCATTTTTTTCTCCTGTGAATGTAAAGACCTCTCTCCTTGCAATCACTAACTCTTAACCAACAGCCAGTCTCTCATTCAGCTACTCAGCTGAGCATTCACCCACTCAGCTGAGCATTCACCCATGTAGACTGCTCGCATGTTGCTATGCAAATTTCAAATGTGAAAGTTTGGTTTTCTTTCATTACTGAGATTCTGTGAAAACAGGTAAAAACAGTGCACAGATTTATGAATCCTGCTGTTCACCCAGCCTAATTTTTGGCTCTGCTTCAACCTCTTTCTCTTCCTGTTTTCCCAAGAATGTTCCACCTTTGGAAGCCAGCCTCATTAATGCAAAGTTCAAAATTAGCCAGAGACTTCCTCCCTCCTTCGTAGCTAACTCACATCCTCACTCGGAGCCCTGCAGGTCTGTCCCCACCAAGTCAGGCTCCTTTCCAGGCCCCTCTGGTCAGAGTCAGTTCCTCCTCCTGTCGCCTGATATCCTGTGTGCAGCACAAGTCCAAGTCCCTCAGCTCTTTTAAGCTCCATTTCCTCTCTCTGAACTCCTTGCTGAATTTAGGTGACCCATAATGTTTCCCAGAAGGTCCAATTATGAGTCACTTGCTCTTAACATGTGAACCATCCTTCAGCACATCTGCAAAGTGAACAGTAGATAGCACAGGTGAGACTAAGCCTGTAGCAATTCCCTTCTGTGCCAAATAACATGTATTTGGACTTTCAGAAAAGCGTAAGCCGTTTACATATCCCTGCTTCTAAAGACAGAGGACTATATTGATTTATTGATAAATAAATCACTTTATTGATAAATAACTAGTCCAGCTTATTCCTGGCTGATATTAATATTGCTAGTGTTAGGTTAGTTGCCATAGAAGTCTGATGAACATTGTAAATTGGCAAAAGTATTGATAAGAAAAATCAACCCCAATCTCCCACCACTTGTTCCTGCCTCACAGCATCCTTCCCTGTGTGAGCACAGCAGCCTGCAAAAAAAGCTTCCTTGGGGAGGGAATTCATCTGAAGATTTTTTGCTGGATAAGTTTAAACTCAGATCAGCTTCTCACTGCAGTTGTCTGCACAACTACAAAGAAGGAAGCGATGCAGAAGCGGAAATGCAAGAAAAGATTGGGACAAGGTGGGACTGTGTCTTTCAGCACCAATGCCACTTTATACTGACTTTCAGTGTCCCCTGAACTGCAGCTTCACTTGGTTTACCTGACATTAGCCCTAAGGAAAATGCAAATGGCATTTTTTCAGAGACCCTGGCAATGTAAAAAGATAATACTGTTCTATGGGGGAAACTGTTCTGAGAACAAAACTTATTTCAGGTAATTACATTTTCTTCAGTTCCTGTCAGATTTTATGCCCCTGTTTTTCTGTGGAGCTCTTGGTCGTTGTAGAATTTTCAAAAAAGAAGCTTTTGTAACTTATAAACTGTCAGGACACAGTTAGCAGTTAAAAAAGAAAAAAAAAAAAAAGTGTATACAGCATCTGAAACAGTTAAGGCAGAATGATAAAGCTGTATTTCACTCATCCAGGAAAAATACCAGCCCTTTCTTTACTCCAACATCAACATGTTTACCACTGGGCTGGAGGGAAGACAACACCCTAGGTATACTCTTAAGAATAAAGTTATTTTGACCTGCAGGAATTTTCATTGCTTTTACTCCCACAAATACAGTACAGATGTGGATATTGAGAGAAAGCAGTTGAAAAGTCATAAAACTGCTACTCATTTTATCATCTACTTACAGTCTCTATATGATTACCCTGTCTTTAGCTACAGCAGCACATTAGTCAGCTGTGCTCAGGACTGACACATTGCAGATGAACCGCTCTGTGCGCTGCTCCTGTGGTGCTCTAAAGCTGATAAAACTCAGCAGCTGTTATTTTCACTGGCTTGTGCAGCACATAGTGGGTGTTCTGGTCACTTTATAAATATCACCTTTACACTTCCAAATGCTTATAAGCACATTTATTTCTAACGGAGTATCTCCACTTAGGTGCAATGTGTATTTAGTTGGTGTTATATAAAAAGGTCAGTTCTGAGGGCAAAACATCTCCCCAGAATGACACGTATGAGAGTGAAAATATTTTTGTATTTGTATCCTAGGAACATACACCTAAGTCTGGTCAACTGTTCGCCACAGGAAGAGCCAGACTTGTGGAAGAGGCTGCAGCGCGCAGCTGCTGTCTGGCCCTCAGCTGTAGAGCCCTGACCCCAGAGCTGAGCCAGCAGAACTAGCCACATGGGTTGTCTCCACCGTGCCAATGCTAAGCCACCCACGCTAATTCAGGTTTTCTTCATTTTGTAAGTGAACTGGGCTGACTCTGTGCCTTCAGGACAAGGGACAATTCCAGCTGGCCCTCCTAGGGGACATTAACCTGTAGCAGAAGAATGAGGAGAGGCTGGAAAGGATCAGTGAGGGAAATAACGATAGAGGTGTGCGAAATGCTGGCTGCCATGGGGAAGGATTGACTACTTGTCCCTTTCAGCACAAGATCAATTGGCTATAAGGGAGCCAGGTTGGAAAAAAATGTAAGGAAGTGATTCTTCAAGCAGCATTCACATTGCTGCCGAAAGACACTGGCTGCACAGGTTTAAAGGAAGAGTGGACAAGCATTTAGAGAGGGATCCACTATGGGTTACTCAACAAAAAAAAAATGCCTCTAGTTGAGAATGGTCAGAGGCTGTGGAAACACTGTAGCTTACTTGCCTGTTCTTATTCATCAACGGACATCCCATTGCAGCCACTGTTTTCCTTTTCCTTGAGGGAGACCATCAATGTGGTCCCTCATTGCCATAATACAGGCAGAAAAGTTGCCTGTTTTGGGGTCAGCTGCAAGATGGATACAACCGAAATGCTAGAGCTTCATTTGAGGAAAACTCTAGGGGTATCAGTCCAAAGGGTATCCCCTGCTACTTTTGGAGTCTGAACATGGGTTTAGGGTACTGTGATCTAAACCAGTACAGCTGTCCTTGGTTTCAACATCCAGACAAAGCAATGGACAATTAAATGGCAGGAATCACGTGCTTGTACTCAAAACTATGCTCCTGAGAGCCTCTGCTTGTTACCATGAACATTTTACATGCGTCTCTGAAAGTTTCGTGAGCATCTGTAATTGCTCTGTGCCTGACTTATGCTTAAACTCCATTAATATCCACTCTCTGAGTATTTCTGTGCCTAAATATCCGTGGGGCTTATTTTCATAGGCAACTGCACATCAGGAAACCACCCCCCAGAACCTCCAATGCTGGGCAGCAGTAGCTTCCACCCTTCCTTGTATAACGATGCTAGCTGCTGATAGAAAACTGGTAGCTTTCTGCGTGGTTTTACAACAGAGCTGCTAGTGAGGAAGGACAGAGCAGCAGTAGAACAGTGTGGGTTATGAGGGGCCAGTGTTCAAGCTCTACCTTGAACCTCTTTTATTCAGCAGTGTTCATCTCCATGGTTGCTGTGCTGTTGATCATTCTTGTAGTTAACATCCTCCACCAGGAAAGGGAGGGACCAAGGTCTGGGTACATCTAGATGAGGGGATTTTGATTCCTATTTTCCACCGTGCGAGGATAAGAAGTGTTTATTCTTGCTGCTCAACTCCCCACATGTCAGTAGCAGAGCCCAGTTATATTTGCCCTTGGCAAACAGGAATGTTCCACTTGCTTTGCCCTTGTGAGGGCTCCAAGGATCATGCCCTACACAAAACAACCTGATCCTTCTGCCTCCTGCTGCCACGCTGCTGGAGAAACTTTCCTAGTCCAGAAACTAGTACAAGTAGAGAGCAATGAATTGTTTGTGGCAGTCAGCTAGGGTAGAGGGAGGGCATTATATAGGCAGGCTCTATTTCTTGTTCCCTTTATGTATAGACCATATCAAATTTTATGTCAGAGTCTAAAACAGCCCTGGAACATGGCCAGAAGACAAGCACCTCCATTTCCCAGAATGGCAGGGCTACAAAATGATTTTCCCTTCTGTAAGCTTTTTTTTCTCTAAAGAGGCATTGAATCCTGTCCTAGCACAGCTTGAAGATAAGGTATACAACATTTCCCCAAAGAACTTCTCAGCTCATAGTGAGGCTACATCTGTGAGAGACGAGAGTTGAAACCTTTCTTCCACTATGGTGGGCAAGAACAGGGGCAGCCCTAAAAGTTGCTTAGTAGTAAAATTTTATAAATTCAGATCTTTAGCGGGTCTGGTGGATCAGACTATACATATATCCTCTGCCCATACCGATCACCAGAACTCTCCCAAGAAAAGTGGATGATATACAGTGAAGGGACACGATGTAATTGCATTCTCCCCGGGGACAAGTTCCTTGCTAATTCTTGCCAGTTCCCGTTTGGATTTTGTCTGGAAGCTGAAAGGCTTAGATCTTTTAGAAGTTCTATCAGAAAAGAGAAGAAAAGAAAAGAAAAGAGAAGAAAAGAGAAGAAAAGAAAAGAAAAGAAAAGAAAAGAAAAGAAAAGAAAAGAGAAAAGAAAAGAGAAAAAGAGAAAAGAAAAAAAAGAAAAGAAAAGAAAAGAAAAGAAAAGAAAAGAAAAGAAAAGAAAAGAAAAGAAAAGAAAAGAAAAGAAAAGAAAAGAAAAGAAAAGAAAAGAAAAGAAAAGGAGAAAAGAAAAAAAAGAAAAGGGAAAAAGAAAAGAAAAGAGAAATGAGATCAACACATTTTGTTAACATATGTAGCATATTTCCCAGACTCACAGTCTCTCCCAGGCCTGGATACTCCCTAAGATCCTGCTCCACCAAGGCCACACCACCAACACTGTAATGTGCAAAATACAACAGCAGCAAACAAGAGCAGTGCAGAACCCAACCATTCCTAGTAACCATCCCACTGTCACCAGCTGGGAATGAAGGTTTATGGACTTACAGCCACTTCAAGTTTTTTAGAAATGATTATCAGGTTTGATTGGGCTTTGGAGCTAACTGCTACAAGACCTCAGCCTCCCCTTTGCCCTTCACAGTCTAGACACTCGAGGGCAGTGAGAGCATCCCCAACCTGCACCACTGAACACTCTAGCACTACATCTGCAAGGCCTCATCATCCCCATACCATCGACAGGTGCCAACTCAAACAAGAAACAGTGAGCGAGGTGCAGATGGGGGAAATGGACTTCTCCCTATGGACCGATGGAGACGGAGTGACGCGTGGCACCGGCCCGGCAGCCCCTCCTTACCCAAGAGGCACCAAGTTGGGACAGCCAACCACTGCAGGTGCAGAAAAGCCATGGAGCTCAAGTCTCCCTGCAGATTTCCTACGTTCCTTCCAAAGTCACAATATTTTAATTGATATTTCTTGTGAGAATTCAACAGGTGCAACATAAATCCCATGGATTGTGCTGAGTCCCACAAAACCTTGACTTTTATTTTGGAAGGAGGGGGGAAAGAGGCGTTTTCTTGCTCTTTGGGTTTTTAGCCTTGAGCTACATGAGACAAAAAAAGTGCTGTATTTGCTCAAAGTGCTGCCAGATTAAAATAAGCAGCTATTCATCTTATTATTCTGAAAGGATGGTTAACTCATTGAGAAAAACTCATTGACTGTAAAAATACATTTAGTTCTAGCAGAAGTACAGTAGGGACAAATTTGGCTTTTCTTTATGCATCCTGAAGTGGGGCAAAAGCTCCTGCATCCATTTCTGCCCCTTTAGACACACTCAGCAAAGCAGATGGGGCAGCAGCAGTGTCAGGAAGAGAACCTCTGGGTTTATAGACACACGCTAGAGCCCTGTTGAAAACAGTTAACAGACCCATTCTGCCTTGATCTCAGTTATGAGGTGAGAGGTGCTAGCAGTAACAAAAGTAGGTGTCATAACATACGATTTCCTTAGCATTAAACTGTGATATATCTCCTTTTAATTTACCCTCTACTTCACTGATTACTCAATATCTTCAGGACTCCGCATGGTACATAGATAAACAATGAGCAGATAGGGAGGCAGATGTTGGAAGACAGACTTCCAGTTCTTGGTTTTGCAATAGTCCATGTATAATACTTCTTTAAGAAAATTCCTGATAAAGATTTGCTAGAGGGTTTGGAGGTATTTGTGTTTTTGTATATAAAAAAAAAGTTTTATAAAATGTTAATCCACCTCAAAACTTCAGACCACCTAAGAAGACTGTATTTCTAACATTTAGAAAGCGAGCAAGCGGGTAAATCTGTGTCTTCTCCACACTCCTGTACCCACTTCTCTGCTCTTTTACCTTATCTGCAGTTTGAGTGCCTGGCATGAGTCCTGTACTGATGCCAGAGTAGTGCCTTATAGGAAGGACCAGATGTCTATCAACTGGTGGATGAAGTTGAAATCTTTAGGAAGGCCAATGGTATCCTGGGGTGCATTAGGAGGGGTGTGGTTAGTAGGTCAAGAGAGGTTCTCCTCCCCCTCTACTCTGCCTTGGTGAGGCCACATCTGGAATATTGTGTCCAGTTCTGGGCCCCACAGTTCAAGAAGGACAGGGAACTGCTAGAGAGAGTCCAGCATAGAGCCACCAAGATGATTAAGGGAGTGGAGCATCTCCCTTATGAGGAAAGGCTGAGGGAGCTGGGTCTCTTTAGCTTGGAGAAGAGGAGATTGAGGGGAGACCTCATGAATGTTTATAAATATGTTAAGGGCGAATGTTACGAGGATGGAGCCAGGCTCTTCTCAGTGATGCCTAATGACAGGACAAGGGGTAATGGGTGCAAGCTGGAACACAGGAGGTTCCGCTTAAACTTTAGAAGGAACTTCTTTACAGGTGACAGAGCACTGGAACAGGCTGCCCAGGGGGGTTGTGGATTCTCCTTCTCTGGAGACATTCAAGACCCGCCTGGACACCTTCCTGTGTGATGTCATTTAGGTTCCTGCTCTGGCAGGGGGATTGGACTTGATGATCCTTTGAGGTCCCTTCCAATCCCTAACATTCTGTGATTCTGTGATTCTGTGAAAAAGCTTCTTTCTTTTAGAATAAATGCTAATACTCAGTGCTAATAACCAGTAAGACCAGCAACAATAATATTGCTGGTAATAGTCACATAATGCTAACATTGATAATAATAACAAAGAACTTTACTGAGAATATACTAAAAGATTTTATCATCCTGCAATCCTAATTTCACCAAGCACAAGGATACGTGTGATTTTTAAAGGAGAAATAACAAACTGGGTAGAAGAGACTATCCCTCCATTCCTTCCATTATATGTACTAAAGGGGAAGAAAAGTCGCTTTTCTTTTCCACAGACATTTTTCACTGAGGATGAAAATTGAAATCTCAAAGGTTTTTTGCAGCTTTTCTCCTGATTTTTAAACAAAACCGGATGAAAATAGTTGTTCTCCAACGGACAGTGCAAGTTCATGAATTCAGAATTTTTGACACAAAGATGATATGGGGGATATTCCTGCTTAATTCTGTCATCTTTGCCCTCCTCTAAAAGGGTGGTGAACTCTAATACCTGTTTTTATTGTATGAGTCCTGCCTGGAACACGTCTCGGTGGGAGTCAGCATTGTTATCCTCATTTCCCATAGTGGAGGAATGAGAGACTCGCCCCAGGACAAGCAACAGAGCAGCCATGGAGCTGAAACAAGACCTTTCGCCTGCTAGTCCCGGATTTGTGCTCTTTGATCTTTGCTGTGTGACCATGAAGTGTGTCTCCAAACCAATAATTTATCTCTAGCCCTGAGATGGGATTGATACACCTGATACTGGAAGAGGTAGTGACAGTAAAGCCCTGCTCTGAGGAGCAGGAGAGCAGGAAAAAGACCAGCACTTCTCAGGAGGGAATAGCTGTGAGATGTTCCTCTGAGTGACAGGGTTCAAAGAGTGGGACCAGCATGTCTCTCCTCATTTCCCCCTAGCAAAGCAGATCTATCTTCATTTATAAAGAACACAAAGCTGAGCGAATACTACCTGAAGTTTGACTAGAGAGCAAATGGAAAGTTTAGATAAAAGTTTCAAGGAAAAATAATGAGCAGAATTACAGTAGAAACAGTTGCTATATGGATAGGGCAAAATATTTGACAAGGAAAACATCTCTGAGAAGAAAGCACAAGGGTAGAGCTATTACAGCCTCTGAGGCCTTTTCCCTCAGACTTCTTATTTTATAACATATTTCTAAAACACAACACCCACAACTGTTTTTCTTCATCTATCAAAGCATAAAATTGCCAGTCCTTTGACCTAACTTAAATGAAGGAAGTAGCAATGTTAGGTTTAATTAAAAACAGCAAATATTTGTACAGCTGTCCCCGGTTTCACAGCACAGAAATAGGTTTAGCATCAAATCTTACAGTTTTAAACCCTCTGGGAACCATATACAAAAACATATAGGATCCTTCTGGATGACTTGCCAAAGCCAGAAATGCCTTTTTTTGGAGTTATTTCAGGTGGGGCTCATTCAGGCTTCCCGTCTCCAGCCCACTGTTTTCCTACTTGCGATTTTTTTTTTTCTTTTTTTCCGTGCTCCAAATGTGGTACTGTCAGCTTGACAGGTTTGGATGCATTTGATGCATTTTGAGGTTGTGAATAATAATAGTAATAGTAACAGTAACAGTAATAAAACTGAAGGTAGGCTGAGAAGTTTTGACTTAGCAGCAGCAATAGCATTTTGGTGGAAACCCTGACAGCCAGACCCAACTAGGCTTTTCCAGGGGGTCGCTGCCTCTCCATGTGGGTGTCACTGGGAGGCCTCTGGCACGGGATGCAGGAGCATCAACCAGACCCATGCCGAACATCCCTAAAACAGGGAGGGGTTTGGAATGAAAGGTTTCACTCCTGGCCCTTGATTTGCTTTTAAATTACACATCAAAACACATTGTAAAATCCCTCAGCACCGAGCTTTATAACACAGCCTCTGGAGGACTGACTCCATGTGCACCCCACCCCCTCGAACGGGCCAGCCTTGGCAAGCTTCTTCCCAGAAGGAACCACAAGAGGATTTACACCACCTCACGCAAAAAGGTCTGCAGCCCTGAGCTCTGCACCCACCTGCCCATCCCTCCTGGGGACCTGCAGATTTCAACCTACTGAAGCCAGCCTAGGGGGGCTGGAGAGGCGGGTAGGGCAGATGGCCACCCACCATGGCAACAGAGATGAGGGAATCAGGAATGAAAGGGCCAAAGTGGATTTAAAAAGCTGGGAAGGCTGATGACAGCCGGTCCAGCCACTCTGCCTGTGTCCATCAAGCACCAGGCAGGAGCTCTCCACACCCTCCTCCATACTTTCCAGGCTGCCGCATATCCCCATCCTGCCCCCTTCTCTGCAGGCTTCCCACACCCAAACCTTCACAGCCAGCCATTCTGGCCCAGCTTGGCACAGCCCAGGAGAGAAGATGGAGATGTCTGAGTCTGATGGGGCTCAGGATGACAAAAAAAAACAAACAATGAAATGTGCTAAGGAAGAAGAGAGTGGACACCTGTCTGCTCTCAGCCCAGGTGAGCCCAGGCCAGAGAAACTGGCCCGACCACAGCTAGCAAGATGTGAGATCCTTCGAGAGATGGTTCTGCACAGCTGACTAGTAGAAGAAACTTCCAGCTTGCACAAGTTGAACAAACTCTCCTGCTCCTTCTCCTACAACAACATCCTCTTCCTCTCCACCCAAAAGCAAGTAAGAGAGAGAAAAGTAACTTATTCAGGCTTTTGACAGAAGGGCAGTGGACTGCACCTGTAATTGCACATGCTGGGTCTTGTCATGTGGACTGGAAGAATTTCATTCATATTAATTTTTGGTTAAGTAGTTTAAGCCTACGGCCTGCATAACAAAAAGCTGCTGACAGTTCAGTGTAGTTTTATCACAGGGGTTCAGGGGATAAAAGCACTCTTTGGGAAAATGAAGGCTTACTGGTATGCTGAGAAGCCTCGAAATATTATTTAGAGCTTTTTCAGAAGCCAGCTTTATATGTCTGAATTTCTGTAAATGCAAATAAAGTCTTAAGCTCTAAAGCTATTCTCCAGTTCTGAAAGAGACACAAAACAACATAAGCTTCAGAGATGACAGGTAACCTGCAAGTAAAACACGACCAATCCACAGAGCCCATGCCTGTTTCAGATTGACACGTTATATATCCCACATATGAGACCAAATGAACATACACCTAAAAAAATCCTCAATTTTCTGACAAAAACAATGGTTATATCACTCTGGGAAGAAGTCTAAAAAAAAAAGCCTAGCTATGGGCTTGCAATTCATGGGTTTAGATGTTGGAGTCAAATATGTCTCCTATGTCCTGTTCCAAGTCAGTTTGCTTTGGCATTGCCCAAAAGGTCTTGTCTTTATGATATCTTGGGTGTACCACGTAGAACAAGATGGCAGTTCTTATCCAATTTTTAGTACCAAAGGTGAATGCCACAGCAACTCCATTAGTAGCACACACCAGCTGCTGGGCCATCTGAGTTGAAACTAGAATCTGCTCTTTTACTTTTATGACAAACTTGCCAGCACAGACCAGCACAATGTGGGAAGCTGGGGGAAGCAATACCTATGAATAAATACCTATGAACAAAATTTAGCTATGACTTTTGGTTTCTCAGTAACTTGGTGATGAATTTGAGATATTGCAAGATATTGTTTTCACATGTGCTAGAACAATGTACTGAGTCCATCTGACTTTGTGATCATTCAGAATTTGTTAAAAATCAAATCCAAGCTATCTCAAGTCAAGATACGGCTCACTAATAAAATCAGTCACTAACAATCAGAAGCAACCTTTGAATATTTGGGTCCAAATATTTTCAGTCTCCAGGAGTATCCCTCTAAGAGTCCACTGGAATAAATAACACCTACAGATGGAAGGGGCAATATTGAAAGCTATACATGATATAAAAAGAGTGTGTTAAAATTCAAATGAAATTCTTAGGTATGATTCTTCAAAAATGAGAGCAAGTGACAGGATGGACCTTATTGTAATATCAGTTTTCCAGTAAGACTTCTTCATTGCGCGTAATTTAAAATAAACAAGGCTAGTGATACTTTCTTTTTTTGTACAAACAAATGCTAACTTGATGAAATACAGCCATCTCAGTGAAGTTTTATTTTCTTCCTCTTTTTTTTTCCCACGACTACTTTAATATCAAGTTTCGTGAAAGCATATGTTTAGCTACCACTAGGAATTCAGTTTACTTTGAATTCTAAATTACTTATTCTACTTGAATCTAAGTTATGTCCTTTTTTTTACTGAATACCCGTTATCATGACCCATTGACCTCTGGGACTTTCTCCCCTTCCCTTCTGCAATAAGGTTACGTAAATTCTGTACTAGGTTTCCTCAGACTCTGCGTCATGGATAACCGATCCCTCTAATTGAGCGTAGGTTTACTGCTGTAGATTTGATTTTAAAGTAAATTGGATTCCACGGGATCCATTTATATTATAATCTGCTCATAAATTCAGATGAACAGGCCCTTAAAAAGAAGTTATAAGCCAATAAATTGGCCAAAGTCCCTTCAAAATAGCAATGTCTGGTAGTATGTTTTTGAGGGAAAGCTCTGAGTTTGTGTCTCAGGGATACTCACTGATGCTAGTAGTCAGTATTTGATACTTCTTATTTATTGCCATGGTTATGTCTTTTAGTTCCTTCTTAACAATCCTGACTTTCCTGTTTTCCATTTGTTTTGAGGTTGTTCCCTGTTTTCCTTTTGTTGGTTTATGGTATCAGTATTAGCTGAATTGGTTCAAAACAACACTCTATAAAATGGTCTCAAAACAGACATAGGCTTGAAGAAACAATTTGAGGAATAAGAAGGACGGCACTGTAAAAGCCCATCCCCTGTAAAGACTGGGAACAACACTTTGTGCTGTGCCTCAGTGCCCGTTAGACAGTGCTAGCCCTCAGCAATTAAAAGCCAGGTGTTAATTTCTGATGAAAAGTGACACCCTTGCAAGAAAGTGGAGTAAAGAGACTGCTTAGCCAAAGGGTCTGCATGAAAATGCAGAGGGGTGAGAGGCCTCTTTCCCCCATCCCAGGACCCTGGCGAACACATCACCCCACCACCTATAACCAGCTGTTTGCTGGCATCACATCCACAAGCAAACTCCTTGTGCCTTCTGCCTCCACAGAGATACCTTGTAAGAAGGTCTGCGTTTTCTCTCACCCATAATTACATATTACCAAGGTGAACAGAACAGCCTTTTTTTTTTTTTTCTTTAAACAGAGATTCTGTATTTTAAGCAGCAATGTGAGTGCATTTGAAAAGCAAAAACACAAGGTATAAAACCTTCCCAAAATAGCAGCATGTGGCTTGCCCTGGCTGTGCTCAGGTGGCAGCTATGCATTACTCCAACTTTTTGATAACATCCTGTCTCCTGCGCTGAAGTTACCGAGGGGTCGTGAGGACAGTACTAAATCAGAAATGTGTAGCGGGTTGGACTGGGCCAATCTCAACGGCAGCCAGCAGGGAATGGAATATAAATCACGCTAAGAAGTTAAAATAGCCATCCCATTTGCAAAACAGCCATGGTATTTTCTTTAAGGGGGAAAAGAAAATAGTATCCTTAAAAGGTGCCAGATTTACAGGGCGGGATAATAAAAAAACTTCTGACTGTGCACGTTTCTCCTGCCCCTGTGCTACGATGCCGCTACTCTGCTGGGTGCAGAGGAAGAAGGTTGGGGCAGCGGGCTCAGAGCTTCTGGCTTAAAGGAGCATTAGCAGACTTGCATATCCACCTGTAGTCCCCTGGCCCTGTATCCCCCATGAGGGTGAAACAGTTCAGCTGCTGTGAAATCAGCCTGGTGGCACTTGATTTGTACCAAGAGAGAGTCACACCACTGGAACTGAGTGATGACATGAAGGCAGCTCTGCCGGGCTTCGCACAGGCAGGTAGACACGCAGGGGGATGGTGCACTGCTTCCGCTAAGCCTGCCCACAGCAGTGCCAGCCACAAGCTTTGTTTTCCTGCTATATTGAGACTCATCCCTGGGGAACAAAACAGAAACCACAAGTTCCTTGCAGGCCAAACAACAGCACAGCATCGAGCATCACTAACTTTGGTCAGAGGTGAGTCGAAGACCTGGAGATGTCCTGCTCCTCAGGAGAGGGCCAACAAGGGCTGGTGCAACCTGGCATCTCTGCTGACTGCTCAGCACAGTCCAGGGCTCTTCACCTGAGACAATTGCATGTTTTGGGGGAGGAATATGGAATGAGTTGCTGTTGGTGGATGGCATTTCTAGTGGTAGTTAATAAGCTTGTTTTCTGGTTGCTGGTTTCCTGACACAAATCAGAGATCGCTTCTCAGTACCAAAGTGACTTCCTTATGCGAGAGATCTGAAGACTGATTCACAAATAATGGCTTAGGGGTGAGGGAGACAAGATAAACTGCTTTCATTAGAATTCGCATAAAACAGCAGCAGAGTCTCTGCTTGCCACCACGAATTGAACAAATGTGCCAGCATGTGCATTTTTCATTTTGCAGCCACTGATATTATGAAGTTGTTCCTGTATCTAGACACTTTGAATGTTCATTTTTAAAAGTAATTAATATGAAGAGAGATCCTGCAAAAAAAATTACCTTACCCTCCATAAAGTTATTTGCAAGCTGTAGTCATCAATACTCATTTGTGTGGATATTTTTTAAAATACTGACAAATGGACAGTTTGAAGTTCTTCAAGTGAGGAATTGCCTCCAAGATCTTTCTGGAAGCTTGGAGGAAATATGCTTAGGCGATTCCATTTTATTAATATGATACTGCTGTACTCCACATGCATCTGCACCTGCTGTGTTAGAAAGAGACTTTGCAGCAGCAAACCACAAAATGAGCTACACCAGGGACTTTGGGGGATTTTTTTTTCCACAGGAATAGTAACTTTACAAGAAATTATTAACAACCCCACCATTCTCAGTGGTATATGTCTTAGGAGATATTTTCCAAATGCAACTGTTCTAGAAAACAGCAGGTGAGAGATGGATACAGACTTCAGGTGGGATTTAGCTGCCCCATGGAGGTTTCCCAAAGCTGAGTTGTTCAAGGCATGTTCCCTTTAGGTCGTCAGAGAGAAAGAGGCGTTCCAGATTCAGTTCATCCTATAAATCCGTCTAAGACAGTTCAGATAAACCGTTCCTATTGCTCCCCACTGATCGCATGTAGAGCATCTGGGAAAAAGCTCCAGCTTAGACTTTCATGCACCCAAGGAATCACATTCTAAAATGACCCTTTTATTCCTCCAGAAGTTGAGCTACCTTCAGAATTTATACTGGAAAAAATATAAAATAGGTCAGTGGGGGTGGAGGTGCTGAGTTACCAGGAATGGACATTAGGAACTCTGGCACTCCAGCCCTAGCTCCCAGACTTTGGCCCGCCAATAATGGAGAGCATCCAGCACCTGGACCAGGGCACCAGCACTGCCACTCTACTTTCAGTGGAAATTTGTCTACCAAGGCGCATGGAGATTAAGAAAAAATGTTGAGGGTTGGCAGCAGGCCTGGGTGTAAAATCTGAGTGTGCCGAAGAAAAAGGCAGCTGTCTGAAAGAGCCAGCTGTAGGAATCTGTTTGATGGGTCAGGTTGGCATCTTTGAGTAAAATAAAAGATGGAAGAAAGCAGTTTATATCTTCTCTAAGGAAGTCTTTATAAAAGTGGCCTCTTCATAAATGCAAAGCAACTTGGTGGATAGTATCAATTTTATGTCAAGGTTCAAAAATAAAAGCTGGGCCATCAGAAACATCCTGAAATTTCAGCCTACCACTGAGTGACAACTGCATGAAGCAGACCCAGAGCAGTGGAAAATTTTAAGCCATAAATTAAAGAGCCTTGAAACTAGTAGGCCATGCTGTTTTTATTCTGGAGGAGGTTCTTTATGAACTCATCTGCCTAAACATGTGGATCTTGACAAATGAAAGCTGTAGGGAGGATCTGCTCCTGTCCTGCAGTTGAAAACACTTAAAATCAGATCACTGCAAATATTCTTGTTACCTTCTTTTAAATGACAAAGTACTGCAGGAGCTGTTGCTCTCTGTCAGTTCAGCTCACATGGGCCCTATTTTGTGAAGTTAAAACTGAAAGAATTTTTAGCCTGAAACTTTCTCTTTTCCTCCAGTCAGCTACTGCCCACCTTTACTGAAAGGGGAGAGATAAGTCAAGCTTTTATTTTCTGTCATGTGTCCTAAGGCTCCCATATGCTGGACACCTGCAAAAGCTAGCAAAGCTAGCCTGTTTACTTAGTGCAATTTATTTGACCTTTTAATATATTTGAGTAAGGATTTTATACCTAAGGCAACTTTACAGAACAGATTTGAAAGGTGACCTTCAAAGGAAACATCAAAATCTTTCTGAAAAAGGAAACTTTGGAAATATATGTGAAAAGACTGCTTTTCAGCTAACCTCCTGACTCAGGACTCCCTGGCTTTTCGGCACAGGGGCGTACCAGTGCAATGAGTTCACCTTACCCACAGCAGATCCACAACCGCTATTATACAATACCTAAGGGCCCAAGAATGGTGTTGGATGGCTAGTTTCTGTATTTCCATAATGAATGCCTTCCATTTGCTGGCTGGGGCAGTCTTTCAGCACCGGGTTTGATCTTAACCTGCATTTCAGTCCTTCGATTGCAAATCCTTTTTGCAACTACCATAATGAAGCTGGGATTGTCTAGATGACATGGAGTTTAAAAAACTGGTTTCTTCGTAATAACAAAGGTAAAACCCACAATGAGTCTGAACCTTCATGCTTTCAAGAATAACATTAAAACTCAATTTCTTCTCAGCTAAAAGCACAGGCTGCTACTGACTAAAAGAGTAAATATGTCAAGTGAAGGGGGTAAGAGCTGACGAAATCTGGTGTGTACAACATGTTACAGGAGAAGGTTCCCCCATCCCATGTCCACTCAGGACAGCTTGTCCTAGAGCGTTTATTGCATGTGAGACCTAACAAAAGCATAGGCTTTGACTGAGACTACATTTGCACATAAATTTTAAGATGACAGATGATCTTACTGCCAGAAGAAAATGTCTTGGCCTCTTCACCTCCAAATGCTCATTCCCAGCACTGAGATCCTCTTCCCTTTGTGCTGACACCAGTCCATTCCTACAGTAAATTAGGCTGGGGAACCATTGCAGGTTAAAGTTCTGTTTCTACTATGTGCTCCTGCTTGTCTTTTAGGGAAAGGCAGGAGCAGATAGGGGTAGAGGGGCATATTTTCTTTTAGTGGTTGTGTGAATGTGCATAGTAGATGTGCATCCCCTTGCAGTGTGTACAAACCTATGCTGCCCAGCTCAACAGCAAGCAGAAGGTTTCCCCTGACACAGGCAAGGTCCTACAGCCAGCAGTGCTACAGATCCTTAGGGGAAAACTGGCTCCACTTAGCTTTTTTCTAAACACAGAAGGCAATGTTTCAGGAACTGCAACATACATTATTGGTTTGACTGGATTAAGGAATGCATTCACCCCATGCAGTGCATTTCCTCAGCACAGGCGGGTATTAGAACAGCACTTCTCATGCCACAAGCCATGCCACATCTTGGGGACTGGGAAGTAATTTGTTACAGAGTGCAACTGCCAGGACTGTTGAGATCATCTGATTCACTGGTGATCCCAGTCACGACACAGATGAAGGACACTGCATGGAAGTGATGCTTCAGAGAGGACTTCTGTCACAGTCTCCTTGGGAGCCGTTGGGAACTCTCCAGAGATGTCTGGATATAACATTTCCCTGAGATCCTACCCTTGCCTGTCAGGGTAGAGGGAGTTCAACTGCATGAAGACAGATGCAAAAGGTCTGTCTGGTAGAAACAGAATTTTAAAAAAGTTAGTTGCTGATGCCTGGGGAAGAAAGTGCCCTTTAAAAGTGAGTAGTGAAACTGCTATCCAAGGTTTCCTGCCAAGGCAGCTCGCAGCAATATTTAATGGTTACACTATATGTATCTCAAAACTGAAGATGTATCACATCTCTCTTATGATGAAAGGCTGAAACACCTGGAGCTGTTTAGCTTGGGAAAAAAAGAAAGCTGAGAGAGGATCTTATCAATGTTTATAAATATCTGAAGGATGAGTGTCAAGAAGATGGGGCTGGTCTCTTTTCCATGGAGGCTAGTGACAGAACAAGGCACAACAGGCACAAACTGGAACACAGAAAGTTCCACCTCAACATGAGGAAAAATTCTTTACTGTGAAGGTGACAGAGCCCTGGAACAGGCTGCCCAGAGAGTTTGTGGAGTCTTCTTCTCTGGAGACTTTCAAAACCTGCGTGGACATGTTCCTGTACAACCTGGCCTAGGTGAACCCACTTTGGCAGGAGACTTGGACTAGATGATCTCCACAGGTCCCTTCCAATCCCTACCATTCTGTGTTTCTGTGATTCACACTAAATCAGAGATGAACATTCATGATTAGAAAGTTTCTGCTTAGAAAATCACTCCTAGAAAACCTGGGGATTATTGTTTTTCACCCACTTTTCCTTTCGCTTTTAGGATAGCATAAAATTTAGTAACATCTGTAGTCATACAGTTTTACAAAGAGAGGGACAACAATTTGAGAGAGACTTACGTGAAGCCACCAGTGTTTGAAGACCATGATTGAGAAACTCGTTTGTTCATTGGCAGTTTTCCCTTCAAATTCTTATATCCCAGTCTGATCTGCTCTGAGACAAATCCTGCAAAATCTCCTGGCTATGTGAAACAGCAGGCAGCTTGGCCAAGGAATGAGCAAGCCCTGTGAGCTGTAATGGTCCTATAAAAATAACAGAGAACTTGAAAGGTGAATCCTGGAGATTTTACTGTAGCAAGAGTTCCTGCTGACTTTACATCAGTGAAGACTTCCCAATGGAGATGGTGTTCCTAAAAAGTATGGAATAGCCTTCTCATATCAAACTCATAACAGAGTTGTGTTAATGGGAGCTGGGAAGATCTCCAGAAGTTGCTGTGGAAGAACAGGGATTCATTCTTAAATAATAAGGTCTCAAAATGAATACAGAAGGTAGAGGCTGGGAAGCTGACCATCAGAAATCTCTCTTTTTTCATCTCAGCTCAGGAAAAAGTGTGTTTTCAATTCTTTATGAAGTGGACACTTGAGAGAGACAGAAAATATAGTGCTTAAGTATGGGCTCTTCCATGAGAAACTATACAGCCTGATTACACCGCTAAAAAAAGTCAGCCTGTTAAATCTTTACTGCGTTTTACCTACTAAGCCAACAAACCAATGGAAAGATGAAGGTGCAGTATCTTCTGTGAGAAAAGAAAAAAAAAAAAAGAAGAAAAATATGTGGGCCCAGTGGGATCAATCACTTCAAAGCAATAAAAGGTCCTGTTAGATGATCCAGTGGAGGTGAATGGAAAGCAAAGCAAAAGAGGCATTAACACGGTGAAGCAAAGGTATTTATAAACTGAGGTGAAACATTTGTGAAGATTGCTTTGCAGAGCTTTCTCAGCCCCTGTAACTGTGCAGCAGACAGCATAAAACTTTGCTCTCCCACTGCCAAATCAGGAGGGTTTATGAAGTCACTTCTGTCAAACAGCTGCAGCTGTAATGCTGAGAAGAGGCATTCGCCCCCCCTTTCTGCAATAAGATTTAATGTCTGTGTGATTGCTGAGCACGAATAACGGCTTGTAAAACTTTTCTTTTTTCAAAGGGATAAATTAAGCTCCTTTTAACTGTGATTTGGGTAGTAGGTGAGGGAATTTTGTAGACTATGAGATAGAAAAGTATCTCTTTCCATTGGCTGGAGGAGTGAATTTCCATACGTGATTTTTTTTATTTTATTTTTTTAAATGTGTGATTGTGAACATCATCAGCTGAATATTTTCCGAGTGTGGTTCTATATTCTGATTGATTTGCCATATTTTATGTTCACACTTCAAATGTTACACTGGTGTCATCCTCACAGCTATAATTAAGGCTACCTCAAAACGCTTATTCACTGGTTCTTAGTGTGAACACAGACAACTGCCCTGGGTTGAGATTTTGCACGGGATATCTCAGCTTAGAATTCTTCTAGAAAAGAAAAAAACACAAAGGTCAGGTAGGCACCAGATGCCTCTTTTTTTTTTTTTTTTTGTCTTTTTCCTTTTTAAATGTGTCTCTCTCCCTCAAGGGAAGAAGGAAAAGGGCTCCACTGGGAACAGAACATGGTGGTATTTGCCAAAATATGATCTCCTGTGCAATGCTGAGCATAACAGCAGGCAGCAAACAAATAGAGGGAATGCACACAAAGGTGTTACAGGCACTGCTACACAGCTACTGGTGAGCGTGTATCTACTGTTGTCGGCACCACCATTCATAGTGAAGGGACAGAGGCCTGAAGAAGTCCTGTGAAAGGAGGCTTTAGGCTATTTTTTCTAATGTTATCCCCCTCAGAGGACAGATACGTGAGCAACAGAGAAGCCAGAGGAGGAAACCAGGGTGAAGGCAGCTGCAGCTGCAGCCATGAGGTCCCTGTGCTTTGCAGAGTGCAAAGTGGTGCCATTGCCATTGTTGCCCACCAGAGCACAGACCCCTATCGCCCTTTTGCGACACGCTCTTCCTTTATTTATTGCCCACCATTAAGTTGGGTCACTCCCTGGCTTTCTGTGGTTGTTTCTCTCACATAAGCACCCTATTACAGGGATTATGTCCCAGTTCCTTCAGCAGGGCATTGGCTCCAAGCACAAATGGTTTTATCTTCAGTTTCATTAAAAAGTCATATAAAAGAAAAGCTTCCCAAGGACTCTCTGTACCCTTCACTTGTATATAGCTCAGTGCGCTGAAATCCTGGTCTGATAGATTAATAGCAAGATCCCATTGACTTCACCAGGGCCAGAATCTGAGCTATCCTCTCCAGGTTGAAGGTCACATCATCAGCATTGCTAATAGGGTTGGCATCAGGAACATTCTGAAAAAAAACCCAAACCCAACAGGCTGATTTCAGCTTTCTTTGCCCAGTTCCATGCATGTGTGCACAATATTAATGACCAAGTACAGAGTAATGAAAGCATTTGGCAGGTAATTTTCTCTTCAAGCTTCTAAGAAACTAGCAAGTGCTATAGATTAAAAACACATTACCTCTAGAAAAATACTCCAGTCACAGTTCTACCAAATTGGACAGGTTCCCTTCTGGATGGCTCTAGGCCTGCAGAGATCCCTAGCAGGTAAAAAACACAAGACCTGGAGATTTAGGGGAAATTTAGGCCCTCTGAATATGATTCTTCATGCTTTTTTTACAAGAACTAGTGTTTATGACGAAAATTTCCAGAACTCTTTCTTTCCCAAACTTTCCCACTTGAAATGAATATTTTGATTCAAGGGCATTTAGAAAGAAAACATTGTTAAATTCTTTGAAATTCTGGCTAGAAATTTAAAAATCCCTTGGGAAACTTCATCTTGCATGAGACTGTAGAGCACAGGGTTTCAATTCACCTCCTTTTCCTTGGGATGACGATGCAACGGAATGGGAGGGCAATGGATTCTCAGGCCCTGAGTCTGCAAACACTTTGGGTACAGTTTCGTGACTCAAAGTGCTCACATTACTGTGGTTTAATAAGTTACCACCCATCAGCTGAGCTGTGGCAACTGCCTGTACACATACAATTAGCTCACCCTAATTGCAAAACGTGCAACTCACCCCTGTCAGGAGATCAGTGCAGCTGCACATTTATATCAAGTTACCCCTTGGCACGTTTGAGGCTCAAGGCCTCATTTCATCATACCTTAATCAAGATGAAGTGTGGTGGGAGATATGAGCATCCAGTGTGCCTCTGGGGATTCACAGCTTGCCTGGCCTCATGGCCTCAGCAGGCTGGTGGACTCGTGTCGTGGCAAGCAGCCCTTGAGCCAGGGTGTGAGCTGCTCCCTGCGACATGTCCTCTTTGCTATGCAGCAGGTGAAAATCAGACCATCAGAGAGAGTAGCTTGAAATGTTCCTTCCTGTCTCTTCCATGGAAAGCAAGGATGGTGTGAGGGAACCAAGCAAGTAGCTGCTGTTGCTCAACGGTGGTTATGTCACTAGCCCATGCGTCACACGCACTGCTGCCACACTTTAAAAAAGCTCTCTTTTTTTTTTTATGCCAAGATTCTCCACTTTGGATTCAGATGGAGAACAAACACCGTTTGCACCTCTGTGATTTCATATACCCACCCCAACATCCTGCTCTGGAGCATCTGTGTTTCAGAGCTCTTTGTAGGCATCTTCTGTTTTCTGTTGTGCTTTCCAAATAACACCACTCAATTTAGCACAACTGCTGTGCATATAATCCACAGAATCAGCCTGTTCATCTGGGTTATGTATTTACATCTCCTGCTACCAGGCATTTGATGAAACAGCTTCCTCCTCCTTACCAGTCCTTTTGGGCTTTGATGACTCAAATCCTTGCTCACATGAGCAGCCTTTGCTTGAAGATGTACTCTGTTGTTTCACCTATAGCAGCGTCTAAAGGATTAGGATGTTTCCCACCAGTGTGGCAGGTTTCAAACACAAGATTCATTTGCCACATCAGGAAATTAGTGAATAAGAAGCCGAATCGGCAAAGAAACCCCGAGCATGAATGTATCAATGATTTTACCCAATAAAAGTATTCTCCTATTATACACAGCACATGAGGCTTGTGTGCTAAGAAATCATCTGGCAAAGTAGTCCAGGAAAATAGAAAGCGTATATAGTAACGCAATAAAAATGTACACACACCCCCTTTTTATTGCATGTATAGAACTACTTGAATTTTATTTCCAAAATCTAAATATTGATGAAATTTCAAGACTGAAAAAATAATTTAGAAAAAAGGAGAAGTTAATGATTTTTCAGTAAATATTTATTTGTAAAGAAATTTTTTGCTAACGGCCCTAGTGTGAGATTTAAACCAGAAAAAAAGTCTGGAACATTTTTTTCTGGAAGGTCTTAGTTTTTGCTTTGACCAGTCGTATAATCTAGGTAACGTCTTTATATCTCTGTAATAAATATCATCTGTCATTCACGTTTGAGCAGCGCACCTGTGCTCGTGAATCCCTAGTTTAGGACTGCTTTGGTCTTCCAAATTGCTGGCCAGCTTCGAACAAGCACCGCTCCTTGTTTGTCATACATTAAAGCATGCTTTCTTCACAGCCACCTACAAGTACTCGGTCCTAGACCGATGCCAGGCTAAATGTACAATATCTAATGGACTACCACATCTAGAAATTGGGTACTTTTAACAATTTTAAGCTAAATATCCCATTGCTTAGAGGTGAGTAGTTTTGAGCTTATCCAGACAATTCAAAGTTTGCTAAATTTGTGTTCAGTTATGTGCAAATTTGCATGTGCTAGTCATGCAAAGCATCCAAAGCTGCTTTAGGAAAACTTCTTTTATAATTGCACCCCTCCACAGGATGTTCTGGTTTCTCTCTTAGCTTTGTGGCCATTACAGAAGGACAGTGTGCAGTGAGCACTGTTGTAGCAGCAGTATGGAGCAAGCAACAGGTAGAAGAGTTGTCCAGCCAGTCCATCACTCTCTTTTGCACAGGCATAATGCACAAGTTTTTTACTCCATGATTACAAACTCATTATCTGAAGGCTCCTGCTCCTCTGCTTGCACAGGATAGACATTTTTCACTGAATGAGCAGCGATGTGATATTTAGTTCGGCAGGCGGCTTCGTGTTTGCTGCCCGCTGTGCTGTGTCAGGGAAGCAGTGGGAGGTATTGCTGTTCAGCAGAGGAGGAGTTGCTGCACGCAGAGATGACAGCTGAGAGCTTCCACCTGTTTGATGGGCCCAGCCGGAGAGCACCTCAGCTGCTAGAGCATTTGGTGCTTCCCCTGGTCCTCACAGAGCCCCTGGTCTCGCTGCGTTCCCTGGGCTGATCCCTGCCATGGGCAAGGTGAGGCTGGGCCTGGGCTTAGCTACCTGGTAGGAACAGACAACCCATGAAAGGTCTCAGGAGCTCTACGTACACCAACTTGGGCTGAAACGCAATTATTTGGGCTTTTCCAACTTTTAACTTTACAGTCCTGTAATTTGGGTGCACGTAGCTTAGGCGTCCAATGCAACCTTGTCTGCCCCAAACGAAAACCAGCAGGAGCTTGTGAGGGAGCACAGCCAGCCCAGGAGTCTCGCTGTAGCTCTCCTCGCCGAACTCTGGACCTCGTCCCTCAGGGCGGCAGACAAAAGTGCGAAGGAAACTCCGGCAGTACGGCTACGTATTAGGCTTTCCAAGCCGGGCACAGCTCTGGAGGGCCCTCGCAGCCCCTGCTACGCCTTTAAGCCATTTCGCGCCTTCAAACGGCTCCAGGGGAACCGCGGAGGCTTCGCGGGGAACGCGCGGAGTCTGCGGGGTCTGCGGGGAGGGGGAAGCCGTTCCGGCCGCTGCCCAGCGGGTGGCGCTGTCGAGTCGCGCGGGCGCGCGTTGCTGCGCGGGCGCGGNTGGAGGAACTGAAATACTACAGGAAGGCTATTTTCAAATATAATATTTGCGAAACTCCCAAAACACTTCAAATCTGAAGAAAGGGTTGTCTGGGGCTTTCAGTTCAATTTCTTAATTATGCCCCCTCTACAAATAGACAGGTTTGGTTTTTTTTTACCACTATAACTATGTCAAGAGACAGGTTTCTTTTTTTTAATTACATAGTTACTTTGGTGACACCACAAGTGTAGCTCTGCCTTCACTAGTGGTAACATGTACCAGTATAAAATCTACCTCTCCTGAGGAGGAAAAAAATTATACCAATGAAGAACCTTACAACTGGTGCACAACTGTAGGCTCCTCAGTGAGATTATGCCACTTTTACAGTCCCACAGCACCCAACAGGTAAATTTTTTGTTTCGAGTCATACTGATGAGCTCAACACTTCTCAGCAGTATGAGATTACACAAGATTGAGCACTGTTTGGTCTTACTCCTTTTAATGGCAGTTCTGGAAATGCTGAAAGTTTTCTACATAAAATCAGATGAAGGAAAGATGGCTGGTGCTACAATAACAGTCCTTAACCCAAAGACTTTACTTTCTGTTTGTTTGGGTTTTTTTCCTCAGAAAATCAGATTTTCCAGCTTTTCTTCTATTTATTTGCATTGTCCCTTGGGAGATTGTTAGAACTGTGATGCCCAACCTGTGTATTTCATTTGGCCTCTGCCCATGGAGTACCAGCAAGGATGAGCACCGTACCACCATGAGACATGCAGCAATACCTATGTGAACATGAAAGAAAGCTAGAGTAGCCCACTTTCGAAAAGGAGCTGCTAATCATTTTTGGTTTTCCTTTTTAAATAACTGCTGGTGAGTCAGGCATGACATGGGTCCCATAATCTTCACAGATAATTAAGCAATTCGTACCTTGTGGATGTGGGTAGATGCTGCTGTCAAAACTCAGGCCCATTCTGGAAGTGGCTGAAGTGCTTTCTTTGGTAAAGAAAAACAACCAACCCTCTTGCTTTCTCCCACCTTTGATTAAATAATCCTAAATGCTAAGACTGTGTAGTAGGGAAATTTGGTTGTGTGGGCCATTGCTATTGAAGCTGATGAGACAGCTTGTTGCACGACTCTTCTCCGTATACATTCCTTCATTTCCCTGGGAGGAATGTAAGACATAAGCACAGCAAAAAACTTTTGATTTTTATTATTATAAGTTGACAGAAAATACGCAGCCAGCAGGACTAGAAAAATGATTATGCCCCTGTACTCAGCACTGCTGAGGCTATACCTCAAGTAGTGTGTTCAGTTTTGGGCCCCTCACTACAAGAAGGACATTGAGATGCTGGAGTAGGTCCAAGGAAGGGCAATGAAGTTGGTGAAGGGTTTAGAGAACAAATCTTATGAGGAGCAGCTGAGGGAATTGAGCCTGAAGAAAAGGAGGCTGAGGGGAGACCTTATCGCTCTCTACAACTGCCTGAAAGGAGGTTGGAGCCAGGTGGGGGACAATCTCTTCTCCTAGGTAACGAGTGATAGAACAAGTTGTGCCAAGGGAGGTTCAGGTTGGAAATGAGGAAAATCTTCATCACTGAAAGGGTTGTTAAGCACTGGGAGAGGCTGCTCAGGGAGGTGGTAGAGTCACCGTCCCCTGAGGTATTTAAAAGACATCTAGATAAGATGCTTAGGTACATGGTTTAGTGGTGGAATTGGCAGTGTTAGGTCAGTGGTTGGACTTGATGATCTTGAAGTTCTTTTCCAACCATAACCATTCTATGATTCTATGAAAACGGAGCTTTTTCTGATGTTACACTGACAACCTGTATTTCACACCTCATCAGTGTGAAAGTGGCTACAGTCTGTAGCATGGGCTGAGGTGTCCCAAAGCTGAAATGTGTGAACTTCATAGGAAGCCAGGCTTGCTGACACCTATCCCCCTGTAGCACCAATGTCAGAGTGAGCGGGGAGAAGTCCTGGTCCCTTTGTGGGTTACCATTTAGCTGTGTTCATAGAATATTCTGAGTAATACATGTGTGCTCTTCTGTGTCCTGAAGTTTTTTGCATGGACAGTGTTGTCTCAAATACCTGCATCATCAACAAGCCCTGCAAGGGCCTCAGGACATCTGGACTCTGACAGAGCAAAAGGAAACTTGTGCTAGGAGTGACCCAGGCTGCAATATCGAACCAAACGTTTAAAAGAGATTTAGACTCTGTAACACAAGGACATAAATTAAACTGGAGAAAAAATAAGATTAATCTCATGGAATCCTTAGCTACAAGTGAAAAATAGTCTTTGTCGTCCTCTTCTGTACAGTGAAACAGAATGATTTCTTTTGTAACTGCATCGTCCAAACCACTTCTTAAGTTCATGGCTTATTTCCATTATTTTAGAGAAGGTGTGTCTGAGTCTGCACGCAATATTTGAAATAGGGGGGTTTCCAGCACTTTCCAGGTTGGCAAGTCTATAATCACATAGAATAGTACCATGGAAGAACAACTCGGTCTCATACAAAGGGAGGAAAAATTGAATACAGTTAAGAAAATGCAGATGCAACCCAGATATTGGAAGGATTTTTCCAAACACTGGATGTTGCAGGTGGTGGAAGAGTCCCTCCAGAAAATATTGGTTCACTCTTCATCCTGCCTGGCACATGCTGAACTCATCTGAACAAAACAACAGCAGACACCAGAATTAGTCAAGAAATCAAACAAATTTTGATCGAAAATCTCATAGACCATTTCTAGGTATTTCTCCTCCTACCTTTTTTTTTTTTTTAATGAGAAATACAGTTATGTTAAAAACATCATGGAGAGTAATATTGAACTGGCAGAGAGATGGGATAGGTGATTGAATAGATTCTTTCCATCTCCACATTTTCTGATCTATAAACTCACCTTTGGGAAACGTTTCTCATTCCAGACCAAGTTTCATTCCCCCAGGATTGTCTGAAGAAGGTGGGATATTCAACCCGAGTAGCATTAACACCACCACTGTGTTTTGGCTTTAAAAGATAGTAAGACATTTCAGTCCTGAGAAACTTCATCATAGAGTGACTTGTCTGTTACTTACTTTCTTCCTGGAGGCCTATACGTAATATTTCCTACCGGCGCTTCAGACTGCAAGCCACAGATACTGTTGTTAGCTGGGCGTGCTGGAGACTGAACCTGCTCCACATCCAGCCTGACATTTGCTACACCAAGTCCTCCGTAATTTCCTTCTCTTCCCATCCCATTCCTCACAAGCAGAAAGCTCGTATGAGGGACACCACTGAAATATGATGTCCAGTGCAATTCTAACAAAAAGTCCATCTTTCTGGCCCCCAGTGGATGGTCACCTTGCCAAAGATTGCTGAGTTACTTGGAAACCTTGAGAAGTCCTGCAGCTCCATGCTGCTGTGAACACTAGATTAGTGTTTAGCAAGTGTGGCTGTACCCTCAGCCAATAATCCCACTTAATGCCAACTCATCATAATGCAGGGTAACTGGGTAGCAAGCATCCAATTAACTCTTTTTAATTAAGGAATCCACAGAGAAGTTCACATGGGATTTAATCACTCACAACACAGTGTTTCTGAAGAGAGCAAACAGCAAATTAGAATTCAGCTTTCAGAGCATGAAAGGTGTGAAGAATGGGGCTGGTGTACCCAAAAGCAGCCTGAGACATTCGATAACGCACCTGGGAACGTGGGGTGAGAATAGTTTGTAGGAGTGCCGGTCTGGAGATGTGTGGCAGTGTCCCCAGCCCTGCAGAAGGCTCAAGGAGGTTTCCACCTGTGGAGCAACTGATTTTCCTCTGGGTTCACTCCCATGCAAGCTGTTTTTGTCACAGCACACAAGTGTTGTTTTGTCTGGGTTGGTTTCTCCTGGATGCTTATTTTCACCAGGCTACTGCATTTATAGCCAAATGTTTGGGACCTAGAAAAATGTCTAATTTAGTTTACAGCTCAGAGGATGTGAGGAGGAGGTAATGTGGATATTAGGTCAAGAGAAAACAATAACCTGAAAAAAAGAGGCAGAAGAGGACATTCATCCATTTCAGCTAGAACAGTTTGTCATCACATGGTGCTAAGGGGACAGCATCATCCTGAAACTCCAGTGGCCAAAAGCTTTCCTTCTTTACTGTGAGGGTGATGGAGCACGGGAACAGGCTGCCCAGAGAGGTTGTGGAGTCTCCTTCTCTGGAGACTTTCAAAACCTGCCTGGATGTGTTCCTGTGTGGCTTGCCCTAGGTAATCTCGCTTTGGCAGGGCGGGGGTTGGACTCAATGACCTCTAGAGGTCCCTTCCAACCCCTAACATTCTATGATTCTGTGATTCTTATTCTTATTGAAGCTTCCAAATCAGTGACAGTGCAAATTTATGTAAATAACAATGTGTAACATAAAATCTTTCTTGATGTAAAACTGACTTCTAGGGTCAAGAAACAAGAAACTATTAAAATTTTCTAAAAAAAATCAGAAAAGTCCCATTGCATTTATATTTGTTTCGCCTTTGTGGCTCAGGGAAGGATACACTGACCTTTCGCTTGTGTCCTCTTCAACTCCTGCTCTGACACAGGCAAGCGAGTGCAAATGAGCTCAGTGATCCTCCCCAAACCCTGACACATGCAGACTCCAGTGATCAAGAACTGATGCCGGTCTTGCCACAGATTTCCTGTGCGGTCTTGGATAGGAAGGTGTCTGTGTGCCTCAGTTTTTCCATCTGTGAAATAAGAGTGATGTTACACTGCTTCACCGGCGCAGCTAAATTTCTGCTTAAAAAGCAGCCCGTGACCTTTGGACGAATGGTGGTAATGAGCTGTTTGCCTTATTTATAAGTATCATTTGGTGTGGTATAAATATTTTTTTGCGTTGTACATACTGTGTTTATTTTGTGCAAGTGAACGCAGTCCCAATGAAAGCAAGAGACCGAATATTTTGCTTTCCCACATAACTCAACCAGCGTTCCCGAGTCCTGATCTCTAACACCTCTGCTATTGCAGTCCTGGGCCTCTCTTGAGCAGAAACTGCTGATCGTGCCAAATTCTCTGGTGTTTTGTAACGTGGGCTAATATGCACCGGGGTTTGGATGAGACCAACAGGCTCATTTTCACTTAAGGCCTGCGGCAGTGCTGGAGCTGGAGAGCACAGAAATGAATGGTCAGTGTATTCCTTCCTTGAACCACACAGCTCCTGTTTGAAAACAAATAAAAGTATCATGTGACTGTTACGATTTTTAAAAAGTTTTAATAGCTTTATTGCCTTTCTTCCTCCAGCAAGTTGACCTTACATGAGAAGGAGTCATACGCTATTACTTCTGTACATTTCCATTGTTTCTTACTTGGAAGGTTTGCTTGGAATAAGAAGAAAAGCTGTAGACCTATTACTTCTCTCATTTTTTCTAATCTTGTTTGTCTCAGTCTGTGTGGATAGTACTAGCCAACATTTAGATGGCTTCCTGGAACAAAGTTAGTGAATACAACCATGCACTTCAAGAAATTAAGGTCCAAATAAACACTGACAAGTGATTAAATTACTGCAGCCTAATGAGTGTCTCTAGAGAATGATTAAAGTGAGCACTTAACTCTGATGGGCTGGGACCATGTGCACAATCAATTACCATCGCTTGGTAAATGATTAATAAATTGCTAAGCCACAATAAGTTGACATTTCGCAGTGTCCGTGCCCTGAAAAACATGATGGTATCCCCTTTCCACTTACAAAGCACGGTCTATACAAGTTCTGTCACTAAGCCCAATTTGTACCTAAGATGACATATGCATCATTTGAGCTGGAAACTTGAATTTCAGTATCAATTCCTACCATAAATTTAATAATCGTTACCCTGCTACTGCTCTGTCTCTGCGGTAGCCTATTCAGGTATGATTTTCCTGGACACTATGGATAACATCAAAAAAAGTAATCACCAGAATAGAATATGTGTGTGTGTATATATATGTACACACATTATACGTAATATATATATATGAAGCCTACAGACCAGCTGAGAAACTCAATATGCCTGTCAAACATCTGAGGAAGTTGATAATGCAGCCAAGCCCTCATATACCACTACCACCACCACATTTGCTTTGAGAAGAATGTTATTGTTGACAATCTAATGATCTAAGACAGATTTTTTTCTCAACAAGCATGCTACTTGGGAAACACTGTCATATTTTTGAAGGAACCTTTCAAGCTCCACAAAACAAATTACTTCAGTACCAAAAGACAAACCACAAGGAGATTTTATCTCTAGTTATTACACACCATCACACCCTGGAACCTACAAAGAAGGTCACCGAGGAATTGCAGCCAAATCTTCATCTAGCTGTAAACTCAGTGCTGCCTACCAAACCCTTGTCCAAGACCTGATACTAAGCTTACTGAAGCCAATGCAATATGAAATTGGAGGTCATTAACGGAGATGCTGTATGGAATGTATTGCATGCCACTGTATCACCATGAGCAGCATGGTATAAAAAGGGTATCTCAGCCCATGGCCAGGTATGCAGAATGATGTTTAGTAAAGAAGGGTGAATTTCCAGAAGTCTGAGTCAAGTAGTCACTAAAAGTGTGGAATACTGATGAGAAGCTAATGAAAATGTGAAAATAGGCTCTGATTACTCACAATTTCATCTCTAGTTACACCAGAAAAACAGCAAATAAGTTTTCTGTTAGTCACTGTGATTTCTGCAATCAGTACTCAGTACAATGAGAAATGCAAAGATGCATATGGAAAAAATGCTGTTGCTCAGCTTTTGTGAAACTTTGAATTTATTTGACTGAGATCAGGAGTGCGAGTTTACCTTTGTATTAGAAGCCAGCCTATTACATTATAGTCTGCCTGTCTAGCATTGCTCCCACTTTTGGTGGCTAGGGTGTTTCACTGAAACAGAAATATAGAGCTGTTGAAGTTACCGTCACCCTGGGTATAACATCTCACCCTATAGTAGTTGTGTTCTGATTGAAATGAGGTTTTGACCTGACAGAATTTATAATGAGCCAAATTTGAGCAGTTACAGCCCCAGGTTCCTCACAGAGGGCAGAAGAACAGAAAAGCTCCATGTTGATGCCGAAACAGCTGGGTGGAGAGCCCTGCTGACGGAGTCCTCTGCACTTGCTCTTCGTCAAACATCAAAAAAGGTTTACAGTGAACAAGCAGGCAATCCCTTCCCTACGTAGTGAATGGTAAAGAATTAGGCAGGTTTGGGTTTTGCTATACTTGTGGAAAAAAATGGATATACAATCTACCATATGCATGATTAAGTGAAACAGCATAATTGGAAGAGAGGCCCCATGTTTGCCCTCCATTCTGGATATAAATTGCCCTTAAAATATAAGGGAAGACATTAAAAAGTATCAGAGGAGGAAGGAAAGAAAAGAAAGAGAAAGAAAGGAAGAAAGGAAGAAAGGAAGAAAGGAAGAAAGGAAGAAAGGAAGAAAGAAAGAAAGAAAGAAAGAAAGAAAGAAAGAAAAAGAAAGAAAGAAAGAAGGAGAGAGAAAAAAATTTTACTGAAGAAACTAAAGCAAACAATCAGCCATGGATTTATCAGTGTGAGGTGAGGAAAAGGAAGAGACAAGAGGAAGGAAGGAGAGGGAGCAAATGGAAAGGAGAAGTGGCACTTGTCTACTGGAAAGAAGGTGTTTTTTTCCCAAAGATGAAATGAATCGCTTTATCTCCTACATCAACTTTTGTTTCGAACAAAACAAAGCAGTAAAAGCCACAGAACTTCACCAGAAACTTCCTTAATGGAAACTGAGATGAAGTCTCTGTGGGCTACAACAGTGTGCATGAAAGACATTGAGAAGGAGGAGGAAGGGTCAGCAATTCAACATGCTGAAAGGGAGGTGAGCCTGAGGGGTTGCACTGCCACAGTCATGGCCATGGAGGAAAGCCTGGAACAAACAGTCACGAGAAGAGCTCAGATCTGATAACATCTATGATGAGGATGCACTATCACAAGTGAAAGTGTGTCCATTTTCCAAACTTCATGATTTATTTGCTAGAACATTACTCAAACACATTTTAAAATGGAGAAGAGACATGTCTGCTACATACTCTTCCAGATTTGCCCACGAAGAAAGTTTCTCTTCCCCAACGTTCTCTGCTGATATACTTGATGCAGCTCAGAGTATCACCACAAACTGTGTTTGTCGTCTACGAGTCACTTCAATTTTTGTGCACTTTGATAGCTCTGTGTAATAATTCTGTATGGTGTTCTTACTGGAACTAACCTTTTCTTATTTTGTCCCTATAATAACTGCCACTGGTGTACCAAGTCAGTGAGGGAACATGCCAGTTCTCAGCTACTACTGGAAACCAGTTACTAGACATGAAGAGTAGTTTGGGTTAAATCAACTTGGAGCAAATTATTTATGAAAATGCTTATCATCAGTACAAAAGAAAGTCTGAAAAATTTTAATACACATGAACACCTTAAATATTGCAAAGATTCTAGTATACATTTAACTTTATTGTCTCCATTGTTTCATATCCTCATGCTGGTTGACATACACATGTAATATTTTCATCGTCTATCAATATAGTATCTTATATTTTAGGTTATTTTTATTTTGCTTTTCAAAATTACCTTTGCAAAAAACTTCATAAAAGCCCAAATTTTACTGCTAAAATTATTAAAAATATGTTCATGAGCTGTATCTCATTAAGGGCAATTATAAAAACAAAATGGAAACTTTTTGGTATGAACAGTTTTCAACTTCTAAATGAACAACGAAAGGTTTGAAGATTTTTACAAAGTAAAGTATCCCTATGTTTTCAAATCTCCTTACTTAAAAAAGGCTTATCAGATCAGCTTTAAACTTTCCAAAAATATTCTTCTTTGCCAAGAGACCACACGTGAAGCTTCAGGTGGGAAAAAATTTGGCTTAAAAAAGAAGAGGAAAAAAATAAAGGGTCTTAGAATAAAAATCAACATGGAACTGCTACTGTAGTTCCATTATAAAGACTCATAAAAAACATTTCCAGTTGCTCTCCAGTAGGTCTGATTTCCATAAGTAAAGCCTCACTTTATTTCTTCCACAGTTCCTTATAGGTCTTTAAGGAGCTATGAAAACTCTCTTGCCAATAGGGAATTTCTTGCAGAAATAAAGTATCTTAGGAAACATTTTTTTTTATAGATCTGGAAACATATTAATGATTAAAGACCTGATCCTCCAAAGCTGAGTGTTTTCAGTTTCCATTGGCTTCTGTGGGAATGACAGATGCTGAGCACCTTTTCATGTTAGATATAATATCTGCATACCTCAACTCGTGTGATTGCACCAGGATCCTGAAAAACCTCAGTGTTTGCCCTTGAAACCACATAGGGCAGGTCCTCATATTCAAATCCAAGAGTTTCAAATTCATGATTCCAGTCTTGAAGATCATGGAACAGGCTTAAAATTCATGAGCTTTCTCATTTTTTATGTGATTTGTGAATTTAAACCTTTTTTTTTTTAAGTAAGTTTCTTACTTTTCAGTTTTTCTCTATAGGAATCCAGGCTGGAAATTCACTTTTGTTTAGAATAGAACTGGATTTTTCTTGCTGCCACACATCTCCTGCAGCCAGGGCTAAAGAAATATCACAGAACTTAGTATCAGACTACAGGAGATGGACATAGTGAAGCTAAGTCATCCTTCCTCCTTCAGGTCTGGCACTGCACTCCTGCCCATTCCAGCACAGCCCCACGGTGCTACCCGTGCTTTCTCAGCACTTAGCTGGAGACACAGGATCAGAGCAGAAAAAAAATCTGTGGGAGGCAGAGCTGCAGCTGCTGGAGGAGCTTGTTTTGTCTGTCAGCAACTGTACATGAACCCTTTCTACTGCAGGATAAAATCTGACAGAGAGGCATAAGTCCTGACAGAGAAAGTTTTATGTACATTAAAGTCCCCATCAACCTGTCAATGCATAAATGGCCATATGCAATGTAAGTGATGATTAAAAGTGATCCAAAAGAAAGCATTTAAAAACCAAATGAACCTATTCGCTACACCAGATCTACACCAAAGCCTCTTGATAAGTTAAACTGTTTTTAAGTCGCAGAGATCAGCAACAAAAGTCTGACTGCCAAAACGCATTTTAGACATTCAGCAGATTTCCTATTAGAATGTAAGATAAGAAACCATCAAAATGTACATAAAAAAGACCCCAGTTCACTGTGTAAAATTTCTTGAGGAATCAAGGAAAGCATGTCCCATTCATGGGATGGCTTCCAGGGTCTTCTCCCTCTCCTTCAGCTTTTGTGCTTTATGGCAAAAACAGTTTATAGTTGTAACAGTCACATTTACCCTGCAGCCCAATAGCAGTTTCTTCTCTTGCAAGGATATTTATTATTCCTGCTGCCTTTAATTGCCTAGTTAATCTGTGTAACCAACAGCTGTAATCCATGTAATCCCATGACCCTTTCACTTGCCCTTTATTGACCAGGCAGGTATTTATTATACTACTTGTTGTGTTCTTCCCTCCATGCAGGCTGTCAGCTCTTCCCACTTGAGGATTTCCTACCACACTATGTGTTTGTACAGTGCTAGCACAACAGAGCTGCCCACTTCAAGCTTCCAAGGACTACTGGATAAAAAAAATAAATAACCCTGAAGCCACCGCAGTGATTTGCCAAGGTCCATTTGCCTATTTATATCGCTAAAGCTGGCAGATAGCAAGGGAATGAGGAGGAAAGTGGTATTTTGTTTAAAAAAGAAAAAAAATAAAAAATCAGCCATTGTAAGGAATCAGTGTCCATCTTTCTCATAGCGTTCTTTGTCCTCTGTGTAGTCTCCTTCTGGGGAAATACTGAAAAAAAGCTCTAATTTTTCAAAGATTAAAATCAGCTCTATGTATTCTATAAAACAATGACAAAAAAAGTCAATCTTGTATTTCTCCAGAACCTTTACAAAAAAAATAAGACACCTACTCAACTGTGTTGCTCAAATCACATTGTAATTGTAAGCTGAAAATGTCGTTCTTGATTTACCTGCATTTCTCTACCGCTGAGGTCAACGGATGTTGACCTCCAGTGATACATCTGTGTGAATATATCCTCTAGACCTACACATAGAATAAATGGCTGTGGGTATTTGTCAGGCTGCTACTAGTAGTGGCTTCATATTTTTAGATAAGCTTCAGGTAAAAGTCTAAACATCTGAATACTTATAAAAATCACCCAAAGCTCCTGGATGTTGAGGCTCTTCTCTCGTTCGTTTGGATGTGTATGTGAAATTGTCAGCGGGCACAGGAATTCTGTAATGCGAGGGGTAATCAGCCAATGGACAGAAATAGGAATCAGATGTCTTTCAAATAAAACTTGCCTCTCCACCGCCAATCCTCCAGCGAATCTCCCACACCTGTGGATGAGGGCTTACACTGCTGTTACTGCCATTCAGAACTCTTTTAATGCTGGACGTATTTTTAAAAGACAGCTCTCACAGCTTATAAAGCAAGGTTTTGGCTTTGGTTAATGAAAAGCATTAATGTACTGTGGGAGGTGGAGAGAGAGAAAGATTATAATTAAATCTCTGCACTCCTCTCCTGTCTCTAAGGGCTTGGATAAAAAACAGTTCTGCTGGGCAGCGGAATTTGAGTTAAATGAGATAGCTGGGGGAGGGAGCCTTCTTGGTGGTTTCATACAGGCTTGCACATGTGGTAGGGCCAGGGAACATTTCTGATGAAAATAAAATTGTTCTGGACTTGATCCAGCTGAAAATACTGACAGCCTGCCGGGTCCTGCAACTTTCATAAGGTTGCAGATCCTGGCTCCTAGTAGGAAGCTTGGCCCGGCTGCCGTGGAGGGCCCAGCAAGCAAAATAATAGTTTTATGCTTGAAAGTTGCACATCCAATTGGGAGAGGCAGGAGGACTTGAGCCAACACGCTCCTTCTTTCTTAACACTGCCAAGGTTGGGCTTCTTCTTGTACCTTCAGTCCCCCTGACCCACACCCTTTGAGTGCAGCCAAGAAGTTGCTTGGGAGCCCAAAGTTGGAAGTGGTTGCTCCTCTGCTTGTAAAAAAAGGACTGGTGGGTCTCGGTATCTCACAGGCTGATGGTGATAACTGGTAATGGTCTCCTGCGGGATGAGTATCATTCCCACCTCATGCCCCTGTACTCTTGTTTTTTTTACTATCAGCCTCTCCTGAGTTTGATTTGACCTCAAGGAGCAAATGTTTTGTTGAAATGAGTTACAACTTACGTTAATTTATATAGTGCCCTTTATGTACATCACAGGCAGGTCTTTATAACAAGTAAATCTGTAAGAATGTAGATGCCATTTGCTAAAAAAATAAAACTATGGAAAATAGAAGACTAAAATATCCCAAACATTGTTTTAAAACTTCTGAGGGAATTTGATAGAAAAGATTTTTTGGGGGGGGAGGGGGTGGGGGGGTAATGGAGAATTTTGGATTCCACAGCTTTGGATTGACAAGAGATGTTCTTGACGCACTCTCAGGTTGAGACAGGAGAATGAACCTGTGGTGGACAACAAAAAGTGAGCTCATCAATTTGGTCAGCTGTTGGAGACATGGGCAACAAACTACTTAAAACTCAGTGCTATGGAAGTAATTCCTGCAGCTGTCTGGATCAGAGACTCAACTCTGCATCTTCTCAGCTTTTGCATCTCATCACCCTAAAAGCACTGGTTGGCCAGAACTTCCCACATTATGAAAAGATGACCTGTTCTAGGAGCAGAAATAGGGATAAAATGAGCAGTCAGTTCACCCTTCTGAAACACAACCCAATCCAGCTTCAAAATTGTGCTCTAAGCTTCTTTTAAAGGGGAAAAAGAAAAGTTCCTACCAACATACAGCCCTGATCCTGGCAACTCTGTGCCTTTCTCAGGATTTTACTGACTTAAACTGTTCCAGAGGGGTAGAAAACGACAACAACTACGAAAAGCTAGTTTTTTCAAAAACTTGCAAGGAGTGATCACAAGTGCAGAAAACATGGAATATAATGAAAATGAAAAATGATGTTGAAATAAACCCAGGCTATTAGTTAGTGCCTCTTACTGTCTCTTTAATCACCCATGACCACTTAATGTGATTTAAACCAGCAGTAATTAGTCCCCATCCAAGAGACTCAAAGTATCTGAATATCTCTGCTGAAGTCACTGTGAGAGCTGACACCCTGAGATGCTACCCATATACTTGCACACTGAACCGAATCCTGCATTTTCTCTCCCCTGAACTGGAACAGTGCTTGTTCCTGTGACCATGGATTTAACTTGAAAATTTGCTCCCACGCAGGCAGCCTGCCACTCTGTTTTTTTCTGCTCCAGTGAAGCTTACTCAAATGTTTCAGCTGCAGTTGCAGAGAAGGCCTAATTCTTTATTTGGGAAGTTACTGAGAATTTTGCTCTTGATTTTAGTGTATTCAGGATCAAGCCTCATCAAGCACTAGAAATCTAACAAGTATGTGTGTGGCCTGTGATTTCAGATGTCCTCAGCATCTTGGACTACCAGATCAGTCTCCTTTTAGTAGCATAGATTTGAAGAGTATGTAAATACCATTTATATCTGTACACATATGCATTCCATACATGCATATACATATAGTATTCTTTCACTAGAACTGTGCAGACCCGTTGTCTGATTAAAGCATAAGCCAGTATTATTTTAACAATGGAAACCTTTGCTTTTCTCTGCATTTGTCTCTGTTGAACTAAGCCAAGACAACACTTTTATCAGAAATAGATGAAGACACGTAATCCAAATGACATGGAGCTCTCTTAAGAACAGAGAGGGATTTTACTCTCAGTAATACCAATGTAACTTCTTTTTAAGACAAAAGACATCCCTCTGATCTTACACCATGTGCTTCTGAGCAGAAGACATAAAAGGCCTGTCAGAACTTGTACTCTTTGGTGGGATTTATATGTCTGTAAGTGAGGCCATTGAAGTTGAAGATGTACGTGTATACATTCATAATGGGAGCTATTCTTCTCCCCCTAAGTGCAACATATGGATATGAACATGACTGCATTATGTATAAAAGTGTAATAAAATGTTTTACCTGCAAACATACAATAGAACACTTACACTTCATTTTATGGGAGATTATTTGTGCATAATCTGCATCTTACATTATAACATGTTGCAAACTTAGTACAAATGCTCTTACTTCTAAGTGATAATCTGCATAGCAGGGTGATTCAAGGGATAAAACGAGAGATATTTAAATACAATCTGAACACGGGCTTGAGCTCTCCAAAGAAATGCACCGGATGGGTTCAGACCCAGGGTTCACTGGTTTGCTTCACAGGATCTTGACAGGATTGCTTGGGAAAGACCCAGGACCAAGGTCCCAGTGGTGGCTTCCAGGAAGCAGCAGCTTCCTTCAATGTCACCTTGCAGCTTAGACTATAATGCGTAGAAGTTACGTAGAATGTGTTCTGCTTGCAGAAATGGCACCTCCACAGCAGATCTCTGACCTGCTCTCTAGGGAAGGGATGGCTAATTTTAAACAAACAGTATGAGAAGGCCACATCTCCCTCTGTGTCCCATTCAGCTGTTGTGTTTTTGCTGCAGTGCTTGCCTTCGTGAATCACACCAGGAAGCAACATATTTGTCTCCAGGTGGTCCTAAGAAGGCTCTGAGAGTCCCTCTGCCTTGGGTCAGGGCAGCCGGCAGTGTTTCAGACCAATTAAAGCTGCCACATGATGGAGTCAGCACCGTTTGCAAAAGGTTGTGAGCACAGTGCAGCAGGACAGGGGTGCGATATGAGCAGGGAGGGACAATGTGAAAAGAGAGGGGAGCAGTGAGACAGTGCAGTCACCACATGCCTGGTGTAAGTCCTGGGCAGAAGGACATATCTTCACGCAGGGAAGGAAGTTGGTAGTATCACAATGTCTCAGGCAGCCTCTTGGAGTGGGCATGTCAGTTCTTGCTGTACATATGCACAGAAATGCATATCACAGTATTCTCAACAGACTTCCATGGAGGAGCAAAAGAGGTTGTTTTTTCCATCTTAAAAATAATTTCCTTATTGTTATGATGTTACACAATGACACTGTTCTCTTAGTATTTAGGTATTGAATTCCCCTTTTTTAGAGGGGACTTAAACTTGAGTGACCTGTGGTCCCACCATCTATGTACTGAGCCCTCTTTGTTATTTGTGCTTTTTGGAGAAATTATGCTCCCATGATCTATATAAAGAGTCTGCCTTCTTAGAGGGGATTTCATATGACCCCATGATCCCATTATTTAAGTACTGAGATCGTCCTTGTTAGAGAATACTTTAACCACCCTTTACACACTCAGCTCCACAGAATAGGGCTTTCGCCATCAGTGTCAATGAAGTTAGCTTTTGTTCGAGTGCTCTTCCTCTCCACAATTAAATCACACTTGAGAGGCAACACTCCTGGTTTTTTATAGCATACTCTCAATGCCCAAACTCAAGAGTGGATGTGACTGCAGGTTGTGCAGCTCTGTCTGTGGCTGTGAATCCCACCAGTCAGCACGAGAGTGCAAGGGGACAGAATGGCACAGAATGGTGATGGTGTTCTAAATAACTATGATGAGTTCCTTATATAATACATTCTCAGGCAAAACCCAAAATCATCACCACTGAAAACTGTTATAATGAAAAGAATAAACTTTGAAATTAGTATGTCCTTCTCACACCTTGCCTTTTTATCTCAAGCATTTCACATTTGTGAACTCTATGTGCTTTATATGCAGTTATGCTCATAGTGTAGGATAAAAGGCTTTGGTTTAGGGTATTCAGGCAAATAATGCTTAATATAACTTTACACAGGCTAAATACTAGGACAGTTTTAATTATGTATGGAGACAGGTTCTTGTGGAATTCACAGATCAGAAAGGAAAGCCAGGAAAAAAACATAGTGAGAAATAAAGCTTTTTAGAAGACATTTACTGCATGGACCAAAGCACTTCAATTCCACAAACAAGAAAGTGAAGGAGAAATGTAACTAGGAAAACAACAACAATAGTGGCAATATGTAAGATGTGGCAGCAAAAAGATAATGTAGACACAAAGTATGGCAATGTGGAAAAGCAGTAAGAAAAGTAAAAGCATGAGGAAATGAGTCTATTAAGTACCTATCTTTCCATTGTAGAACTGTGTAGATGGATTATGAAAAAAAAACAAAACAAAACAGGCCTATGAGTGCTAGAGGAATTTCAGTGTTCAGAGATGGCAAAATTTCTAATAAAGACATAGGCAGTGACATTTGAAAAAAGTTATTTCATGAGCCACTTCACAAACAGTGGAAGGAGGCACATGCTCCTCACATGAGTATTGCAGAGCAATTTACCTCCAGAGGCTATTAAAAATCACCTGCTCTAGGTGTGTAATTCCATTCTTTAAATTGTTCTGGATTGATGAGACTTAAAAAATCCCCAAACAATAGACTGAAGAAATTGCTTTGTTCAACTGCAAAAGAAAGGGGTTTTTTGGTATTCAATTATAAATATTCTTACAATAAAGCTGAAACAATTTTTGAAATTAAACATCTCAGACTGAAGAAGTCAAATATTTCATTTTAATAATGTCAACCCAGTATTTTTTAACTCTTTTTTTCAGGTTCTCCTTGTCCCCATACATATATAGACAAATTGTTTTCACCGGAAATAATTTGAGAAAATTAACGTGATTTCAGAGATTATATTGGTCTATTTTAATTTGAAATTTTCAGTTGGAAAAGGAAGGTTTAAAGAAACTTTTCACTCAACTGTAATAAGCAATTAATAGATGAGAAAATATTGCCATTCAACATGGTTTAGAAAAATAATACCATGTTAAACAAATGGTTTTCATTGTCTGGTCATGACATAGATGTAACACACTTCCCTAATGCTGCTTGGTTTGATATCAAAACCATGTATCTATTTAGCATTGCAAAGTACAGAACCTATAAAGCAATTCTGGAGTAGGTGAATAGCTGGGCAGATCCTAAATATATCATTTTCAGCAGGAAATCACATGATGATGCAAATGCTTACAACAGAAATCTGTGTGGATTAGCACTGGTGATGATACTAATGTGTTTTTGTTGGTAATCTAGACAGGAACATAAATTACTACTGAAAATGTCCTAATGACAAAACCTGGTAGAATGATATGTGACAGTGAGGGCTGGGCACATGTACAAAATGTTATGGACCTGACATATAAAGAGCATGTGTTTTAATACAAGTAAAAACCAGAAATATGCATGTAGGCCTGAGGAAGACAAGAATGGTCACAGTCTGACACTCAGGAAGGCAGTGCCTTTGAGGAGGGCTTGGGACTCATTGACAAGGAGTTGCATTAGAGTTTCTACTGCAATGTTGTAGCTAAAATAAGCCCTAAATGTTAAAAAAATGAGGAGCAACCAGTGGAAACATGGATATAATTTTACATTCGTACATAGCTACATGGACACAGATGTTGGAATATTATGTACAGATCTGATCATCCCATATTTATAAAAATATGTTGAAAACCTGAAGAAGATGCAAAAAATGAGCCAGGAAAAATATTACAATGCTGGGGAAAAAAAATTAAAATTTGCAGATTACAAGACCTAAAGCCCTCATTGAAAAGAGGAAGAATAGGTGACTTGAATATGCCACTAGTACTATCATCACAGGACACTACTCTGGAACTAAAGTGGAGAAAGCTACTGTGATGAGCAATGGAGAGTAAAATGAATCAAATTAAGAAGAAAAATAAAGTAAATGTTTTGGAAAGCCAAATTAATTTAAGTTACTGACCCAAAAGTCTTTATCTCAAAACAAGATGCCTGTATGAAAGACTGATTCAGAGAACTCCAGGTAGACAACAAGATATGGAAGTAACTCGATTTAAAACAAAACACCACCACAACAAAACCAAGGCCTATTTTATCCTGGGAAATTGATCCTGATGATCTAATAGCCTTTCTGGGCACATCACACTCTATTTCTATGGATATCACTTTGTGGAGCAGACCCAAGTTCTTCCTGTACATCCAATTTACCTTTTTGGCAGAGAACTGAGAGGAGAGAGAGTGGTGTAGCTCTTGCCAAAGCTAACAAGAAGCATATCTTACACAAGACAAAGCCCTACATGCAGAAAAATTTAAGTCAAAGAAATGCGTAACTCCAAGAAAACAGTAAAGTCATAAACACTCTTTTTGCCTGCGAGTCCTTGCTGCTGTTGCATGCTTTTAAATGATAGTTGAATTTGTTAAGGACTGCTGTTGCTCTCCATATGCGCATCTGTGCTCTGGTGTTTCTAATGCTCCGTGGTATTGGGGAGATAAAAGTTCTGTGATGCTCTGGTCTCCCTTCTGTTATGAAGCCATTATCCCTAAGAACTTATTTAAAACTGTGTCTCTGTGGGATCCTCCCCATCAATTCCTAAAGCCTTTAGTCAGTGTGTTAGAAATGGACTCAGCAACAACCTCACTCTGTCTGAATTTGTGTCTGTAGCAGTCTGCTGTACACAGAGCTCCCTGCACAATTTAAGTTACTGTCTTCAGAGAGGCCAGAGCCTTCAAAAAGATTTTATTTCCTACCCCTACACTTCCTAACTTGGAGTCTTGAAAACAATTTATACAAACTATCAACACAGAAAAGGATTTGGGAATCATGTCTAAAATGATTCAGAATTTGACACTTAAATAACCTTATCCATTAGAGGGTTGGAATTTTCCTTTTCCAAAGAAAACAGCCAACCCTCATTTCTTTTTAAAAGTCCAAATATCCTGGAAAGCATCAATTATGTGCTTTAATCTGTGCATAGTGCTCCATCCCGATCCTCAGCTAACATGAGAACTCAGATAAGCAGCCCTGTAAAAACCAATGAGAAAACTTGCCTGGAGAGAGTGAAGTTTGCAGGATCAGATCCTCTGCAGGGAGTTTCTTTGTTTCCAGGGATATTTTGTGCTTCACTAAGTAAAAAATGTCATTATGTTTAAAAACGAAATTTTGCAGGCCATTGATCTAGAATGTGAGCTGGTTCCTTTGCATATTTTGGAAAATCAGAAACAACATATTTATTTAATTTAGAAAAATTACTTCCGTCCAAGGCTGTTTCTCAAGAAACATTCATGACAGCCTAAAACTTGCAAACTCACTGCATATACGTGCCAGGTATAGGATAAAGATAAATAGCTCAATACCCTGCGATACGAAATCTCCCTGAACAAGAATTTTGTATTAGGTTGTAACAGTTCTTAAAAGACCTTCCAGTGTCCTTGAAAAATAATTATAGTTTTAAAGGGCTAGTAAATATATATTTTCACATGGTAGTTAGAAAATGTTTCAATAAACTGTAACTAACAGTTTTCATACTAAGTTCAGGAATGATTAATCATGTTGCTTTTTTTAAGGTTTACATGAAAATAATAAGAAATAAACATTCCAAAATAATCAAACATTGCGGTTCTCGTGCCAATAGGAAAAACCAAAGATATTAAAAACTAAAGAAGACATATCCAATCTAGATGTTGACTCCAGCTAGGCAATTTTCATGTCTCTGGCCTCTCTTTGTCTACCGAGGAAAATGGATGAAACTTTTCTCCCAAAAGCTGAGGGTACACCTAACCTAAATTTTTCCCAATTGCAAGCTTAAAAGAGCAGAAACACAGATCTGTAAGTTACGCTTAGTTGCTGAATGACATCTGCTTGTGTTGTTACATAGGACAGGGTACACTTTTCAGAAAGAACTTAAATGAATTATGGACACAGTGCTAGTCTGCATAGAAGAAAGCATGTTTGGTCCTGTTACTGTCTGCTTTAAAGGAGTTTGACTGAAAATTCTCTCTTGAAATTTCTCAAGTTACATCCCAAACTTGAAATTTAATAAAGGTTGTTTCTTTCCTCTTAAAAATGTAACCTTTTGTAATAAAACCATCTGAATATTGGTTTGACTTTGGATTTGGTTTTCATTTTTGTGTGTTTGTTTTGTTTTGTTGGTTTGTTACATTTTTTTTCGCCAGAAAAATATAAAGTTAGAACAAAGGAGCAGAAAGTATTCAGGAGGAAAAAAAATTTTGCTACTGGTCAGAAACCTCACTTCCTACCTCCTGGGGAACATAAGATTAAAGATGCATTTTGCCCTGAACCAAGCATCCTGTACCAAATAAACAGCAAACAAATGGTGATTCTTCACCAGAATATTGTTGCAGTCGTCAAGGAGTCATGTCTCAGAGACTTTCTCTGCTGGGGTTTGTGTCTTTGTATGTAGTAGTACTCATAGATTTGTCCTCTGAACTTTCAGTATCTTTTTAAGTGAAGGACATCCTCTATTTAAACACACATAAGGGGGCTTCCTTTTGCTAACTTTCAGTCTGACGTCTGATAGATGCATTTGACTCCCTCTTCTCCTTCCTCTCCCTGGTTCTTGTCCTGGGTGAGAGTGAAAGAGGGGTCCTTATGCACCTTCTCCACCTCTGTCACTCAGAGATTCAGCATTTCAATTCAAAACTCATGATGTAGACCAGAATGGAATAATTTATAGACAGTTAAATAAAGCTCAAATTAAATGTTATATTTACAATTAAGTGCCAAAGTTTCCCCAAGATGCTTGTGAAACCTTTCCATTTTGTCAAATCAAGCAACCTTTTCTGATAGAAAATCTGTCTGCTGGAAAAATTTCAGGCTTCTCTGAATGTTATGCTACATTTTTGGCTCAAGAAGATCAGTGAGAGCTCTTTATTTTTGTTTTAATACAGAGTGTCAAAAATAATTATCAGAAATCTCATTGACATAAAGGAAAATATTTTGGCCAGTGCATTCGTTGTTATAAAGAACATTACCAAAATTTTTGCACTGCAGTCATAACCATATATTCATGTAGACTAACTAAATAAAATACAGATTTCAAGCAAACAAGGTTAGGATTTTTGGCTAATACACGTGAGACAATATCTTATCTGGAGTCTGACTTTTATCAATTCAGATCATTTAGTCTTGAGTACAGATATTTTGAACACTTAACTATCTGCTCATAAAAATAAGTTTGCTTAGAAATGAGGGAAGATAGAGGCCTGCTAGAGATTTTGCTGTCTGTCTTATAGAGTAATCTCAATAAAGAAATGGCAAACAAGCAATTTTGTGTTTGGTATCTCTGTCCCATCTAAGCCCCACTTCAGGTGCCTAAGTCTTCCAGAAGACTATCAGGTTAATAAGGCATGTTTTCCCCTTCATAAATGCAGGCTGGCTGCTCCCAGTCACTGTCTTGTCCTTAATATATTTGGAAATGGCTTCCAGAAGGATTTTTTCTATCACTTTCCCAGAGATTGTGTTGAGGATGACTGGCCTGTAGTTCCCTGGATCCTACTTCATGCCCTTCTTGAAGATAGGAGAGACATTTGCTTTTCTCCAGTCCTAAGGAGTCTCCCAAAACCCCCCGAACTTTTCAAAGATCATCAAAAAAATGAACACAATGATATCTGCCAGCTCCCTCTTCACTGATGGGTGGGTCTTGCCAAATCCCACAGGCTTAGACACATTCAATTTGTTTAAATGTTCTCTAACCTGATCAAATGAAGTTCTTCCTTGCTCCAGCCTTTTCCACGGGTCTCAGGGGCCTGGAATACCTGCTTGGTTTTGGGGAAGACTGTCAGTCTCTGTTGGTTGTTGTCCTGTCCTGAAGGCTTGGGTAAATGACGAACAGGAATGTCTGTGTGGCATGGTGAAACTTCTCCAGAAGAGCTGTCTTTCCAAAGGATTAAATGAAAGTTGGCTTTTCTACAGAAGTTCAGGACTGGACACGTGCATGCTGATGGAATAGCAAATTTCTGTTTTGCAATTACACCCAGAAAGAGAAATCCTTTCCATTTGCTGTCTCCACTCCTACTTGCCCAGCCTGGGATAAGGGTCTTATTCAGTTCAGTCTGAGAAATGGAGGTTTAGAGGGATAATAAGAATTTTACAGATGAAAAGAAAGAGAAGAGAGTGTGAGGAGAAAGAGGGGAGGGAGGAGGTGAGAGTCCTGGCACAAATATTTAAGCATTCAAACTGTTGCAAAACTAGGCCTTGTAGGAATAAAAGCCTCATGTGATGGAAATACAGTCTCTGCAATGATTATTTCTGCTGCCTGTGAACCTAGGAGGTTAAAACAGGGAAATGATAAGTGGAGAAGAGTTATGAGCAGTGAAGACAGAGGCAGTCCAGGCACTGGTACATGCACATATACCGGGCAGTTGGCCTGGGCCCATTGCTGAGCCAGGACCCTGGCCAATTTTCCCTTTTTTTTTTTTTTTTTCCCCTTCTTGGAAGAAAAGGAGCAAGGTTAAGCTGACCGGAGAAAGCAAAGCTACCATAGCCTTTTGTGGCCTGTAAAGCTGAGTACAGACTGTCATTGTCAGACTGTGTAACACAGTCCACTTTGTTGTTTACTTGCAGCAGCGGGTGGAAGGAACTGCTCTAAATTATGTTGGGTGACGGGGATCCAGGAGAAGGGCTGTCATGGGAGGAGGCTCCGCTGTCTTCCTGAACTTTCACTTTTGATTTTCAGCTGAGCTGGAAACAGGATTCCTTATTGTTATTTTTTTTAATGCCTGGACGCAAGGCCAGATCCTCAGCTGGGATAAATCATCTCCACTTCCCTGTAGCAGAGGAAGGTAGGAGGATGCACAGTGATTCAAGATACAACCTGCCTGTTTAGAGACTGGAGCGCTTCTTTTCCCTGGTAAAAATCAGACCACTACATTCATGTGCTCGATCATCAAGTACGTGAACATTTTTCAAAAGCACAACTTACCAATGACCCACAGTGCCTTTAAATAAAGAAGTGCTATTGGACCTCAGTACTGTAAAAGGAGTGGTTGAAATCCCTGTCTTGCCCAGCTGTTAAACCTGTGTTTGATTTCTGAAAAACCTATAGAGAAAAAGGGTTAAAGGAGACCATACAAGAAGTAGAAGAAATAAATTGAATACACATGTGCAATCATTATTCATACTAACGTTCCCTGTATTACTTCATAACACAGCTGTATACACAAAAAAAACCCCAATCCAGTTTGGTTTCTTCCTATTTGAATCTTATTAATTTCTGTTTAATGGAACACAAATGTTTGTACTCTTCATTTTGACGAATGCAGCCTCGTAGTGTATTTGTTAAGCATTAGCTAGCGTGGTTGTGACCATCTAATACAAATGTCCCTGGGCCTTTCATGGCTCCTGACAAGACATCTTTTGAGCATGACAGTTGCCATGGGGACGGGTGCAATGCCTATTTGGAAGGAAAATTGGGAGCAATGCTCATTACGTCAAAAACTACATTGGGGAGGGGGGGAAGGAGAATGTTTGCTTCTTGTGCTGACACTTAGCTGCTTGTTTTACCCGCCACCCACACACTTCCATCAAACAATATCTCTTTCAAATGCAGAAGTCAAAGTTTGCATCTCCTATCGTTCCAGCTGGAACAAGCAGGGGCTGTGTGAAATGAATATCATCGCACACAGGGCCAGGGCACTGCCTGGCTGGCTCTATCTGTCACTTCATAACACAGCAACACTGAGCCCTCTCAGTTTTCCCCTCCTCCTGCCCTTGGCCAAACACTTCGTCCAGCTCCTCAGGGCACCACAGGGACACTCGGGTGGTGCAGGGAGGAGGCACCCGTGTAAATCTAATCAGCTTGCTCAAAACCAGCAGATTTATTGTGGGTTTACGCTGGTGAGAGGAGGATGGATGCCTGTGTGTATCACAATTTCCACAGATAGGGAAGGTGGAAATAACAAACACGAAGGCCCATCGCTCCAGAATATTGTGAGAAGCCAAGGGAAAAAAAACAACTTTTTTGTAGAAAATGAGTCCTAGACATTTCTGTTTTGAGCTCTCTTGCTGTATGTTCCTTGAAGTCTGCACATTTCTTCCACTAGAAATTAGTGATAACTGTACTTTTCACCAAGTTGTACTGTTCATTTCGACTTTCAAAAAACCCCTAAACTCGTACTGAAAAAACCCAAACTTCCCAAAAACTGTATACCAGTCAAACAGTCAAAGGAAGAAATGCAGCAGACCTGCCACGAGGCCCAGGTTTGGGGAGAGGGTGTTTGCAAAGTGCTCAAATGTTTCGGGTGCTGGGGTAATAGACCAAAACGTCTCGGTGAAGTACAAGAGGTGACTGCAACACCATGCTGATAGCTCATGATGCCCACATGGGACACTCAGGGCCATCCCGGTGCTTGGTCCCTAAGGTAGCTGAATTGAATCCTGAACGATTGCCCTCACAGTCCTGCATTGCTTTCTGTGTTTTACAGAGACCTGGTGCCCACCACAACACTCAGGCATTTGCATTTCCTCTGCCCTTAGTATCATACAGGTGATCGAGAACCTGTTGAGTTCACATACTAGATGTCTTGGAAAAAGGACAACTTACCCAGCATCTGGATGAATATACATTATCTCATATGTGGAATAAGGACAAGGTGGTGAAGTTGGCCTCTGCTTTGCAGGAGGGCATGACTTTGAGGGTTTTCTTTGCTGTCAGAGCGCTTTTTCATTCTTTTCGCTGTAAAGTTGTGGACATGAAATGTAGTGCAGAGAAAGAGGTAGTTTTGACACACTTGCAAGTTTCCTGGCCATGATCAGTCTGTCATGTTTCTTGCTGGGACCTCTTTGCTCCAGAAAGACTCCTCAACTGTCTCCCTCTAACACAGTGCCCTGACGGCAGACAACAATTAATTTCTAAGGTTTTATTTAAATGAAAAAAAACCAATAAATCCCAACCTTCAAAACTCTCCCTCCTCAAAATAAATGCCATTATGTGCAGCTGTAACAATTCTCCCTCCCCCTTCACCCTGTTCTGTCACGCATTGACAGCTGCCTTTAAACTTGAACTTTCTCTACTCCTGCACAGTCTGCTACCACTTGAACTGCTTGACTAATATCATCATCTAGCAGCAGCAACAGCAGATGTTATCTCGTCTAGAGAGAGAGATTTCCGGGTCTGAATGCCAAAGTTGTAGTGGGGGCTTCTACATTCCCCATGGAGTCACAAACCCCAGAAGCTGTAAAGCTGATTTTGTGCAGGAGTGACAAGGGGAGTCCCAGGTAGTGCTCAGACATTGGTGCTCTCCTCTCCTCTCTCCTCCTTTTCTTCTCACAACATTCACCAAAGTCAGAAGCCATGTCTGAAAGGTCAAGGAGTTTCAACAGGCTCTCTTGACTTTCCCTCACCTAGCCCACGTCTTTATCATCACTTCTGCAGAACTCATTTAGCCCTATTAGATGGCTCTCTTTCTTCATTAAGGCGACATATGTGAAAGTCCAACTTCTCTTAGCTTTTCTGCACACTCAGGTGCTACCCTCCAGATTAAGATGTCACAAACTTTTGAAGTAGGTAATTTTGTTTTTCTAAGTATTAATGTGTTTTACCCTGGTTTATTGCTACATCAAAATATGCAATTAATTCAATATTTATGCTTATAAAATAATATCAGTACATATTTTATTTCAAAAATGGTTTCCCACTCATTAGATACAGCTAAAAAGAATTATAACACATGAAAAACTAGCATTGTAGCAAGATTCAGAGTGTGTGTATGGCAAACATGAGGCAATTAGAATTAGTTTAGTCATCTCTGCCTAGTCACAGCTCCCATCACCATAATTTATCTGGCTATCTGATTGATCATTTTGTTTTGTTCAAACTTGAGGCCCAATTCTTTCTCCAGATTTATGAGTGCGTTGGTATGCACATGTCTCTCAGGTTTAGTGGTAATTACGAGCCTGTCTCTGAAGGGAGAGCACTAGATCAAAGACCTATATGTTGGAACAAAATTTGTATGAAAACTACTCTGAGGAAGAGCATTCAATCAGTGTGAACTTACTCCCATTCTTGATTTTTGTACTGCCTGAAAGTGTGATTTTCATAAAAATCTAAACTTAGTTGAAAAAATTTAGATTTTCATAATACCTGATAAAAAGTTACCAGTTTATCACTTCTACAATGAAAAGGATATTTTCAGAATTTTCAGAATTTCATTATCCTATATCAAAGGAATTTAACATTTAAGTTTATTATTTTTACACATTTTTGTCATTTATGCCAATATCAAAAGTCACAAGCAAGAGACACTGATATAAAAAGACCAAGTTTTATACATGCTAAATAACACTTGTTTCTCTGTGATTTTTAAAGATAATTAAAATAATAGAATACTTCAATGAAGTAATTACATGCTATCACTAATTACCCATTGTGAAATACTGTAAATAATCAGTATAAAAAATGAAAAACACATTACATTAGCTAAAAGAAAATAATTTAAAAAGAAAAGAAATTCTGAAATGAACTTTTGTAAATCATCAGCCGTTTCCAGTTTCCACTTCATGGAAAAATTCAGCTGCATTTGATTATGTTCTAAGTCTCTGACAGTCTCAATAGATGTTAGAGATCTTGGAGCAGGAAAATATATGTCATTTCGAAAGACTACTATTACAATTAAGTCTGCTGTCTCACAGAGACTCTATTAAGCAGAGAATAAACACCATCCTAAGTGTTTATTAGGAAGAAACTCTGCTTTCCAAACACTCGAGATAACTGCTTTTTGTTCTATGGCAACCAGGTTTCGAAAGAAAGATGTTTCATTGTTCTCCGGTACAAACCTCCTACACGCTTTTGCTTTCTCCTGCTTGCAATGCTTCATAGAACTGCACTTTGCATACAGCGATCCAAAATCAGTCTTGTCACAAATAACCACTGATGGCCAGGCTGGCCTACAAGCATGTTCAGACACATCTGCTTTTCTTTCCAGGATCCACCCTTCCAAAGAGCTGCCACCTCCAAGCATCCCAGACTAAAGGAGAATGGAAAGCCTCAATGGTGGACTTCACCTCGCTGATTTGATGTACTCATGGAGGAGGCCTTTGTGTCTGAGCGAGTCATCATCAGCTCCTGTTAGTCGTGGGAAACAAGCAGGCTCTTCAGAGTATGACTCATCTGGCCCCTTTTAGACGCCTGCTCCCCCAGCAGAAGAACTGTGCAGCAGCGGGCTTCTCTCCTGTGACCACATGGGCAGCCTACACAATACCACAAGTGCAAAGGTCTGCCTCTGCTCAAGTTTATCACACTCGACGCAGTTAGCAATAATTTGATGTGACAGAGGGGCTGGGTGACCAATTCCCTTGGTCATTATTGGAAAATGAAAAATATGTCCCTAGCCAAAAAACTGTCCTTAGACCTACCTATTGAAACCAATAGTATTTCTACTATTAGAATGAAAATAATAATTTGTATGGAGTTAGATTTCCTTTTTCTTTGCAAACAGTTGGGGATTTCTTCCGTATTCGAATTTTCTTGGCAATGTTGTAATTGTACAGAGGAACAGCTTCCTTTGAGCCAATAGTACCAAGAACATGAACAGACTTAGTGTGTCCCAGCCAGGGCCATCAGTCACCTCCATCTCTTTTTCCAAACTCAATGAGAAGTCTTTGTGACCAGGCAGAGGGACAGAAAAGCCCACTGCAGGTCTTGCTTACTCAAACAGAAATTTAGGAAAAGGTAAGAAATGTTAGAAGATGATAAAAGTTTATTTTCTCTGAGTTTCTTGTGTCTTGCTGAAGGCAGCAGCCCCATAAAAACTAATCAGCTGAAAGGCTTGCTCTGTAAATGCAGGGCTTACATTTAGATTTCCTCTTTTTGCTGATGCAGGAATAGCCCTGGTTACAAAGAACATGGATGTCTGATGAGGCTCAAGTGCATTTATGCCAGGGATCCTACAATGTGTGCCTGCTACCACGGCCCCTTGCTTTATCATGCTCATTTAAAATAAAATCACTGCCTAATGGTTAACAACACACACACAGACACCAAAAAAAAAATAATAATAAAAAAAATATCTGCTAGGTCTGTATCACTGGTAAATGAAAAGACCATTGTGTTAGCTGGGAAGATTGCCATCAGAGACTGAGAGCTAGGGTTGCATCCAGACAACACAACAAAGGTTGTCCAGCTAACCACAAGATATCAGTATCCAGATATCCTTGAGTCAAAACTGGGAGAAGATGTGTCCGGGAATGACACATCTGTGAAGTTTCCCTTTTCTGAGGCAAATGGCTGAATCACTTAAGCAAGACGATGCTCTTGACATACCCTTGGAATAGTCTCTCCCTGGGCTGGCCACTTTCCATTCTCCTTCTGCATCTCTCTCTTCCAACACCACTATCATTAAGTGTAATTAGCTTCCTTTTCCACAACTAAAGCCTAGATTTATGCAACTTTATGTATTCTGCTACTTCAATCCATTTTTCTGGCCTATGTGTCACTTGTAACAACATTGGCATTCCCAGTTAAAGCCGTTCTATCTCTTAACCCATTGCAAACCTGAGGTTGGTGTCCTAGTTACCTATTAGGCAGATTCCTGGAAATGGAAGTCCAAAATCAAATGGGAGTAACAATGTTGTTCTATTCATTATCATTCCCTTTTTTTTTGTTTTACTCTGGCCAGATTCTTCCTTTTTTGACCTGCTCTCTGCTCTCCCTCTTCTTCTTGCGTACTTCATGAACGCAGAGCCCTCTCTCTTGCCCAAAGTGAGGTGCCCATCCATTTCCTTGCCATCACACAGAGATTCAATTTGCTCCTCTTCAACATCCAGACTCAGGCCTTAAATGCTGGAACCACTCAAACCAGCAGAAAACAATTCCTGCTTCAAGTTTCCTCAGGGCTACATCCTTGATTTGTAACCCCAATACTCCAGGAAACCTTCACACACTATCTTCATAGAGTTTCACAGTTTCTTCATTCTTAACAAGGGCCATCTGTGTTTCCTCACTCAACATACATAACCCTTCTTAGGTTTTCTCCATTCTCTCTATCATCAGCTGACTGTTTCAGAATTCCTCCACAAATAAAACAGCAAGGAATTGCTGTCTTCCTAGTCCCTCCTGACAAAGAAGGAAAAAAGAAAGAAACTTGTATACAATCTCCCTTCCAAAAAATGATGCCATGTTTCAGGATAAAATGGTGAACAGAAAAAGAAGAGTTTGGTCCCCACCTTAGCCTAACAGGATGAATTTCCTTTGCGTTTGTTCTGGTCAGGCACATGTACTGAAAGTTCATGTACTTATCATTGCTTTTGCATCCCTGCTCGTGCTCCTCAATGAATGTGGCTGAAAAACTTCCACCAGAGATAATAGTAACAATCTTGTTTGATTCCTTCCATGTTATATAGTCAAAGCAAGTGCTTTAAATGCACAGGAAAATATTTCTATATTGAGCTCTGTTTCTTCATCCTCGGCAGACAAATGTTCTATAGTTACTGATGAAGCTTATGCCATATGGTCCCACCTACGTGATCTTCCTTCCTGTTTTCACAGTATATTTTGCGCTATTTAGCCACTTTTTTTGTTGTTTTGCTGTTGATGTACCCACAGCGATGCAACAACTAGTTTCTTGCCATTCAACTATAGAAGAATTGCAACACGAACCATTCTGTGCCTGTATGTAACTGTGTCTAATAGAGGGATGGTCATTTTTCCTTAAATTGTTCTTCCCTGTTACATCATCTGTCTCATCTCCTGTTATTAACATTGTTGACACTGATCTTGTAACAACAGCCAGAGGCTTTGGCCTCCAGCAACATGAAGCACCGAAATACATTTTTTTCCTTTTCACTTTCGGTTAAGGTCACAGCATGATCTGCTTCACTTTCTCCTCTTGTTTCTCCCTATATTAAATGCAAATATGTGTTAATGTTGTTAAGTGGGAATGTTGTTAAGTGGGAAAGACAAGTTTGCAAAATTCAGAGAGTGCCAAATACCCTGTGCAGAATTAATTTGCCTCCCCCCTCCCCCGTCTGCCAGTGCCCACAATAGCTCACTGTTGGTTTTTTTTTCCTTCAGAGGCAGAAACTAAGAAAAAAAACAATACAATGACAAGAAAATATGAAAATTGAATTAAAAAATCACAAACGTGGAAAAATAATAGAAGTCATCAACCACTAGACAAGAGACTCAATGATCTACAACTCTGTTATCCAGCTGAGGGTCATGTCCTGAAATGTCTATGGAACATCTTGAAAATTTCCTGAGCTATTAGAAAATGAAATTATTTAGTCTTCAGGCCTGATTAAATAAAAGATTAATCACCTACTGTAGAATGTTTTATATTATACCTGCTGTTTGAGAACTTTGCTATGATTTATAAGTAAGTCCAATGTCACAACTCCTCTGTGAAGCAAATATTATTCCTGTTTTATGGAAAAAATGCATTTAGATACACAGAATCTGAGACTATTTTAAAATACTTTCTATGTTTGAAGTTACACCATAATTACCAATGGAAATATATGTAATTACAAGGAGATAAGGATTTCCTGTAGTTTCTTGTGGCAGTCTTCAGCTTTTCTTCATTTCTGTTTTGTTATTTTGCATTCTGTATTACTTTCTATGTATTAGAGGCACAACTGAAAAAAAATAGAGAGGAATCTGTCACTTACTCCACAGCACATAAATTCATCGTGTTCAGATACACATTAAGGAGGTTGACTGTGAAGTTACCTCTTATTTCTTCCCCTATCTTAGGTAATCATCTACTGGGTTATAGATTTAGAACAACAAAAAAAAGCAACAAACAAAACCAAAACCAACTAACCAAAAAAACCCAACAATCAACCAAAAAAAAAATCCTTAATTCCTTTTAAATTTTAAAATGAGGAGTCTTTCAGATTTGTGCATCATTAAGACATAAACAATGATTAGCAGATTTTTGCAAGACTATTTCCAAAGTGAAAAATATCATTTTACTGCTCTGGCTACCACGAACATATTCATGAAAATTTGGTCAGGAAAGTAATAGAGAATTCCTTGGCCCCGTTTGTAGCAATGTTTGGTAATTTTTTTTTCTGAAGCATGGGCAAAATCTTGGCTAAACGGGCCCATTCAAAATACAAGCTCAGTCCTGAAAATACTTATAGTAAGACCCAGCCTCGCACATGTGAGCAGCTTCAATGAACTCTAGAGGAATTATTCTCGTGTGTACAATTTACTCAGATTTGTAGGATCAGGGCTTACATTAGGAAAGAATGCTACAGGACTGCTCAGGGGAACAAAATAGAACAGCTGCACCTAATATGTGTCATTGTTATTATTGGTTTAATTTGTCCCCTGTGAAAATAAAATTATCCTAAAATGGCATTTGCCTAAGCTGAACTGGAGAAACAGTTAACAAATATAGCTCCAAAGTATAACCGAGGCTGGAAGACCCTCTGCCTCTGCTGACACTTTTGGCTGCATGCGGGGACGATGTGTGAAGATGTGCAGATTCAGAGCCTCTCCAGGGCTGTGGAGTCGGGGGTGCCCACTTGATGTAAAGTCATGTCTCCTTCTGTATCCCATGGCTGTGTAGTGGGTCAGGCTCTTGCACAAGGATGGGCTTTTTCAGTGGCAGACTCCTTCTCCCTAGACGTTCTCTTGCAGCCCAGGATCCTGGCACTGAGAACACAGTGCCTAAGTACATAGGATTGAAGGATATTTCCAAGACATCTGCACGGATCAGTGATCAAGCAAATCATGGTCCATGTGGAGCCAGGGGGAACAAGAGAAATTTGTAGAGTGTACATAGTGAGTGCAGGAAAAGACAAGCTGTAAAAAGAAACATTGAGAGCTTTTCCTCAGCAGGCTACTGAATGAGTTAAGCCTACTCAGGCGCTGCTTTGACTTGCACTCGGTCCAGCAGTGGTTTTATGTGAACGCTTAACATCAGCAGCTGTAACAACCCACCACAATATAGATAGCACCTTGGAGATGCAGGGAACTAAGGGTACTCATGGACTGAGAATGTGAGCTCTTGAATGTCCTGAAAAGGGGAAGGTCTTAGCCAAAGTACAAATCAGACACATGAGCCTGTCAGTATGTCCCGTAGAGCATCATTTTATTGTGACTCTCGCACCATTTAAGTGCTTGTAAAGCGATATTGTTGTATGTGGATAAAGTCTGCCTCTGTGAAGGTGGGCTACCGGGAATTCATTCAGGTGTTGTTGAGTACGTTCTGTGAAACTTCACTGCTGCTTGGGTTTTTGATAGAGAAGAGGAAACTAATCCATGCAAAGGGAGGAATTCAGAACTCGGGAAGGATCTCCAGTAGAACAAGATAACAACACTATCTCCATCAGAAAGATGGAAACATGCAATGTCAAAAGACACCATATTTTTTTTTATTTCCAGAAACAACTAATCAAGTCTTAATTAAACTGTTACTTTTAATTTCTCAGGAACCTTATATAATTAAAAACATCTTTAAAAAGCAAAGAGATGAATATACAGCACTCTGCCTGTATCAAGAAATCATCGCAGCAATGCAGAAAGGAGCAAATATGATCTTATGCTGGAACGGTTAAAAGCCAGAAATGGAAGTACTGTGGTGGAAGGTGGTATCTCCTCTCTCCTCCATGCCTGCACTGTCCAGTGCAGTGTTGGATATCAGGGACTGCACAGTCCACTCTGTCCAGGGCTCTGTTTGATGACATGGATCATCAGATGCTTCTGAATGGGCATCAGTTGTGAGAGACAGGCATTCCCAGCCTTTTGTGGAAAAAGTGTACTTTTGTGTACTTTTCTTGTACCTTACACAGGCTGTGAGCTTGTTATAGTGGGATGAGGAATGATCTGAGAGCTAATATGGAGGAAGTCATCCTGGGCATTTCTGACTAAACTGAATGGCGTGCTGTCCACAACTGCAGTGGTGTTGACTTGATAATCCAGATAGACCCATCTAATCCCCTGTTCTCCAAAATACTTGGAAAAAGATTCAAGAGGATCTTGAAGAGCACACGAAGGTGACACTGGACAGCTCTGGATTTCACCCAGAATCCGAGTCTGGACAGCATTGGTGGTGTAAGAATAACCACATGGAGGTGTACCAAGGTGAAATGTCTACATTGGCGATGTAAAAGTATTTACGTGAGAGAGCTGATGATGAGCAATGTGTGGAATGGTCAGGAAAGATTTTAGATTCATCCTTTCCAGGGGAATCTCTGATGATAGGGCTGTTTACAAACACAGCAGCTTTGCTCCGCAAGTGGTGTCAGGTCCATAGAGCTTGGACAAAGTTTGGGGATATGAGCTTCTCCCTCTTTTCAGTTGCCTGCTGGGTGCCTTTCTGCTAAACTGGACCAAGCAGGGTCCTATTTTCTTGGGGTTCTGGACAACTGCCAAGATTGCTCATCTATTACACCAACCAGTTCTGTATATAAATATTTTCTCCTGTGCACACCATGGCACTGAAGCACAAAGCTCTTTGAAAGATCAGCTCCTAAGAACTTGTTTCACAGCAGTAGATCTTACGGTCAAATTCAGCCCAGCCTTCTACAAACTGCCACTTGGTATTACACAGTTTTTTTTATTTCACAGCTACTTTGGTGGGAATAAGGGGTATATCAACCCTGGGGCTGCTGGAACATGGCTGCCCCTCTACACAAGGGAGGACTACAGCCATGACGACAAATATTTTTAGAGAGTTTTCCTGTAACTGTTATATAAACATAGATTAATTATTCTTTCCAAATTGTTAAATTTTAGCATTATATTAATTTCTGTCACCTTTATTACAGGGAGCTCTAAGGCTGTGACTGTGAATAGAGTTACATATTGTACATTTTTTCTGTTTTCCAGAATGGCTGGAACAACTTGGTATTTTTATGCAGAGCCCGTAGATGCAAATAAATCTATATTGCTCTTCTGTGTCTACTCTAGTCAGGAGATCCACCAGCATTTCAATGCCTGCTATTGAATAACACTTATTAAAGTAAAGGGAAAACCTGTGATAGTATTCCTAACTACTGTGCCAAGTGAATGGAAACCACAAGAAGTGTCTTGACTAGATAGCAGATCTTCACACCTTATGACAGATGTGCTGCATACGCAGAAAATGTGACATTTTTCCAGCCATGAGAATCTCACCCTCTGCATAAATGGGAACATACCTGGAAAATTCACTCAGATAAAGAGTGTGAATTCATCACAGATTTCTCCTCAGCATCTGCATAGACTAAAAATAAGCAGATCCAGAGAGATTACCATGTCAGAAGGGGAAGGATCTAGCCAAAGGTGAACTGTTTTTCACGAATGCCACCAAAAGGTGGGGAAGGCGAGTCTAGTTAACTTCTGTGGTGTTTCTGCATGTCCTCAGATAGTCTTTGACTGGAGCAGCCTTAAAAGGGTGATAACTCTCTTGTGGTGATGCCACAAGGCATTGGTAGAATGGTACTGACTTCGCTGTATCTATTCCTGCTTTTTGTATGACTGAGATGAGCAATCTTAGCATTCAAATATGGTGCCTGTTGGGCACCTGTTTTTCACCACTCATGTAAAATGTATATATAACTGTTAGCTATTTATAACTACTGGTTATGGTACAATGGACATGTAAAACAAGCCATATTGTAAACAGTACATTAGTGATGCATGGCACTTTTTCAGCACAGGAGATAGTCAGGGCCTAGCTGAAAGCTTAAAGTTAGAGTAGGAACAGACCAAACTGAGATGAGACTGTCTGAAAGAAGACAACGATAAAAAGAACAGCAAATTTTCTTGCTCAGTGGAACAAGAGAGACTCACTCAAGATTACAGAGAGAAAAGCCTCAAGGCCATGTTGTACTCACCTAGCTTGCAAGTAAAGTCCCCAAGTAGCCCTACCTGTCATTTATTTATATGGGTCTTGACACACTAGTAATGCTATGCAGATGTGACAGTTCACAATTCGGCATGGGGCAGACAGATGTGCAAAAGTTATTATAGCTGTTTGACAAGTACAGTGTGGAGAAGGAAATGTATTGCTCAGGGAGAGTTCTCTGGCAAGTCTGGGACCAGAGCACAGCCTTCCTACATCCAGGTTTCATCCTGTCAAAAACCTGTGGCTTCCTTTCCACCCCTATCATTATCCCTTAGGGGTCCCAGCCTGCAGTTAAAGATCTGAGCCTTCTGTTTCACTGTAAGAAGTTGTTTTGCCCCCTTAAATATCTAGTATAAAATACTAATACAAATATAACAGCCTTTATCGAGCATGAAATAATGTCACGGACCAGCAGAACTGCTTGACCTCTCTGTGGCCACAGTCAAGTACAGAAACCACAGCGAGCAGCTGGATTGAATACATGCAATGGAGAGAAGAGGGAAAGTTGGCCAGCTCTAAAGCACAGGGACACCTCTCCTTCCCATCCAGATGCACGGAAGGGCAGTGGGTCCCCAAAGGTGTTTGTATTGAGATTGTGAAAGGCTCTTGAGGCAGCAACACACTTTGCCTCCCTGTTCTTCCTTCGGGAGCTGTTTCCATTTTGACTCTAAGGATATACATCAAATAAAGGCAACTGTGATTTCTACCACAAGCCGAAAGTGTCGGTTCCAGAAAGCAGTCCCCAGATCTAGGCTCACACAAGACTAATGAAGAAGTAAACAGCAGTGTAGCCTGATATTAGCTTGAGTTTCATCAGCCTCAAGAACTTAAAAATGAGCTCCCTGCCCCCAGATAAGACTGGCTAAAAACTCCAAGCTATTTCCATTTGAAGGACTCTTCAGGCTGCCTTTACGTAAAGTCTAAAGACAGAGTGCAGTCTGCAGATCCTGTGTCCACTCACAACTTTTTTTCTGCTCAAATGTAAGCCTCCATGTAATGACATGATTGTATAAACTGAGGCTTCATTTTTAAAAAAAGTCTCATTGTCATATATCTGATAAAATCTCAAAATCTGACCACATTGTGAAATTGATGAGAAAACAAATTTTCTAAAACAGAAACCTCATTTTGATCAGTAAGGCTTCTTTTTGCTGGGTTCTAGTCTTCTTACCAGGTTTCAGTATCTTAAAGGTAGGCATGCAGAGCAATATATTAATCCATTTGAAAAAATAAAGAAGAAGCTATGAAAAAGAAATGAGACTTATCTCTTTTTTTGAGCTTAGCTCTAGATATCACCAGTAGGAGTAGTACAAAAATTAAGCCCTTCTCCAGAGAAATAGCATTAGTGAATATTAATAAAAAGAAAAGGAGGAACAAAGAAAGATCTAGCAGGTCTTTTATTACTCTTATACATTTACAAACTTTCTATTTTTTAAAGGCAAAATATTTTTTATAAGGACACTTCAAATAGACACATACTTGAGTTTTCTTGTATAAATGTATACAGTGCCTTGAACTTTTGAACTTCTGAAAAGCAGTCCTTCTTTATAAATAAAGTGAGTAGGCATAAGTAACTGTCCAGTGAGTGGTATCACGGCCTAGCTCATCAACAAAACTCCTCACATAAAAATTTAAGGACATACAGAAGTGTTTATAGGGTCAAGACTTCAGAGCAACTGATGAGTGCAATGGAAATCCCTAAACCAAAGAGACAGGCTCCACATCTTTGATCGATGAATCACACAGCCCTTTGCATGCACTGACTAATGACCATGCATCAACCTTGTATAACCACCATCACAAATATTTTGATAGTCCTAATTTTACAAGTGGTAAAGATCTGGTGAAGGCAGCAGTAATTGTTCTGATTTATGACAGGCTCAGAGACGTGGAGTGGCTGTATCTGCTCCAAGGTAAAGAAAGGGCTTGAAAACAAAACCTAAGCCATGGTGACCTCTGTCCCTCCACACTTCCTGTGTAGATGGCTGCCTGTGCCCAGGTGGCAGCCTGTCAGCAGCTTGGGCCTATAGTGCACTTATCTAAATATTAGACATCTAGATCAGCCTGTTGTTTGGGGTCTCCTTGTAGTTGATGGACAGACAGGCATCAGTCTTCCCACTGGCCTTGAATACTTACAGAAGTTTGGGATGAATGACATCATTATGGGTGTATCTCTCTCTGCATTGTTTATATCTAGGTGAGTGACTCGGACAAGACACTAAATGTGTGAACACCTAAGACCAAGATGAAGGCGTTTCACTTCATCCTAAGCAAGATTTGACCTCGGATGCTCCACAGTTGCTAGCAGCCTTGAAGCCCGTCAGAGCCTTTTCAGGCATCTCCTGACTAATGGAGCACAGTGAGCTCAAAGCTGCCAGTGCATCAGCCCAAAGCCATGCCACCCCATGTGTTTAAGTGCTCTGCTTTCAGGGGGATCTAGAGTTTGAGCACAACCTGTTTTACCATGGATTGTATGTCAAAAATACAGTCTGATCTTGGACATCTGGCAAATATATGTATATGTTTAATTGAGAGAATAAACATTCCCCGGTCCTGAGATTACAACCTTGACTTTAACCATTTGGCTTTCTTCACATGCTAGTAAATGTCATCCATCACGTATATCACATTAAAGTCTACCCCAAAAAAACCTAAATCAGATTGCAATTCTATGAAACTGAAAAAAAAAGGTCTTGATAGGATTTAGAAATGTAAGATTACATCGTAATCCTCTCTTCAAAAAGGAAAATGAAAAGAAAGGCTGAGAAAGAACAAAAAAAAAAAAAAAAAAGCACATTATTCCTGCTGTGGCATATGAAAGCTAGAAGAATTTAATTTTCTGGTCTGTTTGTCCTAGCATGCTTTTCTAGGCTTGTCATCAGTTCCAGTGGAACACAGGGAATGTAAAAGATATTTTAATACAAATTACTGTATTTGATTCATTCCATTCTCCTTATAAAATTGTCTGCTGTAAAATTATGTCTAATGTGAAACAGTTATAATTTGCTTGCTACTCACTGTACTAATACCTATCAAAACTGACCACAGTAGCACGCACCCAGTTGTTGCAAAATGCAAAAACCCACAAGATTTATTTCAATGTGTCTGGAGAGTGCCAAAGAATAAAGATATATTGAAATTTAAAAGATCTAATACAACTATTATATAGATCATGGACAAAACTGTCAGTCAACTCAGAATGGCACAGCCAACTATTTCTAAATATTACAGACCTCTTATAAATCCATTTTTGTGATGTTTTCTACATGAGTTCCACCTGTCAGAGGATTTTTTGACCTTGTCCTGGTTTCGCTGTGATAGGGCAGCCATGATATGCAGACCATTAGCAGTTTCCATTTGGTCAGGAGCTTAAGCTGGGTGGGACAAAGGCCAGGGTGGCTGACCTGAGCTGGCTCATAGGTGTATCCCATACCATAAATGTCATACTCATGATAAAGAGGGAAGTTTGCTGAGGACGGGGGCCCCTCTTGTGTCTCCTCTTCCTTCTGCTCCTGCTTCTGTCCATCCCTGGAGGAGCTTGCTTACTATTCTGTTGTGAGGACTGCTTTCTCATTTATTTCGACTGGGCTGAGTATAATCCTGTATACCTTATATTGGCATTAGTGTTAATATTACTTTTGCTGTTTCATGAAATCTGTTTTCATTTCAATCCTCTTCTCTCCTTTCCTTTTCCCAATACCCCTTCCCATGTGGGGAGAGGTTTTCTATAGTTTAATCCCAGATACAGGCTAAACATAGATCTCAATTTCAAGACGTGCAGTGTCCGTAGACCTCTTTAAGTACAGTAAGGTTCACTATGTGAAATGAATTAATTTAGGAAAACAGTTTATAAACAGCACTAAAGTCATCTTGCAAAAAGCTCTTACAAACAGTGTGTTTATCATTGGTACTAATTGAAGACTATCCCGGTGTAGGCTACAGATCAGTCTATCTAACAAAACAAACCCTCTGAGGAATACCACATGGAAGACTGATGGTCTCTAGTAGGATTGGTCTTTGGTAATAAGATCAATGGGGAGGCAAACACGGCTAACAGCGTTTCAGAGCTTTGGTACTCTGGTGATAGGCACTATAAAACCCCCCAGACAGTTTGTATCAACCCATGCCTGTCAAGCATGGCAAAATGTCAGCTCAACCCTTTCTCTTGATGGACAGAAGCAATGCTGAAGACATTGTCTTTTTTCCCCATAAACTAGCAAGTGGTGGAGCGAGATCTGTGACAGTGAGGTGATAAAGTGACAAGAGCCTTTTCTTCCTGTGGGAAGTACATGCATCTTCTCACAGGAGGAGGAAAACTGCAACCATAAAGCAAGCAAACCAGCCAATAAAGATTATTGTGGGCCTGCTAGTGTGCAAAGTGCTAAAAATTTGCAAACTTCAGTCCTTCCTGTGTGTAATATGTAGATTGAGCTACTTCTTACTGTTCCAGCTGTGGGACACTGAACATATGCTGAAGGAAATCTGCAACCGCACATAAAGGGAAGGAGACACCCAGGTAGTGTGTGCTCAGAGGGAGGAAACCTGTATCTATGGTGCTGAATGTCATGCACACATGGGAGCTGCTGGAGAGAGAGAGGATAGCTGTGTGGTGGCACTGCAGTGCCTCCATGCTGTATGATGTTCATTTGGACCCCATTTGGATGAATTTGGAGGTATCCTGGCCTTGGTCTGGCCCTCTGTACCAGGGGCCCTATGGAGCACTTGTGCAATGGAGCTGTGATGAGGAATGCTGAGCAGATGAGGATTAGTGGGAAGAAACTCTGTAAATCTCATCAGTGGGTGGCTTGTGGCTCTATCAACAAATCATTTAGGCAAACAAGGGCAACTTACTTCCACTGCAAGGTTGTAAACACATGTATGTTTCCTAATCCCCCTGAATCAGGATCCCTCTGAACCCAGAAAGCATTTACTAGCCTGCCTGGAAAAGTGTCCTCTGCACCTAATGACTCCTGAGAAAGGACTGCTTTAAGAATGTAATCCCAGAAAATGGCAGATATTTGCAATGGAGGGAGCATCCATAGGCATCCAGCTCTGACTCTGTGAAAAGGATTCACCCTGCTCTTCTCTAGGACTTTCCCTATTCATTCTCTTATGCAACTTGGCTTGCTGGCTATTGAAGATCGCACTCTTTTCCTGGCAGATATAGTGCCTGACTGAGCAAAGAGGGCCCTAGACATGAGAAAAAGCAACACCCAGGACCTTTTGTCAGTCCTGCGGGCCTTTAACACCTTGCCTATGGGAGTGCATAAAGAATGATGACTATCTTTGCCCAACTCATGGGCAGCATGCTCTGTTAATGTGATAAAGCAGCGGAGAGGGCTGATAAGAATGGGAAATGCAAGAGTATAGGGAATAAAGATAAGATGTGAGCATGAGATAGGAGAAATTCAGCTATCAACACTGGTAAAGGAGCTGTGTCTGTCATTGCCCTATGGAAATCAGGACACTTGGCAAAAGATGGTCTGTACTGCTTTTACACTGTGCACATCTTCAGAGGAGGGTTACTGCATCCAAACTGCGCAGGGAGGGGAATGGTCAGTGTCCCACGCTAACTCACAAAATGAAGAGTGTTTGAGATACTGGTGGTTGGGCTGGTCTGAAAATGTGCCTGGAAAGATTATGACACATTAGCAATATAGATGACTGAGTCTCAGTGCCCAGAAAAGTTCTCTGGCGTAGTTCAATTTATTAGCATACAGTTTGCTTTTGGGATCTCATCACCATAGGGATTCGTTGACATTTGTACTGCTCCAATGTGCTAATTGCTACTTTTAAGGATATGATCTTTGGGATATTGTTGCAGAGGGCAAAACAAAAGAAGCAGTAACTTTCGGAAGTGTGAGTGTATTATATACAAACATAGTCTGTGGAAGCAAGACATCATCATTTCATCACATATACATTACAGTACCAAAGAAATCACTCTGATTTAAATGAACATTAAAAGCACAATTTCATTACCTGGCAAACCCAGCACTGGATGTAAACCTCTTGTCTTTGAGTGACATTCTTGGTACCTTCTCATAAAAGGGACATGAATACACCCTGAAAGCCTTGTGAAATAAGAAGTGAACATGGAACACAATATACCCTGTAGTATATTGCCATTGCAGGTTAGTCAAAGGCCTTTAGCAATCTGGTATTCTGTCTCTGGCAGTTGTTAGCGCAGATGCTTTGAAGAAAGGTGCAAACCCCACTCAATATACAGCTATGAAACGACTTGCACATGGAACAGTTTCTGCTTAACTTTAGGAAATGCATTATGTCCCAGAGCATGACAGCTTATCCCAGCTTGCATGACTCCTACTTTTTTATCCTAGCTTGTATAAGAGTAGCTGCGATGATTCATCCACATCATTTGGTTCTACTTTTAGCATTTGTGGAGGAAATGTTAGCTGCTCCTTCTTACTCCTTTGACTGATTTTTACCACTGGAGTTATCATGGGGCTGGTGACAAAAGAGGCAGAGGCAAGTGCTCTGGCTTCAGCTTATAGCACATCTAGATTTGGGTAATTTCTTCCAGACTTAAAGAAATCAGGAGGTGCAAAGGGAATTACATCGCATTAGCAAGGCCTGCCTTGCTTTTTAAATATATAACTTGCAGGTTGAGTCAGACTTTATTTCTGTTTGTGTTGTGGCATGACACCTAGTGACTTTGATTTAAGTAGGGGAGCAGGTGGGGTCTTTGGTGACTTTCCACTGGCTGGAGCTTTCTCATCAGGAAGCCAAGTCCACCTGTCATCTTCAGCTGTGAACCTCCAGACACTTCCAGGCTGTTGCTTATTGGTTTTGAGGTCTCTCTTGCCCCATGGATGGGTTAACTAATGACATTCCTCTGTTCCTGCCATCTCCTCTTACCCAGAGAGCCACACAGCTCTCAGGGCCCATTGATGTGGTCCCATCAATCCATCATCATGTAATGTGGTGTGGGCCCTGACACTCCACCCACTCCACATGCCAACTTCCTCACTGGAATTGCAGACCTTGTTTCCATTTTCAAGCTTGGATCTCTGAGGAAGGAAGAAATGCTTTATGAGTCACCACCCTCAAGAGCTTTACACTTGGAGCTGTAAATGTAGGAAGATATTGTTCAGAGGCCTTTCAGTTTGATCTAAAAACCTGCAAATTCAGGTGCAGAAACCAAAACCTTGAATTTCTCTATTTGGCTATATGGAAATGATTATAGCAAAATGCTGATATTTGCAGAACCTTCCATGTAATTTTCACGGTTGGGAAACAGCAAATACAAAGGCCCTCAGCTCCAAGCTAGCTCAAGAACTGAGCTTCCATTTACCATTGTGTCCTTTGCTCTTGTTGGTGCCAGTAAACTCTAAGCAAGTTTTCTGCAATAGGAAATCCTTACATTGCGTAAGTATAAATCACATGCTTTTATGAAACATATTTTTTATGAAATGGCATGCTGGCTACATCAGAAGGGGAAATAGGTGGAAAAGATGATGAGAGTGTAGTTCTTAACTGGCCTGTTGTAAAGGGAAAATCCAGCTCCTAATGTATTGTGGAACTATCTGGTAAAAATTTATGCATGCTTTTGGGCTCCATTTCATCCACAGATTAGAAGTACTGAAGTTGCCACAAGAGAGGCCAAGCACATTAGCAAAACAGAACAAGTACTCCACCCTTGGAAGATCTGTAAATACAGTGCTCCAAAACCATCTGTCAGCCCTCCAAAACCACTGCAGCAAAGGTAAGTATTAGTAACAACTACTAACATCTAGAAAGAGCAAACTGGGATTTCTTCTGGGTGATGGCTAGTGTTTAGACTAATATCATCTCAACAACTTCTGTGACTGAAGTGGGAAGGATGCAGAAAGGGGGGGCTAAGAAATGAGAAAAACTAAGCCAATTCCAAACACTGAAATTCATCACTGAAAAATTAGGAGTCTAAACAAAACAATAGTGACTTGTAGATTATCTATCTTTTGATCTGGGCTTGTAGAGATTGTTCGGTTGACTTGTTAGATACTTCTACTTCAGCTAAGAATGTCAGCTTCCTTTTTCCTTGGTGAATTATTAGCCACTGGCAATCCAGATGCCAAGGAAAACACTAAATACTGTCTGAACCACCTAAAAGTCCAGAAAACCATCAAATAAAAAAAAGAGAGAGAGTCTATAAATTGGTGTGAAGAAGCTAAAGATGGAAGAAGTGCCTCTGCTTAATGAGCCTTGAGACAATCAATTTTGCTCTGTTTCAGCCTCCCTGTTCTGCATGGGAAAGCAGCTGTTGAGGGTAAGATCAGAAGAGTCCTCTGTCAGTGATAGAAGTTTATGGTGGTAGTGGCCATATCAAAGATCGAGACATGGAGCACCTTGGTGAAGGAGTTTTTGGATTGTTTGCTCTGGTTAGACTGAGTTAAAGCCAAGTCTCTGACTTTTCCCCGCAGAGGTACTGGTGCTGGAGCCTGGAGTATTTCTGTTAGTTTATCACGGAAAAAAAAGGGGGGAGCTTGGATCAGTCTCATCTAGACTGACATAAGTTCTGGGCCCCAGCCTGTCCCAGGATAAGAGGAGCCAGTGACAAGGGAGAAACCCATTGGTGCAGGCTATGCTATCATGGCATCATCCTTTAACAACAGTTGTGGCAACAAGGGACTACTAGGGATGGTGGCAAGTCAGCTGAGTCTTGCAGGGCTCTGTGCACATTGAATAGGAGATGAAAGGCGTGTCGGCATTGTATATTCTTCTTTTGCTGTTTTTAACCAGGACACACAGTTTTGCCACAGTGAGGTGGATGCTAAATCAGTTTCCCAAGCCAGACATGGCACACAAGCTTTCAATAAAAGACCTCAAAGTCTTCTTTGACCTCAACATAGCCAGAGATCTCATTGCTCCTCTTCCAGGTATGATCTAATTTTTGATAAAGAGATTTTTAAGATAGTTTAGTCAAGTGTAATACTGCCAGCTCTTTACTTGACTTCTATTGTCTCTGTGAGACACTCTGCAAGCAGACTCTGTCACTGAAGTATCTATAAAGTGTGCATTTGGGTGAAACAAATTAAATATTTTAGATGAGTCAGGATGCTTAGGAAATATGCTGGAGGTATCCATCCAGGCCTAATGAGAAGAAAATTAACGTTCTCTCTTTCTCTCTAAACTCCCTCCTGTTCATTTATGAAATAAAAAGGTACTTCAGGAGAAGCAGTGAATGAACCCCACTGACATGAATGTGAATTGAATACTGCAGCCAGATTCATGAGTGCACTTTCTGTGGTACGTGACATGGAAAGTGTCACTGCCTGTCCTGACATTCATTAGAGTATAACACCTAAAGGACTTCTCATGCATCAGGAATCCTGACATTATGTAAAATTTTCAGAGAGGCAAAATTGCAGCAAAATGCACATTACTCTTTGAAATGAGGTACAAACATAGAGATGACTATTGTGGTCAATGTGCTATAGTGACTTTTTCTATCTTAGATTTCTCCAGTTGTGCTCCAGATGGTCACTTCTTTCTTCTCTGCCCTTTGCTGCGGCTGGGTACTGAAGCTGCACCGCCACCCATTGAGTTAGCCAGGTGTGATACTTGGATTCACATTATGAATTTTTGTGTTTAAAGGCTTATCTCCACAACCATGACAGAGCATATAATAACAACAACAGGTAGGGCACCCCAATAACCTGATCAGAGAAAACAGAGCATCCTGACCCTGCTGGAGTGAGAGCAGGATCAAAGGGACATGGGACAGGAAGGATCAGAGTGCGTGTGTATTGCATAGGTGCCTATGTCAGTGTGTGTTTACAACCAAATATCAAGCCAGAAGAGGATAAAAGGCTTTGGAATGAAATACTGAGGTGCCTGTAGGTTTGAGCCACATCCTGGAGGGATCCAAAGATCTTTCAATCAGCCACTGGATGGACCAAGGTATGTGGGGGACAACTGAGAGACCTGGGTTTTGTACATGTGTGTGTGAGTGTGTGCAAAGAGGTCTGTACCTCAAATACCTGGAGTGGAGTCACAGCCACAGAGATTTACATGCCCAGTTGCCAGTGCCTGGGGAGACTGGGATCCAGGGGCAGCTGCTGGACAGATTGACAGTCCAAGCCCAGCTACTGGCGAGACCCACATTACATATGTGTGTACATTTCCCACTTACAGACCTTCATCCTGAACTGCCAAAGAGTAGGACAGGATTAACCTATTTTTGCTGCCTGTGTTTGGGTATTTCTGTCTATGTTGGTCTGTGTGGCCAGCTATGTGTGTATGTGCAATCTCGTGTGAGTGTGGACGTGTGCCTGTGGTGGATACACGCTTAGTGCCCCCGAGGGATGGATGTGGGGGCACGGAGCTGTGGCTATCTTGCCTCAGTCAGACTGCTGGGCTTGGCAGGCTCCACAACAGATTACTTGCAGAGGCATGGTTTGTTTTCATTTTATGTCCATTTATTGACTTTGCTGAGAAACTATGGAATCAAGTACTAGTAAAAACGAGCATTTTAGCTGATTGGATTTCCCCCTAAACCAAAAATGTGACTGGACTGTAGAGCTAGGTTTAAGATCCCAGACCAGCTCTGCCTATAGGGTTCGTGGTGTAACTTGGCCTTCAATGTATTTTACACACCCAAATAATTACTCAAGGCCCCAGCAGTTCTTGAAAACTGCACTGAGGTTGCCTATGTTCATAGCAACCTGCAGCCCATTGTGGTCTGGCCCCATGTACAGTCACGTCTCTGAATGACAGGTGATGAGAAGGCAGAAAAGGCCAAGGACAGAAAGCTGTGAGAAAAGAGTCTGAGATGAGAGAGCACCTCGCTCATCCACATGCAAGACAGGCTCTATCTCAACAACTCTTTAAGCCTATTTCTCCACTTGAATCTACAAAAGAATAAGATAGAACAATCCAACAATAGAGCTCTGTGTGATTCAAGCCACAATACTGTGTGTGTCACAAAAGAAAAAGCTTTTGTTTGTATTTGGCTGGCATCTATGAATCACAGTGTCCACAAAGATTTTCACCAACCTTTGCACCATCTTTGACGGTCCACAGATGTCCCCCACTGCTGATTTATTTCAAGTTTGAGCTGGTTAAACGAAGAGACATTGTAGACAGAAACCCTGATGACCTTTCTCTTGACTGTCTTCTGCCTTACCTAGTGCTTCTTGCTTTTTAAAACTTGGTGTTTAGAGGTTTTTTTTAGATTTGGGCAAAAAGGGAGTGAAAGAGTGCTACAGGAATTGGTGATAATGCCAATTTGCTTGCTGGTATTTTTATAGCCAGATACAATGACTCAAAGAGGAACAAAGCAAAAACCCCCTAATATTTTCTTCCCCACCCTATTTTCCCAAATGGCTGAATCTAATCTATGCAATAAGGAGTATTTCTTCCAGCTCAAGGAAATATCTCGATGTGATGTGCTAAAGAAGATACCAAAGACAGTGAATAATTACTCTTCTCCCACTGTGCTGTTTACTGATTTTATCATTAAATTACTGCACTGCGTTTTTTTATTAACCACTGAGTTGCAACACTAGCCCTAAATGGCTTTCATTCTCTTGAATGAAGTGTCTCCTTAATTCAAAAATCACTTATTTCACCAGGAGTGAGGCCCTCTCTGTCAAGCATCTGATGTAGAGCGAGTCCCTCAGCCTGCAGCACTACTTTTATTTATTTGCAGGTCATAGATTTTAAGGCTAGGACTCACCATGAACCTTCAAGACAATACTCTTTTTGCATGGACCACAAGACTTGCTGAGATCAGTTCCTGCTTCAGGTCCAAAGACAATGGTTGGAATAAAACCGATCTTTCTGGAAAAACTTCCAGTATAAACATTTTTTTATCCATTATGAGTTGTTCCAATGATGAAGTACTTTCTTACAGTCAACTACTTTTAATTAAAAATTTATTTCCAACCCCAGCCACTGAATCTTGTTTTGTGTCTCTGTCTGCCAGACTGAAACAATCTCTCTGGTCACCTGTTAATATATAGACGTCTATAGATTGTAATCAAGTCACCTTCTGCTTTGATGGTCCCTTTAGACCTCTCTCTCTCAGGTACATTTTCCAGTCCAGCATATTTTTTGTGTTTCACTTGTGAACAGTCTCAGAAGCGTCAACATCAGTGTAAGATGTCTAACTCCCACCTGCTTCCTTTTTCCTCCAGCTCTCTCTGCCACTACACACAGAAATATATATACTTCAGAAACCTTTTTAGATGATGAACATCTGACTGTGCAAGAGTATTTTGAGACCAGAGGTCTACCCATCTTAGATGCATCTGGCACTGTGCCATTGCTTCTGCATCACCCCTGTTGCTTGATAAAAATATTATGCAGTACCAACTCAAATCCCTGGGATCATCATCAGGCTGACAGGTCTACAAATTGTCTGGGTCACGTCATTTATCGTTCTAGCTTTCTCCCAGGCATCTGGAACTTCCCCAATATGTTAAGATTTGTTTTCTTTGGCTGACTTTTTTTTTCAGGCTGCTGGCTGCAGGTTACTCACATTTCTGCCTGACTTTATTATCTGCTGTTTAACTTCCTTTATAGTTACAACTAGAATGAAAACTACGTGATCACTGTTGATTGACATGAATAAATGTTCAGGCTCCCCCACCCTGCCAGATATAGGACAAAAATATTACAGCATAAGCCTCTCTTCTTTACTTTTTTCTTATTGGTAGTTTGACTTTTTCCATCTTGTAATGGACTTGTGTCATAGTTAGTATCTTTTGTGTTCTGGAAATACTTAACAAAATCCCAAACATGCATCAAAATACTTCTCACCAGGCAACTTTCATTATCTCTGCCTTTCATGATTCTCCTCGCAACCTGTTGCTCCTTTTACTGATTTTCTCCAAAACCTACCTTCTCATCCATATGTATTGTCTTTAAGCACTTCTTCATTTTCTCTTGGGGCCCAAGCACACATATGAAATAGAAGTTTTACTTCCCTTCTGAGGCAGGCCACTTAATGAGTGTAGATTTCTTTCTTGGGTGTGGCTTTTTTGGGCATCCGCTTAAGTATTATCCAATGATTCTCAGTCATCATTCAGAGTTTTCTGTTAATAAAATCTTTCTCCCAGTTGAATTTCTCCCAGCATTGTTTTCAGCTAAAATGAAATTTTCTCTTTAAGGCACAATGAATATGTTTTATTGGCTTGGACTTCATTCTGTTGGAGATAACAATAAATATAATCCCACTGTCATCAGTTATACCCAAGCCATTGCTAATTGTTCACTTTCTGGTGTAGTAAAGACAAGATCTAATGTAGGAAATTTCCTAGCTGGATGTAGCACTGAAATTGTCTGTAACATTTGCAATGGAAGACTTTCTCTCAGATTGGTTTAGTCCAGAGAATTTCAGAAAATTAGTTTAGTACAGACTGTTTCAGAAGATCATAGTACCCAAAAGGCAAAAATGCTGACGACATAAATGGTCAAGAAAACAGTCAATGATTCTCTCTAGTGGTCAGCCAAATCTTATCCCTGCATCTAAAGCATGCAACCAGATCCTCCTCAAGCATCATGTAGTACGTCTGTGGAGTACACATTGTCATGCTGTGCAGATACCCAGACAAATGAGACCCAGACCTGGAGAGGTCTGGGAAGACGGGAACTACATCAACTCAGTGCCTTGCTTGCGTGATGAGTGTTGTTGAGCAAACACATAGCCTTGTGGTGCCCCCAAAGAACTTTCTCTGAAGCACAGATCTGCACCTCTGAGATACTTGAGCACCATGGTGCCCCTCCACTCTCAACAAAACTGACCCCAGACTCTCTCAGAGCCCAGTTGGATTCTCACTCTTGATTTCCCCTTGGTGCTCTGCCTTGCAAGCAAGGACAATGAGGATTCTGCTCTAGGTCTCTCCTCCTTTGCAACAGAGGGTTTTTAAAGTTTGATTTACAAATATATACATCCTTCACTTCTTTTCCCAGCTGACTATATTCTGAAGAAACCTCCTGCTAGCCTCCCTGGAAAACAGTCCCATAATGTTGTACAGACTTTAATAGAAATAGCACTTCGAACAGCCCACGACATTGTCACCATTGTGTAGTAACCTCCTTCAGCAGAATTTCAGAAGACGCACAGGCTCCTTATTTGCACAAAAGGATCCCTTCTAATGTCAAAACCAAAATGGTCCAGCTGCAGATTCACCACACAGCTTCTGGGTAAAAAACGGTTTTAATGAACAGTGTACCCAGTTTACTCTTTATTGTTATCAATATAACAAAAAAAAAGGATTAAAAAGGAAGATGCACTTGAAATAAAAAGGCTTGTAAACACAGCATCTAACAAAACCTCCCCTGGGTGCCTGCATTTACATAGCACAGAGACAGGAGGTACATGTAACTGCCTCATACATGTAGGAGGAGGGGGTTCTGGTGCTCATTTTGTATCTAAGGAATTCTCTCTTAGCTTTTTCTGGTCTACCAATTAAATATGTCATTCTCTCATTTTACAAGCCCATTTATTCAGTATTACATGCAAAACGTGATATTTATGCCCCAAGTTCCCTCATATTCTATATTGCATTCTTTGTGCTGTGGTGGGGAGGGATGTATGATATAACAGGCTATCCTGCTCCATGAAAATGAAATATGATCATATATCTATATGTATAGGGAGGAGATATTTTTCCAAAAGTCTTAGATGAAAAGCTGAGCCTTTAAACTACTGTTTATCACACTTGCTTTCAGTACACATCCATGTTGGTAACCTATTCCACGAAGGCTGAAAAAGGTAGCAAGCAGGAGCTATACGACAGTTTCATCTTTTAAAAGAATAATGTTTTGAAACATTTCTCTGATTTATGCACATGCATGCACATATATAGAGTACTAGATCATTTTGACGATCAATTGACCATTCTATGATTCTATGATCATTTTCTACTCTTGAGTGTATCTTGAAGCATCCTTAGTGTTTGCAAAACCTTCCCCTTCTTGAAAGACTTTTCCAGGCAACCCAGAAGAATTAAGATTTTGTTGTACAAGGATTTTTTCCCTTCAAATTCTTTCTTTCTTCCTTTCTTCCTTCCTTTTTTTTTTGTTTTTAAATAAAAAAAAAATGTGCTGGCACTTGCAGGAGCAGCCTGTATTTGCACTGTAGGCCACCAGTAGCTGATTCAACAACATAGGAGCACAAACACGGACTCACTGACACACACACGTACACGCACAGGGCTCCACAGAAAAGTGATTGATGACTAGTTTTCATGTCAGAACTGTGATATTTCTGGCTGACCAGCTTTTTACCCATTCTTTTTGGTACAAAAGCCATGGCATAAAGATAAGAGGCAGAGCACTTAAGACATGTTTACAAAGATTAAACCATTGACTTGGCTTTAGTTAAAGTAAATTCTCCTGCTTCCCACTGTGCAAGGAAGGTTTACAAAGGGAGGACTGGCAAAGGTTGCTTCGTCTTCTTTCCTGGCACTGTCTGTTGGCTCCAAAACAAATGCAGGACTTAAACCACATAAAAGGGCAGCAAGGTATTAGCACTTTTGAGGAGTTCGGCATCTGACACATTCCTAATCTGCCTGTGTGGGTTTTAGATCCGAGCCGCCGCAGTGCCTTTATAATGACACAGCAATTAAAAAAGCCTAGAATTCGAGCTTCCCTCCACAGATGAGGAGTTCCTGAGTCCAGTGAACAGCCCTTCTTTGCTGCCACCATTACCAGGAGAACTACTCACTCCCCTGCTCTCCTCTGGGGCCAGGGAGGTGCAGGGGTTTCCAAAAATCCTGTTGTGTTATAGATTGCAACGCTTTCATTTATCCTAAGACTGACACCATACGAGATCCACCTGAGGAGGGATTAAGTGACAAAAGGGGAAAATTGCACAACTGTTGTCATAACACAAAGCTACCTTGGACCTTCAGACCAGGAAGGTTAGTTTGACAGTACTTTTAGAGAAGCAACAGAAACCTCCAGTACTGAACACAAAATGTTACTGAGGGAAAGGGACTACCTGCTTGGACAGCCCCTGAGAGCAATGCACAGCAAAATGACCATGGGACAGCAGGGAGAAGAAGTGATAACAGAAAATAATAGGGGTTTTCAGGCACACAAGACCCAAGAGAATAGATTTTTAAAAAATAAATAAATAAAAAAAAATGATAAGGTTCCCCCAAAAAATGTGTTAAAAGAACTCAAATAAAACTGGAAGTTTTGTATTAATGTATTTTCATTAATGTTAGTGTGATGCAATATTCTGCACCGCTTGCAGAAAAAGATTGTCTTGGCTGTGGCAGGAGAATAGGGAAGGGCAAATATCACATCTAGCTCCAAACTAATTATGCACCCATCAGATTATTCCTCTCAGAATTTGTTATTATAACAAATAATGATTTAATAATAGTAAGGACAAGCATGGAGAAAGGAAGGGAGTTAAATAGCAGCCTTCCACTTTGGTGTGGCTTTTGCCACTGATGAGGAAAACAGTCATTGAAGTCGGGTTTGGGAGGTGTAATTCGGAGGAAGACATGGTGGGGCAGGAAGGCTGTACTGAAAGAAGATTTTATTGCCAGTCGAAGTGGAAGGACATATGGGCTAGGTGCGGCACTGCCTCTCCCAGGTTTAGTTGTGTTCAGTATTTTTATTCATGCCCCAGATGATGGAACAGAGAGGATATACAGATGGCAGCCAGCAGGGAGGGACTGTCAGGAGTTTGGAGGACAGGATTAGAATTCAAAATTATCTTGGCAAACCAGTGTTTTTAAGGTCTAACAGAAAAACATGCTACTCTAGAGACAAGCTTATAGATTCTGCATCTCACTAGGAATAACTGGCTCTCTACTGCAAGGTGTAGAACAGCTTCCTGAGGAGCAGTGATGCAGAAAATGGTCTAGAGCTTATAATGGATCACAGGCTGAGCGACAACTTTGTGTTGTCACAGAAGAGGGTAGCCCCAGATTGGCAATGTACAAGCGAGTCACACCCTGTGAGACATGTAATCAATTTTCAGCTTTACAAAGTGACTTTGAATATCTGTGTGCAGCCTGGGAAACTGTTCTCCAAGAAAGATATGATTGAGTTGTACTAAGTCAAGAGAACGGCAAAAGAGCTTCTTAGAGGTCTAGAAACACAGTGCAGAAAAAGCTGATTAAAATAATAGTGCTGCTTGAGAAGAGAGGACTTTCTGCCATGACACATGGGATGACAAGACATGGGTATAGACTAAGGAAAGGAAGACTGAGGTTAGAGATCAGGAAACACTTTCCTAATGCTGAAGGAAGATCACACAGGAACAACCAAACCATAGCATGCCAACCACTGTAGGCTTTTGAAAGGCTTGATGATATATCTGAGATGTGGCTGACTGCAGCTAGCAGCAAAGGGATTGTCCTTCCTTCCAGCCTGTAAGTGGGATCATATGGCTACGTTCTCACCCATTTCCCTAGAGGACACTCAAATCACAGTTTCTAAATCTCAAACTTGTCTTTCAACATTTATGTCAGTGCAGGAGAATTCTGCAATGGAAAGACCTGAAACACAACCCTTTCTTAGAATCTGTCTGATGTACCATCTCCTTCATTATACTGGTTTCTGAGAGTCTCGTTTAACACCCAGCTCCCCCTTTTTGCGATACAGGGAACTGGGGTCAATGCTATAAAATCTGAGGATCTGCACAGGTACATTGTAAGTCCCGGAGGTATATTCAATGGCCTGGTGGGTCAAGCTACTGCTTAATCACTGGGCTAAACTTATTTCATCAGGAATGCAATGAAATGAGTCTTATTTGGAAAAAGTGTTTCCCCTAAATCAACAAGTGAGTCAGAACTAGAATGAAAAAAAAATAACCAGTGAGATCTCTCTGCTAACTCAGAACATTGTAGCCCATATTACAATCTACATACTGGGCAAATGAAGTCTCTGCTAACCTATTTTCTTAAGAGACAAATAAAATTTGAGTCAAAAGAGGTTAAAAGCAGGCTTAGGGTAGAGATCTAACAACAATCTCAAGGAAATAAAAGAAAACAAAACAAAACGACAAAAGAGGAATTTGTGATCTTAGAAGAATTTTCCCTTCTATTTCAAAGCAAAACAATGTTTTAACATCAATTTTCAGCCACTAGTGTTAGTGTATGCTGGCAACTATAAACATTTATCTCACTAAAAATAATCCACATTAAAAAAACTGTGGACAATCAGTGATTTAGTGTCTTGAAGGATTTAAAAAGCATGGTGTACAACTCAGTTATCAAAATTCATAAAGGCACGACTGTGCTGTAAGACTTTTCAGGCGAGGTACAAGACATTCTACTCACACTCAAGAGCACGAGTGTGGCACAGCAAGCTGGGTTTTTAAATGCCTACCGTTGTGGTTTGCTCCATCCATCAGTCAGTCAGCTAACTCTCAGATAAAGTTTCTTGCAGCATTCATTTCTGGGCTTTAATGCTCTTAAGAACCAATGAACTGTTGATTACGGGGGTGCCTCAGACTGTCAGAGGGTTTCTTTTACCCTCATTACTTGACTTAGATGTTGGGGGGAAAATAAGCAGACAAGAACAAACTGAGGAAACATCTAAAGATCATGAAAGGGCATATTTTCAACACAGACACCCACACGGCCCTTTTGCAGAACTTTCAGGCATGCCTATTTGCATTTGGCAAGTGGGTAAATGAACAGAGAGATGACATTTTATACAGGCACTCGCAGTTACTTCTTTATTGTGCACAAAGAAGTTACACAACCATGCAATTTTCTGTGTGCAAAATGGATGCAACTGCAAATTCTTCAGGTGCACTTAAAAATGCTGTTAAAAACCTGCATATGACTCTTTCAACATGGAATTCACTGTTCTCACTTCCACTTCTTCCTTACCTCACATCTTTAGCCAGAAACATTAAAAATACACAGAGCTCATAGAGAAGCAGCAGCCTCAGCTTTGAGTCTCCGTGTTTTTCTGTGTTTGAATAAAACATTTAATGTTACTTGAGCTGGCGAGAAAGGTAGGGGGTTGTGTGTGTCTTAGTAGAAATTAATGTTTTGGTTGGCTGGACAAGCTCAGGAAATTTCTGTAGTGAGCATGATGAGAGAGGATGTTTGGCAAGATGTTTTCCAACAGCTGGTACAGGTGAAGGATTAGGGGGAAAAACGCTTAAGAGCCTTTTCCCCGATTTTCTACTTAGTACCCCTCTTAGAAATACAAGCAATTTTAGAGTCTAATCAATGGGTCACTTTCCACTGGCTCAATAAGACTCTCCAAATGTTGTGATGGTTATTAAAAACATTTTGACTTTCCTCCCCACACTCTTAAACACAACTATTTTGGGCAGAAGGAGCAGATACTGGCCTCTTTATGCAGCCTGTGCTCAGAGACACCACCCAGATGACTCTGCCCACGGTAGGACCATATGATGTGTCAGGATCTCAACAAGGCAGGTGATGGGGTGAGGTGTCCTACTGCACGGATGGGGGATGGGAGAGGAAAAACCACGAAGGTCACTGACCTTCAAACCTCCTGATGGCAAAGCTGGTATAGAGAGGGATACATATGTCAACATGCTTGAATATGGCACAATGTTCTTTGTGGGACATAAAGGATGAGGATGGCCCTTAGCTGGTGCCTTAGTAAGTTGACTCCTTGCTAAAAGCTGCATAATGCAGTAATAGGGCAGGATTAGGCTTTAAAACTCAACACAGTTTGTTTTACAGAGAGTTTCCAGTGATTGTCTTCATCTCATTGCCTCAGCAATACAGCTCTTCTACATCATAAGCATTTCATAATATCTATGATGTATTTGATATTGATCATATATAGAGGCTTCTGCAAAATGAGTATTTACTAACTCCAGAATTGCTTTTGTTTAGTTCATTATGAAGGTCAGAATTATTATAAATCAACACAAATCGAAACAGCCTTTTGCAATGGCTCTGATGTTTGAACCAAGTTAATAAAAACAAGGATACATATTATTCAGATATCATATAATCTTAGGAATCCATAGTGAGAACAAAGACCAAAATAAACTCTTGCAACACACATGTTTATTCACATATTAAGATTCCCTGAGACTGTTCTGTGTTACTGACTTACATATGCTTGGAAAATAAGGAGGCTTTTTCATATTCATGCTCAGTGAGTGAAAACACATCACTCAGGAGACCATCTGCTTCTCTCTGGAGCGTGGATCTTGACCTTAACACATCAGGCTGCATACAAACTCCAAGGGGAAAAGATGTATTTAGGTGCTTCAGTGCAATCTTAAGAGCATGGATAATTCAGTTAGCATTCAGGGGACGCAATATTAGGTCAGCTACTACAGCAGCCGAAATTACATGAGACAATTCAAGTTTTCACCTATCTGCCTCAGTATAAATATTCTGCCACAACCTGTTTCCCATTTTACCCTGACTCATTTATATAGGACCAAACCCCAACCCCCCAAGAAACAGATGAGTATTTTCCCACTGACTTCTCTGGGATCAGGATTTAGCCTGCAGCAAGGAAAAGCAAAGGAGAAAAAAAAAAAAAAAAAGAAAGAAAGAAAACTAGAGGCAGCAAGTCCATCTGGAGAGTGGCAAGCTGCCCACCACCTCAGTGCCCACAGTCGGCACAGCCTGAACAAAGGCAGGCGAGGGAAGAGGTGCGGTTTGGGCATGCACCATTTTAATCCCCGCTGTGGCTCCGCAGGCTCCCAGGAGTATGCAGAGCCTCCCCAGACAGGCTCTCTGGAGGGAGCCGCTTTCTCTTTGGTCTGTTTAAATGGAAAGCTGGAAGAGTGAACCCCACATGAACTGCTACCAGCTCTGAGCGGCTGCAGGATTAAAGCTGAAAAAGAGCAACTGGGTTGGGAGGAGGAAGGAGCCGCCTTTTGCATATCTCACAGCTCCTGGACTATGAGGCTGTGCAAGGACAGGGGCTCAAACTCCTGTGACATTTTCAAAAACTATATTTCTTCCCAGGGCTAAGTCCTGAAGGGACTTCTGAAACAGGTCCCTGACAGATGCCTCCCTGCTGAGAATGCACCATCTTCTCCCTGGGCTGTAAAGACAACTGCAGAAGAGCTCTTGAGAGAGACTGGATGCCATGAGAAGAAAGGTGTTATGCTGGGACACTCCCCTGGAGGATTAAAGGTATAAAGACCACAATGCTCAACACAAGCCCTAGTTCCTTGCAGAAAATTAATTACTAACTCAGAGTTCAAAAGCTGAGGCTAAACAAAAGCAAGGTTGTCCTAGAGGAGGTGATTTCAGAGCAGGTACATAAACTGTAGGTAGCCTGAGTAATAGCAGGAGGAAGAGAGGTGGTAGCATCAGCTGCAGAAATCCTTCCAGGGACTTGAAGTATTCAGATAGCAGTTTCATGCAGCAACATCTTCACTGTGTGGTTACCTAAATCAGACTAAATTTACCTTGAGCAACTTGCACTTTACTGGGGCAAAATTATTGCTCCTCACTGTCGTGCCAGCATTGCTTCGGGTCTAGGCTGTCGTTGGACTAACTGTTTCAGAGTCAAGATACACCCCACCTGCCTTTGAAGTCACAGCAATTTAATGTGAGCTGTTCAGGTGGTGCAATACGGGTCTAGAAGGGCTTTATGGATGGGAGAATATGGAAGACAAAACTGATCATTTTAGCTTGACTCAGAGTAAAGGCCCAATCTAGTTCCACTACAAAACTTAGGTGAATATAACTACCAATGTCAGTGCGAAAATTGCTACTGCTCATAGCAACTACTTGCTTATACCAAGGAAAGAAGAAAATCAGAGGTAATAAATCCATCAGGTGCTGAGTTTTGTTCCTTGTATACGTGCTCAAGCCAACTTTGACAAGTGCTTCTAGTCATGACATGAAAATTCCCGTAGTGAGCTACATGTATTGAGGAGAGTGATCAAATCCTATATATGTATGAAATAACCACATTTTCTAAGTGGCACGAGGGAAAAGATAGCATAAAAACACATCCCTCTCCAAGTCTCAAAAAGGAAGTAAAAGATGCACAGAGTGAATGTTTTCTTGTACAAGTATTCACAGTGGCACCTGGAGATCTAGAGGAGAAGCACCTCCAGAGAGATAACCTTAAAGATAATGATTCAAAACACAATAGTAACTTCCAGTCTGTGAGAAGCCCAAAGGGAGCAAAGCATTACCTGGTAATAGTTATAGTGAAAGACAGCTTTCTCACGATGAGAAATCAAAGGAAACAGGTAAGCTGCAATAACAAAATACAGTCTTTGGGGAGTAAAAACTATAGACTGGAATATCAACCAACCAAGTCTGAGACTCTAGAAAATTCATGCATGAAAGAGACGGAAGAGGCTGGTGTTCCATTGGGAGACCACTAGAAATATTGTCGAGAGAACTTCAAGGCGGTAGAGCAACAGTTGGAAGAAATCCAGATATAAAGAACAAGGGATGACTTGATAAAGACCATAGAAAGTCTTGGAAAATCTACATGTGCCCAGGATCACATGCTGCTAGATTCATAAGATTATATTTATGGCGTGGAGGAGACAGAGCAGGAGAGTGCTCCTCAGAACGTCTGGTCAAAGGGATGGATGGCATGGAGAGTGTCACCAATAAGGAGATCGGACATGTGGGAAAAATGGAGCTTATAGGGAAAAGAAGTGACATGGCAAGGGGCTTTGGCTCTGCCAAATACCAGTACACAAACTGTCACCCCATGTTTGCAGCCCAGGGCCTGGCATGCTGTGGGAGATGCCCATACAGCTGCTCAGCTGTTAGCACAGTAGCAACTGTAGCAAGACAGGGCACTTTGCTGTCGTGCCCAAAGGGGCAGTGACAAAGCAGAAAGATTTATGACATCTTCCCAGCCTATGAGGCAGTTCTGAGCCAACTCCCAAAGCCATCCCAGCAGTAATCAGATTTGGGGCTCAGGAATGTTCTGGCGATAGATTTTGATAGCGTCCCATTCCTGCTGTGTTATTAAAACCAGGAGGGGATAAATTCAGTCAAAGACTTTGTGAACTCCTTTTGTTGATTTGATGGCTTGAAACGATTCCAGGGGAATGGCAGATCGCATGCCTGAGTGTGCACAGGAGAGACTGAGTGGAGGCAGAAGCAGTCGGGATGTCTCCTTCTCCAGCGCAGTCTGCAGAAGCAAAGTGAGTCCATCCAGAGACATCCTTTACCAAGAAGACAGTAGCAGAGCATCCGCATTACATCAAAGGGCCAAATCTTGGCAAGGATGACCTGCTCATCAAAATGCTCTGAAGTTATGTGGGCACGTCAAGGCTTTCAGCACTTAATTCAGGAACAGAACAGAAATAAATATCCAGGGGCCACAAGGGTGTAGCTAGGTGTGGAACTGACCCAAATTTTCTTGTTATTATTTTTTTTATTGTTTTTCTATTAGTTCCTATTACAGCATATGAAGAGCCTGGTCAGGCCAGCAAAGCTGGCCTTTTTTGAAAACCCAATCCCCCATGCCTGTCAGGATTGGAAAGCTATTGCATGGGCTAAAATTTGTGTTTTGACATTACAACTTTGGAAAATTTTAGAAATGAAATGAACCAGAGCTGTCAGAGTGTGGGGAGGAGAGAGAGGAAGGAGTTAAAGAGGTTACAAAAGTGTAGATATGGAAGCGAGAAAAGTTAACTATTTATCACAAATCGCACTTGCTAAAATGTCCATCCAGAAAGTATTCTGTTTTGGTTTCTGTTTTAATTTCCCATTTGAAGTTAAACTAAACTACTAAAAATGTGCTTTTACTGCAGGAGGTAGATCAAAGTATGCAAAGGAATACAAGAAAGAAATACACTTCAGATTATAAATACTGGTGGCATCGGTCATTAGCTGTAGTGAGATCTTCACACTGCCTAGTTTGCAAATTAATTCAGAATAGATTTTGAACTTTAAAAGCAGGATGTGCTTCTAAAAAGAGACACAGAAACATGAAAGAAAATGATGAGATTAAAATGTTCTGTAATCGGCTCCCTGTGGCCAACCAATAGGAACATTCAGCATAGAATTAGCTTAAAATTAGCTCTAGTTTTCATTCAGAGCTGGCATGGCTCAGAGTCTTTAGTCACTACACTCTGTAAGCTGCTGCAGGACCTGCAGAAACCTGGGTCTGGCATTTCAGTGTCCTGGACTGCCAAGCCTTTTTCTACAGAACAGGGCAGTTTTGCAAGAAGTCTTTGCAAAATATTTTAATAATGAAAACTTTAAAAATACACAGCTGTTTTGCAAAGCCGTTGTAACAAAGACCCCTTTGAGATCAGCTTTACGCAGGCTCTGTAGTGGATGTGCTACCACCAGTACTCTCAACAGAGACATTATGGAGCCTGGTGTTCCCTCCATGCCTCTTTCACCCCTGGGGTCGCCTGCCTGGACCTTGTTCCTTTCAGGCGCTGCTGCCTGCTTAAATCATTGCTTCAGCCCCTTTATTTGGGTGCCAGCAACTGCTTCGAGAGGTTAGGCGCATTTGCCCCTGGGGACGACCTCCTCAGAGGGCTACTTGTCCTGCCTTGCTGCTGTTGTGGCTCAAACAAGACATTCTGGGGCATCACTTGGGGTGAAATTCAGCTCTCAGTTGAATTGAGTAAAGCTAAGGAAAAGGAGTCCCTGGGACCTGCAAACACATAGGCACTATTTAAACCCAAGATGAGCATCTGAGCCTTTAATTCAGCCTTTCTGCAACATCTGTTTGCATGCTGGAAGCAATACAGGGTGCTGCTGTGCCTGAGACCTACGTATTGGATATTGGTTGATGCCAGCCCTGATGAGTGGATTCCTTGACCATTATTACTGCCAAGTGTTTCATGGAATCCATTTTCCAGACTGAATAGTTCATTGGGATTTGAAGAGTTGCAGGGAGTTCATTGCTGTAAATAGGGCAGTGCCTGACGAGGAAATCTATTTATGGTGCTTTTATTACTACGAAGAACATGGGGATTCAGCTTTTCAGTGTTACAAGTATTTCCCTTCAGTGATCATTAGAAGAAATAACTCCTAGATTCACAGGCACTGGTATCTGTACGCAAGCCGTGTTTCCGGTAAGTTTTGATGACAAAAGAGAGAAAACTTGCCAAGGCAACCACAATCATGGCTTTCACTCTCCTAGGGAAGCCAGGAGGATTTTCCCATCAGTTTGAGCAGAAGCTGGCCACTCATGTCCTACGCCACTGCACCTCTCACCTTAGTGTCACAAATGGGTGAGGTGGAAATCATAAAACCTTCAAGAAAGAGCCAGGTGGAGAGGAACCAGCCTCTCCAAGACATGCACAGGACAAAATTTTGGTTTGCTTTTCTGTGGTGCTTCTTCTGAGAAATTAAGGGTCCTGAACATGAGCAGGGTTAGAACAAAGTGTGGTTGTGTTTGTTTGAGCTAGGACCCTGTCTAGCTTAGTATCCCATCTCTGAAAATGGCCAAATGCAGTCCTCAGGAGAAAGAGCAGAGCAAGCATATAAAATCCTTCCCTGAAACACACTGCCAGACTCAGAAGTCTACATCCCAGGAACTCCTGGTAGCCCTTGAATAGGAGAGCAGAGGAGATTTTCTCACCAAGCATTGTGATAGGTGCTGATTTGAAGAGCTGCTGGATGAGGCTTTTGGGTGGGCTACACTGAACTCTGTGCTGCTGAGCTGAGAGAAGAGTGTCAGGGTGTTTTGTCAGATTTCACATCATCCATAACCCCTTTCACTTCCAGCACTTGAAGCTGTCACTCGGAGTGTTTACCTGATCTCTGGGGAAAGGAGATGCTCCCTTTTTCAAAGCGTGAAGGCTGGATGCAGCTCAGATGGGTGGCCACTGCTGAAATTGGTAGCTTGGGCACATTGCAGCAGCTAACAGTCAGATTGAATGGAGTGCATGAGGACCTGGGTGGGATTCACACCCACAAGGATGCTCTGTACTTTGAAAGGATGCCCAACCCACCAGAACACCCAGGCCAGAAGGGCTGGGATGACTGAAAGCCAGCAATTTAGAGGACTTTCCCTGTCAGAAGCACCAGTTCAAAGCCATCCTGCCAGGAGTCAGCAGTGGTAGCAATTTACCCACAGCTCCCAGTTGTTTCCTATACAGTAGACTAGAAGAGCTTCATTTGATCCACTTTACTCCTGGGGTAAGATTATCGTAGAATCATAATGTTATAGAATGGTTTATCTTGGAAGGGACCATCTAGTTCCAACTCCTCTGTCGTGGACAGGGACATCTTCCACTAGACCCTGTTGCTCAAAGCCCCATCCAACCTGACCTTGAACACTTCCAGTGATGGGACATCCACAAGTTCTCTGGGCAACTTGTTCCAGTGTTTTGCCACTCTCACAGTGAAGAATTTCTTCCTTACATTTAATCTAAATCTATCCTCTTTCATTTTAAAGCCACTACCCCTTGTCCTATCATTATATGCCCTTGTAAAAAGTCACTTTTCTTCTTTCTTGTAGGCCCCTTTTAAGTACTGAAAGGATGCTATATGGTATCACCAGAACCTTCTCTTCTCCGGGCTGAACAACCCTAGCTCTCTCAGACTTTCTTCATAGGAGAGGTGTTCTAGCCCTCTGATCACCTTCACGGCCCTCATTTGGACTTGCTCAAACAGGCCCATGTTTTTCTTATGCTGGCGGCCCCAGAGCTGAACACAATACTCCAGATGGGGTCTCACCATAGTGGAATAGAGGGGTAGAATCACCTCCCTTGACCTCCTGGCCATGCTTCTTCTGATGCAGTCCAGGGTATGGTTGGCTTTCTGTGCTGCAAATACACATTGCTGGCTTATGTTGAGCTTCTCATCAACCAATAACTCAAGTCCTTCTCTACACAGCTGCTCTCTATGACTCTTTACAGCTGTTACTCTCATCTGTTCATGAAGGTGAGTGGAGGAGAGAGCCACAGGCTCCCTAAACAGGCTGGGTTTCATCACCTTCATAGCTGGTTTGTTGCTTTGTAACATGGAACCTGAGTCTTCCTTGCTGCAAATTAAGCTAAATTCCTGTTGAACTTTTCTTAACAGCCACAGGGAATAATTTTAATCACTTTTTTCTTTGTTGAAGCTTTTGCATTCTGGAAAATGTATCACATCCTCCTTCATTTCTTCTCCTCCAGAAAAACAGACAACATTCTCTCACCTTTTCATTGTAGGTTATGTTTTTTAAACCTCCTCTTGCTGCCTTTTGGGTTCCCATCAGGGTGTCTGCTTATTAAAATAGAAGCTTAATTTCACAAAGGTTGCTACATTACTTGACACAGCAGAAAATAATAACAAACACAAAGTGAAGGGATAGAGTCGATATCAGGAGATCATCAGTCTGTTTCCTTGCACTGGGACAAGTTCAAGTGAATCAAGACAAACCCGTAAAACTTGTCAGGTCGGTGGTGGCAACTTTCAATGGTGGCACATCTCCAGTTTCCTGGCAGCCTACCCCATGATTTTTACTGTCCTTGTACCAGTTTGTTGCAAGTTGATACAACTGTGATTATTAAAGACATAAAAAATACACGAGTGTTTTTAAAGAATATTTTAAAATCACATATGGCTATTGAGCTCCCAGTCAGAAAATAGTCATGGGGAACAGAAGAACAATAGATTTATCAGCTGTGAAGATGGAGGCTTTTTTTCTTTTGATTTTTTTTCCCTATTCCTGTAATTTACTACTCCCTTCTTTTCTCTTTCAAGCATTCAGCTACAGTAAATGCAGGAAATAAAGTTATAATGGATAGATAATATCTTTAAAGACCTGGCCTGTACACACAAACCTTGATACATAATTTGCACTTTATTTGGCACTTTCTTGGCAGGATTTCAGCCATAGAGCAATTTTTCATACTGGAGGTGGCAGAATGGCAGGGTTTTCTGGAAAAAGTCAAACTGACTCTCCATCCTCCCCTCTCATTTGATTCTACTCTGATTTCACCCAAGAAAAAACAGATGAAAAAAACAAACTCCTCTTCATGTCTCTTCCCTGCCACAGATACATTAGCAGAACTGTCAGTTGTACCGAATACTTGCCAGGCCTGAAGCCCAGGGCAGGTTTCTGCAGGCTGCAGGGACAGAAGACCTTTTGAAGGTTCCAATAGGAGCTGCCTAGAAGTTTCACATAGGCTCAAAGTATTCCCTCAAAGCTGTGATTTTATACCACTGTCTTCCTTTTGAGGAACTACCCTATGCATAAATTCATATATGTGGACTGTGCCATTCTAGACAGGGTTCAGTCAAACTACTACTCCTGTCCTGTATTTACACTGGGGTCTCAGGCCAGCAGATGCCTCTTGGCTTAGCATGGTCAGGGTGGAAGCATTATCCTACAGGCCTTGGCATCGGAGTGTGGCACATAAGCCCTGAAAGCAGAGATGCCAACCACACATGTGGGGCTGCTCTGGCTCTTGCTTAGCTATATAGTTGTTATCACTACTAATAAACAGAAATGTTTCATTCCATGGGATCCTCTTCCATGGATCCCAATGTCCTATCTCTCCCCAGTGTAAGAGCGAGGAGTTTATACCAGGAGTATCGATGCGGGAACACAGGAAAATTGGAGCGATATGCTTTTGCTTTAAGCAAACGAGTCTTTCAAAAGCTGAAGCTAATGAAGACCCACTTAACAACTCTTCATATAACTTTGATAAATAAAATGTTTCCAACTGGAATTTACAAAGCTGAACATAATAATATGAAAAGGGAGTAAGAGCTTCCCCTTGTCAACTGGCTACTAACAAAAGAAAAATATGAGGAGTGAATACTTAGAAAAAAGACCAACAGTGTTGTAATATAATTAAAACCATTAAAAATGCTGTACTCTGGTTTTGCTCCCTGAAGCAGTATGTTATTTTTCTTTTTTAAGCTGTCACCACATTTTGATACCATAAGGAATAAACTAAATCAAGACAAACTTCCATTTCAAAGTTGGAGGATTTGATAGAAATATTAACTTAAACTTCAGTAACTAGCAGATCATGCTCAATCAACTGCAGTCATCAACATCTCTCTTTTTTATTTGTTGACAGTAGATATTCCTCAGGTATATAAGCAGCACTGAAGTGGAAGAAAGTCAAATGTAGAGACAAGGCCAAGGGAAAGTACTCACAGGAACCCCACAATTTTAGCAACTCGGAAATGGCCCCATTCAGCAAAGCGTTGAACTGCACCTAGAAAGATCCATATCATATGTGTAACTTAAGAGTGTGCAACATTGCTTTTTTCATTTGGCAGCCTTTCTGACAGAGGTAGACACCACCCTCCCATCCCTTGCTATCATACACCAAAGTTTTCCTGATGCCGTGGAGGTGATGTAATTCTGACATGTGAGCAGAGGTTCCACTTGCCAGCAAGCTGCATGGGGTCATCCTCCTGTTAGGTATGAAGGTATGAACCAAGGAGCTGCAGGAATGAGCCACCTCATGCATTTACCCTTTTTATTTTCATTCTTCAGGAAACATGTAGTCTACAGGTGTTAGGAATGGGACTGAAGGGCAATGCACAAAGCAAGAAACATTCACAAAAGTTATTGCACAGTAATATACAATCATGACATTTTAAGCAATAAACCATGAAAAAAAAATTAACTGCATTCCTAGTTATTCCAGCAAAATTGCCCATTACCATTTCTAAGCCTTGCAAAAAAACATATTACTTAAGAATGCCAGTCAACATTTCCCCATCACTTTCTGAAAACTCAAAAATTAAATTGAGAAAGCTGACAATATGCTAATAGCAGATTTCTTACTGAACTTCCGGTACTACACAGTGATCCAGACAAGCAATACTGAACATCCCAATTGCGAGCTTCCCAAGGGTAAACAAGACTGCTCCTTGCATCATTCTGCAGGGCCTCCAGGCGTTGCACAGAAAAAAAGTGGATGCATCAGATCCTAAGCAAACTCTTCTTAAGATCTGAATGCACAGACTTCTACTTTCTCATCCTATAACCTTATGAATGAGAAGATGTGAAGAAGTACAAGAAATACACAGTGGACAACTCTTTCAATGATAGGGGGATAGGGGCCACAACTGTACAATCCTAGTATTGTCAGAAGTGTCCCATGTATTGTCAGAAGATAGAAGAATAGTTAAAAAACATCTCTGCTTGGCTAATTACCTTCAATTGGCTACATTTCAGCAGACTATGCTGCAGATTTGCGTTTCACAGAGGAACTTTATAGAGCTGGTGGTAGTGTGATAGAATAACAAAACAGAAATGAATGTTGCTGTTGAAGAGGAATACAGTTCACAAAATGTTGACTCTGCAACTGCTTTGCCTTATGAACCAAAACCAAATAGTTTGCCATAAGCCGTTGGTATACTGTGCCCTAGCATTACTCAGTTTGTTCCAGCAAATCATTGGTAAAAGAGACACACTGTTGATCTAAGGCCTGCACACAGATTCCAGGCTGACAATATGAAGACAAGTTTCTAACTAATACAAATGATCCCTGGCACTAGCCTAGCAGAAAAACACAACACATGCACTCAGTTGGAGGCTCACAAACCTGTCCATTGAACTCCTCAGAGGCCAGATTTTTTCTCTGCTATGAGACATTGAACCATTTCAGCTGCATACGAGTCCTTGCACACAAGATCTGAGGAGCAAAACATCCTCCTATGCTTTTTTGGTTTGCTACCACCCTGTTTTCAGTGATATCTGGACCTTTCAGCTGAAGGCAAGAATATTCCATCAGCAGGACAGGATCCTTTGCCTCAGCATTACCAGTTTAAATAGGAAGGGACCTGGCCAAGGCACCCAACAGGATCCAAGGTTGAATCCTGAAAAGTGCTTTCTCTGGCCCAATGCTGGAGAGGAACTGTCACTACTTTTTCCATGAGGATAAATTACAAAACAGTGGTAGGAAAGACAAGCCCAAGGATTTTATCTCAGGGGAAGAAAGTACTAAAGAGTGTTTGTGGTAAAATAGTCTAGCAGGGCACTTTGTGTCTCTCCTGACCGCAGATGAAACGATGGGGCCAGATGTGTCTCATGGGCCATTGATTAGAGAAAACTGGTTGGGAACCTTCCTTGGATCAACATGAAAGAAGCCTAGGGTTACAAGGTACCAAAGTTGCCAATAGATGAGACTCTTTGATGTTTTTTATGAAAAAAAAAATGATTTGAAATATTCTTAATTTCACATTAGTGTGTTATGTTGTTGGTTTTTTTTCCAACTGACTCTGTGACTGTTGATATTAATTAAAGTGAATGGTAGATTATTTTCTAAAGGCTATAATTTAAACCATTAGTTGAACATAGACTTGAGTGTAACATTCTTCAGCACAAACCACAAGGTATGCAAGCTGGGAATGAACTCTACTTTTTTCCTCTTGAAGGACAGATTAAATATTTTTTTATTAATTCTAATCCTAGCAAAGAAAGTAAGAATCCCGTTTTTCCTCCGATTTCTCTGTACAGTTAATTGATGTATTTTACCAAGCTGTCAAGTTGCTTTTAAAACTCCTTCTTTTTCATAGAAATATTATCCTCCTTTTATTAGTTTGAGTTGATAAATAGATCAAGAGTCTTTGAGGGTATTGTGCACTGTCAACAGAATACATCTTTCAGATGCATCCACTGCAATGGAGCTGAAAAAGTATATATCATGAAACACTTAATAAAAAAGATACACAGATTTGTCTTTTACAGGATCATGGGACTTGAGTCTATCTCCAGGGAGGAGTTCCAACATGAGAAAGAAAATACATAGTTCAAAAGCCCATGTTTTCAATTTGCAACCACATGGTTTAAATTATCCCTGTATTTATTAAGGGCGCTAAATGGGCAGCTCAACTTAGGGGAAAGGGTCATTCGAGTTGAGAACAGTCATGTTTAAGCCCTCAGCTAGCTGCAGGTTAATTGTGCTTTAAGATGCTGGATGTTCTTTATACAGTGTGTGTTAAAATACCACATGAGATAGAGCTGGAGCATTTTTGCCATTTATTGTTGCGTATTTTTTTAACTTCTATATCTCTCCGTTGTAAACAACTACAGGAAATTGTTAAACATGTAGTCTGGGGGCACAGTGATGCTATACGCCACACAAAACCTGACGTATCACCATCCCTTGCCCTTCAGCTTTGTGTATGTGTGCACTCCGTGTTTTGTGGTCATCTCCTGATTTCCCTGATACTCAGTGTTTTGGATTTTCATGTAAACAAAACTACAAAGAAGTAGTATAAGATGTCTTTTCCACTTCATGCTGGGGCCTAGAGCTAGTACATTTTTGGATGGTGCATCTACCTGCCTGTGAACTTGCTAACTCAGCATTTCGGGAGCAAAAAGGAAAGAAAACCAACTGAAATCCCAAAAGCAAAAGTTAAAGCAAACAAAAGAACATTTCCACATAGAGAGGCAATATGAATTTTAAAGCTTTTTCCCTAAAACATCCATTGATATGGAAACAAGTATTTATTGATTATCAAGGCAGTTTATCCAAATGTCACTGTTCTGTTATTTCAGTGGTTCATCCACAAACAAGCCCTGCTGGGAATCTAAAATACATTTCTTGTTCTATCTATCTGCTAGTTCACCCAGGCAATAGCCTGGATTTTTCCCATGAGATGCAAGCAGATGGTTGCAAATATCCAAAAGGCCCGCTGTGTTTGATGCAAACCTAAGCTATGTTGCTTCTGTTCTTCAATCAGGCTGAAGTGAAAGGCTGTGGAAACTGGAATGACCTGGGCACTCACATCCAGCATCAGCACCTGAATGTTTTCGAGGAAAAAAACAACCTCAGAACTCTGAGGATTTCTGACCATGGTCATGTTTAAAGTCACTTTTAAAATCAAATATATATTTGTGGGAAAATTGCTTCCCCTATTCTTCTCTCACTCATAACTTAATTATAGTAGCCGCCAGGCATCTTTAACTTTCGTGACCAGCAGATCACTCTGGGTCTCAGTGACCTTGGCAATTGTAACAGAGTAATATTTTCACAAGGATGAAGTGTTCTTGAATACATTTCTCCAATGTACTGGTGTTCACAGACATTTCTCAGAAGATCTGACCTGAAGTGCAAACATAATTCTTCAGTTTCACCTAGAGGTTTATTGACAAACTCCAGAAAACTCAAATTCCCCTTCCTTTTGCTGAGACTCACCCAGTGTGAGAAGGCAAAACTGCTGGTATTCTTCCTTTGAGCCCTTCATCATCAGTGGAAATCTGGACATAGGCCTGAGCTCTGGAGCCTCTGAAAATCATCTAGTGGCCACACATCTAAACAGGAAGAGGAACATGAATGTAATGAAAAAGAGCAAGGGGAAAACATGTAAGAAAGTTATAATTTATTTTTTCAAGGTATTTCAGTGTAGTGTTTCATGTAAAATTGTTCCTCAAGTTCCTTGCAGACATTTGTTGACAGAATTCAATGGAGAAACCTAGGCAGGTGGGAATTAGTGTTTTTAAAATGCTACTCTTTCACTAGTACTTAAAGCAATATTTGTGAAATGTAGGAATTAAATCAGTAGCTTGATAAAGATACAGTCACCAAAATCTTTCTTTTGTTGGTGAATAAGCTCCCACTCTACACTCAGGAATGTCGCTTTTGCCCAGTTCCTCTCAGAACATTACATCCTGTTCTATCAAACTAAAGAAATCTCATGTTAGAAGATCTTAAGCTCATGATATATAGCTCATTTTTCCAATTTGAGTCATGAAAATGCAAATCTTTACCTTTAAATCGTATTGATCTGAGTTGTCTCTAAAATTTTCAGGGAAGCTTAAGAAGGTCAGCTATTTGCATTCTGATTAAATTTGTCTCATTTAGAAAAATGATGTACATCTCAATTTTTCAAATGTCATGTTTTGGCTACATTTGGATTGCCTTCCTCTGCTGAAAACTATCACGTTACTTCTCAAAGAATCGTGGCAGTATCATATAGCAAGCGTAGCAAGATTCAGGTCTTAGGAAAAAAATGTAAGGGCTTGCATTCTTGCATGATGAAAGCTTTTTTGGCTTTTTTTTTTGCAGAAGGGAAGAAAAAGCCCCTAATACTGGAAATCTAATAGAAACAAGATATATGTCTTCTCAGAAAATGTTTCAGACAATTTTTCAAACTTCCAGTTTTGAAGAGATCAAATACTACCACATACATTTTCGTAATCTGCGGGGTCTTATGACATGGATCAAGAACTCCAAAACAGTTTAGCCCTATATCTAAATCAAAGGCAGACTGGTCAACAAAACACAGAAGATCTTGACTAGCTGAAGTGGTTGCAATGTACTTAATGGGCTTCAGAGGCTTTGCACCTAAACCACAAATTCAGTCTGATCCAGTTTCACAATGTATGGAAATCTTTACCACTGAACTATTCATTAGCTAATACTAGCTGATAGAGGACAAAGACAGACTTGACCTGCGGGTTTTTGCTTTAAACACTAAATATTTCTGCTCACGGTGCTGCTTTTCTTGAGAAGAGGTAGAAAATTTTTATTTAACCAAGAGGAAATAAAACTACAAGGAGTGTTTTTACTCAGGCGGTGTCCCAACACATTTGTCTAAGACTAGACAACTACTGTAAAACCTACTATCAGGTAACAGCAGTCCAGAAAAACTTTAATGTTCTAGATGAGTTTGCTAGGTAGCTTTATAAATCTGAGATTGAAACTAGGAGATGTCACTAAAGGCAAGATCTGGAGAGGTAACCATACACTCTGCAAAATCTGTCTACTCAGAAAGCTTCAGGCACTTCTGGTAGGAGATAAAGTCTCCTGGTGATAAGTCTCTTCAAATCCAGAGACTTGTCACCATGCTCATAGCTTGCTGTTAAATTCCTTGAGTCATATCTCATGAAAGTTTCAGGATGTCTAAATCTCCCTCCAGGTTCCAAAGGAATTATAACCCCATATTTAGTGTGTCAATTAAAAGCCAAAGTCAGTAGTTTGACGTACACACAGTGTTACTAGTTGAAATATGTAGGTACCACAAATGCCATGTGATTTTACTATTTAAGACAGATAAGATTACCTTGATTTCTCTGCCCATCTGCTGATGGGATGAAACTGACCCCAGAACAGTTTTGTAAAGGTATAGATCCTCTGAGTGATAAGAAAGCAGTCATGTATACAAGGATAAAACTAATGTTTTTAATACAGGAAGAATCTTCTGTTCCTTTTTTGTTCTCTTCAGGTGGTTTCTGTGTGACTGACAACAGTGTATTTCCTTCTAGCACGCTGGATTACCGCATTTTTGAGAAAAAAATGTGAATATGCAAGGTGTCAGAGTTCAACATTTTGAGGGCTACACAGTCTAGTTCCTGAAATGGTCATGAGACTAAGGGTTGAGCAGGAGGAATGAAAGAGATAGCACAAGTACAGAGGCACTCACCGCAGACTCTGTGCAACAAAGAACAGATAATTTATTTTTCTGCTGGCAGCTACATTAGGAATGGATTTGCCCATTTTGAAAGACTCCAAGCAGCAGTGTGTTTACTGTCTTGTCCCATGTTTGATTATCTTCACTATGGAGAGAACATAGAAAGTGTACTAAAAGGATATTACAGATTTACGAAATCATGGTTAATAATGTTGTTCCTTTGTTAGACTGGATCTTATTTTTAAATTCTTCCATCATTCATTTTGTTTCTCTCTGCATTTTTGCAGTTTTAAGCAGCACAACAATCAGTTTAACCACTGACTTGGAATAATTTAGGATGGCTCACAAAAGGTCATCTAGCCCAACACGCTCAAAACAGGTCCAACTGGATCAGATTGCTCAGTGCAATCGCACTTTGAACATTTCCAAGGACTGAGATGCCACAATCTCTCAGGGAAACTTGTAGCAATATTTGCCAATACTACCACCTTTCTGAGAAAAATCTTTCCTGATATCCATCAGAACTTCCTTCACTGCAACTTCTGTCTGCTGTCTCTTTTCCTATCAGTGTGCACCTCTGTGGGGTGTACAACTCTATCTTCTCTATCTCCTGCCATTGCTAATGAGTAGCTGGTCCAACAGTGCATGTCACCTAGCTGGCTTGTGGATCTCTAGTGTCACAAAATACTCCTTGCCACTCTCCAGAAACTCGTTGGATTGCCTACACCCTGCCATATTGCTCATTGAAATGGTTAAAGTCACCCATGAGACCCAGGGCTTGCAACCAGCTTCTTCTGCCTCTCTGTCAGCTTAAAAAGCCCGATGAAACAGAAATCTCAGTTGGTGGGTCTTATGATCAGTGACCAACAGGCTTGGAGTTTGTGGTTTGATTTTTTTTCATTGGAACATTTTAACTACAACATTTTGGGAGACATCTATCATTCTAACATAGTCCTTTGGTTCATCCACAGATAACAAAATGACAATGAGTGTATAGCAAGCCTTCAGAAGTCCCTCATTCGCGCAGTTATAATAGAAATTAATAATAATGCTTCAGATAACTCCTCAGGTAAAGTATTTGCAACTCCATGACAGTAAGCTAAGTATTTAATGTTGGCCAATTGTTCATACCCTTCTTTGTTACAGCTAACAAAATTCCTGCCCTACAGCCCAGTTATTTCAGACAGGCACAGATAAATGCAAAAAAGAAGCATTTATCAGACTTTCTGTCTTTCTGTGTAAGTGTTCATGAGTTTATCCTGTGTATCTAGCAGTCAAATTTTATCTAGCAGAGAACTGTTTTGACTCTTAACAGGCTTTAAAAAATACCTTATCTTTTTTTAACTCCATTGGGACCAGAATTTTTTTTATTCCTAGCATATTCTTCAACATTTTATTGTTTTTCTGTTTAACTAAGGAATTTTATTGTTGTTGTTGTTCTGCATACCCCTTTTTTGTTGATAGAATCGTGCAGTTGGGAATATCTAGCACAATATTCTTGAATAATTCCTGACTTTTCTCAGTGCCTTCCTGCTTAAGATACATATGGTCAGTCAATTATATCAGAATATCTTTTCAGCTTTTGAAAACTGTCCCTAATAAAGTTCTAAATGAGCAGATTTTTGGTCAATGCCTTATTTTTTTTTATATAAATTAAATTTAAATTGACTATGATCTCTGATAGCGCAGCAACTGTGCTTTTTTGGGTCTGTAACTAACACCTTCTAACTCAGCAGACAAGTCCACTATCAAGTTACCTTGTACTGGATACAGGACTTCCTGTTTTGAGAAGAAAACATTATTGTTTATAGAAACACTAAGGAAATTTCTTGCTGGCCACAGGAGATCATCAGCAAATGGCCCTTTGGTTGAAGTCATCCATGATAAGTTTCTTGGTTGCCTTTTGACTGTTGATATTTCCCACATCCAGTACAAATTATTAACAGATGCTTAAGCAACAGGTCCTTTTGTCTCCTAGAAATTGTTATTGGGCTATAAAAGACCTTTACCTATAACCTATATTTTGCTTCAAATAACTATGAAAACTGGGCTTTCAGATTTAAGCAATGTTAGAGACATATCTGCAGGATATGAAGAACTGAGGTAGACAGATAGGCACATTAATTAGTAGAGACTCCTGGACACAGCATAACACCCGCCTCTAACGTGATGAGGTCCAGCTGCAACTTATCTCAGTCATCTGGACACTGCACAGGAGATAGTGTCAACACTGTGAACTCACTAGTTTGGGCCCAGACAAACATGGCTAAATTGCATCTGCATACTCCTCTTTTCCTCCACAACACACAACCAGCCAGCTCAGGTGACTCTGTAAGTACTATCACCCAATTTTCCTGTCCTGGTTTAAGTTAGAACAGAACTAGTTCTGTCCAGTGATTTTAATTTTCAGCTAAGTCTCTTCTAACTAACTGAACTTTCTGAAGTTAAGGGCATATTTTAGCAGGCAGTGTCTGCTTCAAGCAGTGATAACCCTCCATGTTTAGAGTTACGACCAAGGATTTGTGTGCAGGCCAAGGCCACCACTAAATCTCGTGTACCACATTGCGAGGGTGTAGAAAGTAAAAGGCTATACCTGCAGGGAAGAGCGGACAAGACAGGTGACTCTAAACTGGTCAGTGAGGAATTCCATCCCCTTTACGTCATATTCAGTATAAAATCAAGGGATCACAAAGACCAAATTCTCTTCTTCAATGGCCGGCGTCCCAGGAGGACTGTCCATTCTGCCTTTGATCCTGATTCATGTGTTCCCCAATCCAGTTCCAGAATCCAGCACCTGAATCTGGTTCCTGTTGGCCACTGAGTCCAGTCTGGGACTTCCCCAGTGGCTGCTCCACAGCATCAGTGGTGACAGTAACGTAATTGTCAATTGTTGGGTTTTGCATATATTCCATTTCATTATTATTATTTTCATTTAAGCTGTTTTGGTTTTCTCTTTTAATTCATAAGTCACTCTCCCTTATTCCCTTTCTACTCCCCTTTGGAAAGGGAGAGGGGTTAATAGAAAGCATCTATTATAGGTCTATTGGATGACCCTGACCCTAAACCTTGACATTTTCCCATGCTACAAGTTCCAGGGTTAATGTGGAAGAGTGAGCTCAGATATCTTGGCATCTGCCAGTATGTTCAAGACCAAAATCTTCCCCCAGCCTTCTGTTTTTCTCCTTCCATCCTTCATCCAAAACTGTGGCTTTCTGGAGCAGAGGCAGGGCATGGCCAAAGACTGAATCAGGAGGGAGAAAAGCTGACAGCACTGACTGTTTCTTCTTCATTCTTCTTTTTACCATCCAGTGCAGACACTGTTTTAAATTACACAAAAATAGCCTGTAAAGCTCTCATCAATCTCACTTGTTCAAATGCAGCTTTTCCACATTAATCATTTACAGTGACACAAGTAAACAATGCCACATGTGGCCACAGCAATGGTGCTCTTCTATTATTCATTCATCTCAAGGTGCACTAGTTTTGCATTGAATCTTACTCTCTCATTTCTTTCTTTAAAAAATTATATGAAAAAAAACAACCCGTACAATCATCCCTTCATCATAGAGTCAAAGACACTAGGAACATTCAGGGACCAGAGGATCACAGATTGTTCCTGCCAAGGAAAGGAAAGTGTTGTATTTCAACCTCCTTGCACTCATCCTTTTTTTCTGTTTCTACTGATAAAGATATCTGAACTAACTCTAGACACTCGTGCTCAAATGTTGGAAAAGAGGTAGTTTCATTAGCACAGTGTCACAAAATCTAACTTAACCTGCCTCTGAGCCATTTGTGTAGCTATACTTCTTGCTAATCCTCAAACCAGCTCATTGTCTGCAGCCATAGTCTTTTTTTTTTTTTCAGACAGTGTAAGTTTTTGGAATAAGGGAGGGGAGCATTCAGTACAACCTACTTCCCACCTTACACTTAGTGAGTTATGCTTAAAATTCCTGGATGGGTTCTAACTCTGTATATGGCATTGTGATGTGCCATTTAGATAGACTTTATACTATTTCTTTTATTTCCAGAATATATTTCAGAGTAGAAAGAGCTTCAAAAGTGAGAGGTTGAATTTCAAACCCGCAAGTGTTCAGATCCTGGGGTGTAGTTTGGACTCTATCCCCACTAAAACCAGCATAAAAACACTCCCCATTCCTGCCAGCTCTCCTGACTTATCCAACATTTTACAAATGTAAAGCTGGTATTCGAGTCTCAGCTTGGAACAAAGAGGCTGAACACAAACCTCAACTTTCATTCCTGTAGGAGAAGTTTCCATCCCTCCTGTTTGCAGAGGAAAGTTTGAAAACATGACCTGACTGCACTCGAGCAGGCTGCTGAGGAGAGAAGGGGAGCTGACTCATGATTTTTGCTAACCAGGGATCACAGTGCTGGGACATTGGCCAAGCAAGAGCAAAATTTGAAACTTTGAAGCCTCACTCATTATTACAACTGTGCTGTTACCCTGGAAGATGCCACTCTTCACTGGAATAGAGGCCAAAGCAAAATATTTTGGTTTTGACAAGAGGCATCAATCAGGTGTCCTCCCTCCTCGTAAACAAACTTACCTTTGAGAAGACTGTGTTTAGTGCGACGCATACAGGAGACCCTGGTGCCTCGTTACTTCTGGTAAATAGTCCAAAGCATTTCACCAACACATCTGCCTATGTGTCAGGCCCTTGAAATGGATGCCTGGCTCCTTTTGCCCAGCCCAGTCAATGGGCGTTGACGATGGTAGTCTCAAGTGCCATCATTGATCACAAACATCCTCCATCAATGGCCCTTAGGAAAATAACCCAAATAAGCCCATCCATCAGTGTTCACTGCCTTTACACAGAGCTCAAGGTGCTTAGAAAGCTCATATTAAGACAAAAGAAAACAAAAAGATAACTGCCTTAGTTTTACAAGAACCTCCTAATTCAGGCCATAAAAACATTAAAAATGTGATATTAAAGAGATAGTTAGATAGGTGTGATGGTATGTGGCACTGAAATATACCAGAGTAGCGATGGATCTACTCTGCTGTCATGGCTGGGATAGGAAAAAGTAGAGAGAGTGGAAGAGTGGTGTCAGCTTTATTTGAGATTATGAAGAAAAGCAAAAATTGAAAAATGCCAACCCAAAAGATGAGATTTCCAGTAGAGCTTACTACTGCCTCAGCTCCACTCCTGCTGAAGCTGATAACAATGTCATTGCCCATCTTAACATATACAGAGTTAGGCCAATGGAGGACATCTGTAGTAGTCCCAACCATCAAGTCTATTTTGACTGTTTACATACTAAACCCAGCAGCAACATGATCTTGAACTAAGAAAAATCCTGGCTAGCTGAAAAAAACCCAAAACCTACATTTAAACAGTGTATTCTGTGATTACAAGAGAAAGATGTTAGCAGGAGCCATGCAGGTTTATGCTACTCCTTCAAAGCACACAGCACCCTGAGTGCTGGCTACATGCTGGGATGTTGAGCTACTTGCTAAGGAATTGGGACTAGTTTTGATGATCAAGGGTGCTATACATGCCCAGGATCTGGATTTCTCTTCACAAATTCCATGCAGCTAAACAGCTATCTGGAAATCTGCTTAGGATGAGAAACAGAGGGAAGTGAGGAAGGGTTGGAAGGAGAGAAGTAATTTGTATGCGTGTGTGAGTGTGCTGTTTTCTTTACAAGAGTGCATTAGTTTTCTGGCATTTCATTTCTTGCTGTTGTCCTGAGTTTTGGGTGTGGTGGGCTCTGAGCTTTGTCCTGTGTGCCTTTAGGAACAATATTCTCTGGCAAAATTGCTTTTTCCATTTCATTGTGGCATTGTGGTTATGTATTTGTTTCATAAGGAGAGTGGGTTATTTGGCAATTTAGGTTCATATTGTGGGTGTGGTCCCTGTAGATAGTTTTCTTCTGGATTAAATCTTTGCAAATTGTTATTTCTTTGGTAGTACATCAGTGAGCAGCACACCATACTCCTGGGCAGGATTTTATCTTCCATTTTGTCACCAAATCACCTATTTCATCTAGGTCACCAGTTACATTTTGTTCGACAGTCCTGGGCCCTTTTCAGGACAAGTGGCTTACCAATCACCATAACCTACCTGAAGAAGCCGCACAGAGCCTTGCACAAGCCAATTTCCCCATCCATTGGCACCCTGCTAGACCACTTCCAATACCACAGTGATCTGTCCAAAACTAGCCCAGACATCTCTCCCTGCAGAGCACTTGATGGTGCAGCATAAACGTAGCTACCCTAAAGGACCTCTTGTAGCTCCAAAGTAACAAAACAGGAAAGAGGAAGGGACACAGAAACTGGAAACTGGAAGTTGTAGCAGATGCTGCACAAAAAAAAATTTTTATGCCTCATGGTCACACAAGGAGCAAAGAAATGACACTTCTGCTCAATCGCAGAAGCAAATGTCAGAAGGGGAGTATCCACACCTCCTATAGCAGGTGTTTATGTTGGGAAGGGAGTTTTTCTCTATATACAGTGGATTACCTCACTTTTCAGAGTGTAAATAAGCATTGGAGCATGTTTCACCCAGCTGACTAATGGATGTGAAGCTAAGGAAAATAACATTTTAATTTAGGTACTTTGGGTATGTTCCTGACACGCAGTGATGTGAATGTATCTTTTAAATCAAGCACTGCTGAATGATTTCAGAGTATGAATCTCTTTGTTATCCCAAAACACTCCTTCTGCAATAAAGAAACAGACAAGCACCCCAAGGTTTGTGGTGGTACCCTGACTGTTAAACACGTCTTGATTATATCATGGAAAATGCAATTTCTAGCCAGCGGAACACATCACACCTTAGTGAACCAACTCCTTAGATCCAAGCGTCTAGCAAATCTACCAAACTGACCTGTTTCTCATTAAATCAGGTGGGGGTGGCAGGTGTCACTGGCCATACCCCAGGCAGACATCCCACCTGATGACAGAGACTATGCCTCCAGCACCAGGAACTCAACCTGAAGCAAAGATTTTCCTCTGACTACAACAGGAACAGCAACTGTTGTGAAGACATTACTACAGAGAGGCACTAAAATCACACATATCACACCACGGTATTACAGGCACAAATTGAGTCTGGGCTGAGGCCCTTTAAAAAAAGCATGGCCCATTAGATTTAATTTAGAATCTCTTTTCTTGCAACTACAGAGCAGATTTACAAAACAGACTTTTTAAATCACCTATGAAACTTCTCTCAATGACAGGATACCAAAAAGACTTTTGTGTTAAAGTGTTAATTATTAAAACATAACCAAACAGTTAGTTCAATTTACAGCATTGCCATTAGAAGGAAGGCTGGGAACAATGTGCACGTTAAAAGGCTATATTATATGTTCTGTTACTTGGAGAGTCTCTGAAGTGAGAAAAGACAAGTTGTGGAGCCAAGAAATTCTCCACTGGAATTGTGTTAACTGTGCTTTTCTCTAGCTACAATCTCATTTTTCTGAAATGCTACAGGAAACTAAAATTATTCGACCAACAAGAGATTCAAATCACCCAAAGAAATCTTAGGGAAGAGATACGTACAAACATTTGGACAGAAGGAATGCTTTGGATGAAAATATCAGTCACTCAGGTAAGTGGCAGTTCATTATGCTTCATTGTTAATTTATGGCTGGATTACTTGTAGTTTCCCATTCACTGATCGTTTGGATGATTTATAAAAGGTGCAGCAATTTACAGCAGATTTCCAAAACATTCAATAACAGACTGACAGGAACTTAGCTGTAACTTCCAACATTTCTCCTCAAAAGCGTCTGTTCATCTGTCCTGCTCAGAAGACAAGCAAGGGTGTCAGGCTGAAGAAGCTGCTTTGCTGAATTAGGGAGTTCGCTGTGCAGTGCGTCAAAAAAGCAAGATATCAAGGTTGCCATTCAGTGATTTATTTCAAAGCACCTAATCAACAAAGCGAGGTTTTGGTTGAAGCGTAAATCTAGCAAATGGAGACAATCTGAAGGGTATTTCTGTATTGGATTGAGCTAAATATATGCAGTATTTTTTCATCCCAAAATAGCAATCCATAACAAAATAGTGAAATAAGTTTAGTAACAACTTTCATAATTATCAATTATCCATAATGCCAAAAAAAAAGAAACACACCAGACCCTTCAAAACCCCAAATCACATCAGCTCTGTTGAACTCTGATATTTGTGTCATTTACCTTCATCTGGGGATCTGTCCTGGGATATACAAATATTTCACAATTTTCTTTTCCCAGACCTATACTTTTACTCAAACCTATTAAGTACAGTAACAACACAGACACTGAAGTTCATATCATAGCTGTGTAGAAGTGTTTAGGTCAGTGACAGCAAACTGGTGTGAAGCAAGAGCAGAATCGGATCCCGTGACTTGCTGTGAGGTTTTTTTCATTCATTCCCATTCTTTATTTAATTTACAACCCCCAGTTTTGTTCATCTTCCTCCATTCCCAAGTCCTTAGTAACAGCCCTATTTCCTTAGCTCTTTTCTCATAAATAATCCTCCTGAAATAACATGAGGAGAGCCTGCTCAGCTAGCATAGTCCCCCTTGGAGAAGGCCAGGAGATCAATTACGCTCATTGAAATGCCAAGGGAAAAGGAGAATTTCAGAACAGGATTTCACACAACAGTTTATAACAACAGAGTGGGAGAAGGAAAAGCAATGAACAATTTTGTTGCGTGCTCCCATATAAAAAGAAAAATCACCCAGACATCGCTGGAAATTACACTCCTCGGTGCTTATTTCTAATTGATTTTCTTGACATCTAAATGTTATCATCTTAATGATAGCTACTGTAGCAATATATAGACATGCACACTTTTCTACTTTACAATTCCATAACTGTTATTTTTAAGTTAAAGCACAATAAAATCAGTCAGTGGTGCCACTAATTAACTGCTGCATTACACTATGAGACTATATAGGAAAACAACTTAAAGGACTTAGAATTAATTCTAGTTCAATTGAAAAGTTCTCTAACAATATTAAGTGTAGTAACTGCTTTTACTAAATATATTTTAGACTTGATGTAATTTTACACTGGTTTTGCACAACGTGATTATTTAATTACCAATAAAAATGTCCCCATTTTAACATTTGTAGCTAATGTTTGTATAGTATTTCTAGTGCTGTGCAAATCTGTATGTGCAAACAGCATTATTTCTACTTAGTGCATGGTTGAATTAGGACCAGCAAAGAGTACAGTAGCAGGACTTTAATTAAAAAATACACCTTTGGGAGTTGAGGATATAATGGCATTTGTTTTTCCGTACAGGATTTAAATGAACTTTCCTTTTCCTTCATCTCTTCAGAATAACCTTTAACTCCAATGATTAGAACAGCAGTAAGTAACCTGGGAGCAGAAGGCACGGTTGAACATGTCCTCAACGATGATGACAGTTTCCTAATTTCTCCACAACTTCCCTACTTAGATTCAGTCCAATCAGTTTTTAAAATAAAGTTAAATACGTTTCGAACATTGCACTTCTCCCGCAACTCTCATTCAGCTTTAGGGCTCTTTACTTGCCTTCTCCATTTAAAGAGGTTTTTCTTTCCTCCAGGTACAGTAGGACCTGCAGAGCAAATTATGCTCTGTATTTGAATCCAGTGAATAGACGACAATCAGGAAAGTTAAAGGTTTAGTTTAAACACACCAGCAAACAAGCAAACATAAAGAATCTGGAAGAAAAATTTTCTCTCCTCTTATTCGGTTATATTTAAAAAAATACGTGGGATTTTTAAACTGAATGTTCTTCCTTTAAAGCCCCCAAAATGTCAGCACACAGACAAATTTTCCACTGATGTAGCTCAGCATAACTCAATCACAGAGCTGTACCTATCTGCATTAACTGAACGTATTTCATATACCTTTCTGCTATATGAAAATCTGCTAGTTCTTAAACAATGAGCAGGACATTATACTGATTTAGAAATGTCCTTTCTTTCTCAAGAACTCTTTGCCCTCCTGTTTTTTCATGCTTGTTAGTGTCAGTTCCATTAATTTACTTTTGCGTTTGCAGCCAACACCCAGATTTATAGGCCAGGCCAAGAACATGGGGGCAAACAGAAAATTTTTTGCAGTGAGGAAGTTCGATCTGGCTCAAGTGTAAAGCTTTTTTACCACCTGCAATGAAATCTCATGGCTCTCTGAGAAAATGCTGATTGTCAAAGGAAAAATTGTGTTCTTGCACAGCATATCTTGAGCAAGCAGAGAAAGCCCAAGGGGAAAGCAAGGAGGTCAAGAAAAAGTAATTCTGGAGGAAAGAGTGAAGGTCTAGTGCTGTTTAGTTTGGAGAAGACAAGACTGGTGGGGTTGGTACAGCAGAAAAAACACCACCATGACATGCCACACTGACTATATCAAAAAGAGCAAAACAAGAGCGCAGGAGAAATATACTTTAGGTAGTAGGAAATGCTTTCCAACCACAGGGACAGGTATGAGCTGAAGACATCTGCCTGCTACGCAGAAGAAGCTCAGTGGTGGATGGTCTAAGCACAGGACAGACAGACTTCACCCAGGAAAGATGGCAGCAGTGATGAGGTCCTCCTGCGCTTTCTCTTCTCCAGGGAGAAGACACCCAACTCCTTCAATCTGCCCTCATAGGGCACATTCTCCAGGTCAGCCCAGTGCTTTGCAACTCCATGGAAAAGAGTACGTTCAGTGGCCAGGGAGCAAGAGTGCACTCAGCTCTGAGTCAGAGAAACACGTCTTTTAGAGGATTAAGAGATGATGTAGGAAGTTGAGACTGCAAGTTGCCGACAATGAATACCAGACGGCCGATGAAGTGCTGCCAGCTCATCAAGGGCCTGACTCAGCAAACGGCTCTCCTTTCTGCGACCTCCACGCCAAGCGTTTGCTGCTCCCACACTACATCTCACGCCTCAAAAGCCAGAACAGTCTTTTTGTGTTGTTTTCTTTTAAGATGAGGGAGATCCTAAGCCAATGTCTCCTAAAATGGGAAAGCAGAAGATAAGCAATGAGGGAACAGGAGAAGGGAAGCGTGTGACTCCAGGACTCCCCATGCTTCATGCCCAGCTACAGACACAAAACACTTATGCAAGCATCTGGGATCTGTAAAAACAGCCGCTTGCCTGTTTTCCCCACCTCCCTGGCTACTGTGGAAACCCTCCTGCAGCAGCCTCAAGTAGGACTGGGGTATGGGCAACAGTACCTGTGCTTCTCTTCTGCCCCACTCACACGATGCTAGGCAAAGCATCCCTCCTCGCAGCCGGAGCTTGCAGCAGCAGGCAGCCCCTCGCTGCCTGTCAGCCTGGGGAGAGGGAAAGCCACCATTGCACAGGCAGGGGGGAAAGAGAAACAGGGAAAGGGCCCGATGATATGTTGTAATACCTGGGAAAAAATGAGGACTGAGTGAGCAGGAAAACTTGTCAGGTTGCACTATGAGAAAACAACATAGGGATCATAGAATAGAATCATAGAATCATAGAATTGTCCAGGTTGGAAGGGACCTTAAGAGGTCATCTAGTGCAACCCCCCTGCTGAGAGCAGGGACATCTTCCACTAGAGCAGGTTACTCAGAGCCACGTCAAGCCCCACCTTGAATGTATCCAGGGATGGGGCCCCAAACACCTCCTTGGGCAACCTGTTCCAGTGTTCTATCACCCTCATGGTGAAGAAATTCTTTCTTATGTCTAATCTAAATCTACTCTTTTCTTATTTAAGACCATTACCCCTCGTCTTATCACTACAAGCCTTTGTAAACAGGCCTTCTCCAGTCTTTTTATAAGCTCCCTTCAGGTACTGGAAGGTTGCTATTAGGTCTCCCCGAAGCCTTCTCTTCTCCAGGCTGAACAATCCCAGTTCCCTCAGCCTGTCCTCGTAGGAGAGGTGTTCCAGCCCCCTGATGAAGTGGCGGTGGCAGTTTGCCTCTCCCATGAATGGCAAATAAACACTCATTTTGCCTCATTGCTTCCTGCCAGTGATGCCCAGGCTCTCAGACAGTCTTTTATTTGCACTTCCCACCAGCACATGGACACATCCTGCACACCAGCAAGGCCCACTATCAGTGGGAAGCCCAGGGAATGGGTTTGCATTACTGTCTCCATTGTGAAAACACCTGGTGAACAAGGATTTTCCATGTTGCATGAAAATTCTGATATTAACAGAGAAGTTTCTCCTCTGAGCTAGAGAAACAAGATCGCCACATGTTATCCTTTGAAAGAAAACAAATTTAAAAGACCTGGAGCCATTTTATTTCAGAACAATTAATCGAGCTATTTCCTGAGGTTTGGACCATGGGGTCCAAGATGCCCAGCAGAGCTGCCACAGCACCCAAGGTATCAGCAAAGCCAGCACACTGCTGTGAGCTCCCAGATAATGGGTTTGAAAGAAACCTGCCTGTAAATGCAGGGACAGATGTAGGTTTACTCAAGGCTCCTTTTACAAGAAAATTCTTGTTCACTCACTCCAAATTTTTACTCAGTTTATCAGTACATTATTCCCATTCTCACCTGCCATATTAGATCTTCTTTGATTTTCTATTTAGTTTTAAATTGTTCATTATAAAATTTACTGCACCACAGATAACCTCTCAATCAGTGTACTATTAAAGAGAAACTATTAATGTGTTCCTCTTAAGAAGCAATAATAGGGTTAAGTATTTGCATGGTTCATTTATTAGAAAAATGTGTGCAAGTAACTCAAGGAGTTTTCAGTGAGTTACTCTTTATGAGCTAGATTTAGTCAAGATTTCGTCTGGCTTCCAGGCTGCAATAATTGTCCAAGGCAATTCAGCTGCCCAAGCCTTCGTGCCTGCACTGGGCTGATGCTGCTTCCAATGGCAGCAGAGCCTGCACAGGGTCTGTGGCCCTGCTCACCACCAAGCAGCCGAACTCAGCAGGTCTCTTCAGGTGAGGGTTTTTATGCCTGGTGGGAAAACCACGAAGGTGACGCAGGACAGGATTATCCTAACCAAGGACTCAACAAAGAGATCCCCAGGTGGCCTCTTTGTCACTGCTGTAGTCTGGTACCACATAGACATCCTCGTAACAGTCAGATCAAACATCAGAAGTACCAAAAGTGGATTGAAAGACCACAACTCCTCAAGAGTACCTAATTTGTCTGAGCTGCAGGTTACAAGGCCAGGGAAACTGTCACACTGAGTGTGCCCCTGGATCTTCCATGGGGGAAAGAGTCCAGCTCAGTGTGTGTTGCCATTCACCTAACTGCAAGAACCGGAAAGTGGACTTCTCCCTCTCTCTCCCTCAACAGATTTTTCTTATTTTTAAACAAGAGGGTTTTTTTGGCCAGAAATAATAATCTTTTTTTTTTTTTAATTTTTTTTTTTTTTACAATCTAAATGTGTTCTTTCACCATCCTCAAACTGAAACTTTCTCAAATTGGTATTTGGAAGATGTTTTCAGTTAGAGGCTGGCTCTTCTTATTTATTTCTTTTATTAGGATTAAGCAGGTCAAACCCAAGATGTTCTATTTGCATTAAATAAACCCTTTCAGGTTGACTACCCCCTCTCATGTACTTGAAGTATAAAAAAGAAATAGACTTTGTTGAAACAAAGATAAATGTATAAAACACTTTCTGGCCCATTTTTCACACAGCTGCAGTCAAAACTTCTCCTACTTGGTTTAACTCTTCCCACTTCTCCTTCACACAGCCTACCCTATCTATTCCAAACACTGAAACAGAAGATGTAAAAAACATCTTCAAGTACATAAGAGCTACCTGACACCTGCAAAACTAAATAGAGAAAAGCAAAAATTAATCTCTTTTTAATCTGAAACAGAAATTGTAAGCAGAGAAATTTCAGCATGCAGCCCCACCCTTACAACTGCCTGCATTGGCTCTGCTTTTGATAAACTGAGCCACAAACACAGAGCTAAAGCCTTTGGCAAACGTATACCTACGAAGCCAATGAATGCAGCGTGAAAGAGATGGGAGATCATCTGTCTGGTTGCAGTGCACTGGTGTAGCTTTGCTCAAGTCAGAGATGACAAAGCTGGAACAATGGCAGACAAGACCCAGCATTCTGAGGTCTCTGAGCCTTGTGGCAAATATTTAGTGTCCATTCTTCAAAAAACATTGCTCATTTTAAAACAAGGTACCCTCTAACAGCATATATTCATAGGTAACTATCAAGATTTTGCATTCATTGAGTGAGTGAGTTTTAGCTCCTCAACATGCATTTCACGTGCTGAGGGGAATAAATTGGGTTAAAATGCAACTTTCTTCCTTTACTTGATATCAGAGAAATTACTTCTTACAGCAGAGACATCTCAAACAAGACATGTTTCCAGGGGCTATTTTCAATAATTCAGGTTTTGTGGAGTCCTTCTCTAGAGACTTCCAAAACTCACCTGATTATATTCCTGTGTGGCCTGCCCTAGGTGATCTTGCTCTGGCACGGGGGTTGGACTCAATGATCTCCAGAGGTCATTTCCAACCATTACCACTCTATGGTTCTATGATTCAATGCTGCTTGTACACAGAATATGGACCACACTGATCGTGCTGGTATGAATAGATACAGCAATGAAGTCCCTGGTAATTAGGACCCTGTTTGGATCCATTTATTTTTGGGTTTGTTTTCCTTCTTCTTTTTTTTTTTTTTTTCTATATATTGGAAAAGACATAATCCCATCAGAAGACTTGTTTCCTGAGTGGCCTGTATAAATGTCCCTTTCTTAGTCACCAGCGTTAGACCTTAACAGACCACCTACTTTACAAGTAGTCAGCCTCTATTGTCTACAGACATTTCTGAGGTCTTTTCCCTTCCTAAGTCTGTTGCTTTTATCAGACCAGCCTTGTTGCCCCTTGGCAAACAGCCCATTCTGTGCTCCTGCACAGAGCACCCAGCCATCGACCAGGGCCTGCACATCACAGTTTACAAGCTGGAGAGCTTTTAGATTTTTCAGGAGAAGAAACAGATGCCTCATGACTGTCCTCTCCTCCTCTTTCTCCTCCAGGACCAGCCTGCGGTAGCTCTGCCCGTCAGGTTAATGAGGCCTCCCAGGCACTGTCAGGGAGCACTTTGCCCTTTCCCAGAAGTTCTGTCCCCACCACAGCTCCTTTGTCTGTCTCTGTCTACAGTACCATTCAGATTGATGAGGCTGAGCGAAAAGCTAATTCAGCAGCATTTCCAACCATATAAAGCCATGATGGACTTGCATCGTGAACACTTTGTACAGTCCTGGTTGTTTTCCCACCCCCACATCTTCAAAAAGATATAGTGGAAACTGGAGTTGGTTCAGAGAAAAGCAGCAAGGAGCATCAAAGGTACAGAGTGATTTGCACACAAGGAACAGCTGAATGCCCTAGAACTGTTCAACTTTGAAAGCAGAAGACCTGGGAGTGCAGAAAAGGGTTTAATCCAGTCAAAAATCAGGTAATCACAAATAGCATGGAAAGGGTGAGTAGGAAGCACCCATTCACTGCCTCTTACATTGCACACTGTGGAGCTCACAGCTGATAGTTGGATCAAAACCAATGAAAGAGGGTGGGTTTGCACAGAGAGTGCAGTTGACCTGATAGATGCTAAGAGTGTAAACAGACTCAAGAGGAGACTGTGCAAGGAAAAATCCACTGACAGTGACTTGGTGTATTACAGCTGCTTCTGCCTCTGGAAGACCCCAAGCTGCAAATATTTGGATGCTGGGAGAGCATTCAGGGAAATGAGATGCACACTTGGACCCTCACCATAGGCATTCAGCCACTGTTTATTACTACCAAAAACTCATTATCAATCTGTCCCAGCACTATACTTCCAGTATTTGCTACTCTACACTCCTCCTGCAGAATCATGCCCTTCCTTTTTTCCCAGGACTTCAACTTTTTTTATTGGTATGATATGCAAACACCGAGGCATCGAAGTCCTTCCTTTCTTTCCCAGAGTATGACACACCATCCCAACACACCATCCGCTCTGTTAGATCAAGCCACATTTTTGTGCTCCCTTCTGCTCCCCTACCTGCTCTCTGAGGACGATGCCTTCCAGCCTTTCTGCCATGTCCCAAAGCTGGTTTACCCTGGCCCAGTGTGCCCAGAGCTAATGAATACTTGGCAGCTAGAGAGGAACCGTCACAGGGAGTAGAGGCAAAGGTAACACCAGAGTAGGAGGTCAAGGATGGTCCCAGAGAGGAGGAATTTCTGCATCAGTGCCTTTAAGTATTGACCAACACATGCAGCTGAGTCTCTGCTGGGCCATCCTGGAGCTACCTCGGGTCCTCAGCCAGGAGAAACAAGTCAGCCACCATCAGAGCTGGGCAATTCCATTTTAGTTGGGAAGAAAACACCAACATAAGCTGAAGTGACACATTTCCTTTTGGGTCAGAACAAACCATTATGTTTGACCCAGGATGAAATCTTTCTTTTCATTTTGGAAATGAAAGCCTTTTACTTGTGTTCCGATTCAGTAAAAGATCGTGTTTTGAAAATGCTCACGACACAAGTGTGTTTCAAAAAAAAATTCTTTTCTACTTTTATTTTTAAAGTTTCTTCCTGAATTCATCACATTTAGCACATTTATTAGATCCTCACAAAAAAAAATGTGCAAACAAATAGGCCAAGTAGCTTCCCAAAATATCATGCCCAGCATTAGAGAGATTTCATATCTTACAATTGTACAACATATGACTCTAGGATAACTGGATAGGACCGTAGGTACCCTGGAACCCTGAATCCTACAGGACTCCCATGGGTTACGTTAAAAGCCCGTTTCCCATTCCCATGGAAAGAGTCCATTGCAACTGCTATAGCAGAAACCTTGTCTATAGTTATAACACTTCCATCCTCCCCAGAGATCCAGCTTTAATATTTCTTGCTTTTACAAACCTGTTCACCACAGTAGCTTACCCTGCAAGTGCACCTCATCACGGTCAGTTAATTCATCATTTCTGATGGTCTCGTTAATCTGCCCCTCCCCTTCCACAGATAAACCACATTTAATGGCTGTGTTAAGTAACAAGCAGCATGCCAAGGAGTATCTTGCATACTTTAGAAGGCTAATGTCCTACCACATTTATCTGGGCATTTAAATCCCATTTTGAAAAATTTTTCTTGATTCCTGATTTACTGAATGTAAATTTCATAATAGTTTATTTTAGAATGGGGAAAAGAATGAGAAGTTAGAATTATTACCTATTTTTTCAGTGTTTGTCTGACAGGTTAATATTTTGATTTCAAGTCCCCATAATAGCACTTTCCATAGATTCAACCCTGAGAGTCATCAAAGCATTTGCCCCCTAATAACTGTTCTTAATTTCCTGATCCCAGACATAACCAGCACAAGTGGAGACCTCCACTGACACTTGGCAGGGACCACGCCCAATCCATCTCCCATCCTATCTGCTGTTTGTGTTAGCTCAGCAAGGAAGTGATGGCCTTCCCCTCCAGGTGGGTGTCGGATGTTATCCATGCCTGCGTTCCCACATGGCCAGGGTCTGCAGCTCCCACACTGCAGTGCATAGGCAGCAATCAGCACACAGCATCTGGTTCACACCAAAACTTCGATGTGTCTGCCCCGCATGCCCAGATGCTACAGAACCTCCTTTTCCCACTTTTTTATTTTTCAAAGCTGAGCCTTTGACTTTCTAAGTAGTAATAATTTTCCAGCCATCAAACAGGCATAAAGAGTGTGGTATGTGCCTGTCACAGCCCCAAACCACAACTGAGAGCTCTGAATACCCTCTCTCATTAGCCCCAACAGAACGTCAAAGCTAGGTCCAAGTGCTAAGCTCTCACTGTCTCAGCTAAACTTATGTATTTTGCTGCTAATCATTTTTCTGGCAGTTTGGGACAAAGTGGCAGAAGCCAGTCATGTGGATATGGTGGATTTGCCTGCATCTTACACTTAAAGCAAGCCCACCTAAAACACAGAAAGGCTTTTCACCTTAAAATCTGGGATGTATTAGGCGATCCTGTCATAGATAGGATGGGGAAATCCACAGCCAGAAGGCAGAATTGTTGAAGGATTTTCCCAGAACACAAGCTACAATTAAAAACATACATTTCTCACAAACACCTCTCTTCATTCAATTAATCTCCTCACAGGTACAATTATCTTTTTAAGTGCACTACAATGTAAGTTCTCTGATTAGGATGCACAGTGAAGGAAACACTGAAAAATGTTGGCATGGGTAAGTTTGGTTTTAAAATGCCATTACCAAAGTTAAACTAAAAAGTTCTTTGGATTCACATTCAGCAATGTCTCTCCAGCTTCCACCATCCCTGCTGCTATCTACTCCTGCCTCTCTCAGGTAAGCACATCCTAGTGCTGTGGGCACATTGCTTCATTGACTTGGTTTTGGACATGGTCAATCTGATTTTTGAGGGCTGTTTATGTTTCCTTTAAAGAATATTTCTCTAAGTGCTGTAGGGCTATACTGTCTCTTGATGTTTTAGCACAGTCTTCACAAGCTCTGATCTCTTGTATGTTTTCATTGAACAGCTATTTTGTTCCTCATGAAGAAATGTAAAACCCACCTGTCACATGTTTCAAACAGGACTAAGTAAGTGTGTGATGTTTCAGAAACAAAATCTGATGATAATTTTTGGTGTAGAGACAGCTATGCCATCTTCTCGTAAGACAGAAAAAAAAATAAAGACTCAAGCTTTTCTTAATCAGGCGTTTCTTTGTAGCATTGCAGCACGAAATGGTGTCAATTTTTGCCGTGCTTTGGAAGGCTGCCGGCTCCCCATGCTGTGGGCAGGAAAGCCAGAGCCTCAAGCAGGGTACTGTTGTGGCTACCCTGGCAAACCACCTGCAATTCACGACCTGCGATGGGCCACTGGGCCCTGAAACAAGACAGAAATCAGGTGGGTTTGTACTTTTCTAATCATAGAAATTCAACAGACAGTTGTGTCTCCTATAAAACACAGTAATAATCATGACCAGCCTTTATGTCTGCAGGTGCTGCCATTTTCTAACAGGAATTACATATACCTACTGCAGACCAGAGTAGTCACTGCAGATCAGGGTCTGATCTCATTACCCTGCTGTGAATCTAGCATAATTCAGTCACTCACAGCAGGTACTTTGGAGTTGCACCAGTGTCACTGTGATCAAATTCTGTCTTTCTGCTAAAGAAGAATGTTTAGAAAAAGATGCCAAAAATACCATTTACCAAGTACAGGCACTGGCTAAGAACATGTTCTTGGGTATTAGGAATCTCTCACCATCTGGTCGTTCTTGTTTCAAACATTACCCTCACCTCTGCAAAGTTCACAGTGTTCTGTAGCGTCGGGTGCTCCAGGGGGCACAGTGGGACCAAGCACCACGATGAGCACAATTTTACTGCCTGCAGAATATTTTGGGTGACTGCTCAGCAGCTGGATGTTGCCTGAGCCTGCACACAAGGATCCTGGCAATGCTGGAGAGAAAGGCAGAGCCCACATAACCTGTAGTTGTCTATTTTCATGCAGGAAACTCCTTCTTTTATCTGAACCAATGCTCCAGGTAGGCTGATCACCCTGCCTACAACAGTGAGCTCAGGGCTTTGACTGCCTAGGGAAAAAAAAAGTGACACCCCCCTTGATGCTTTAGAAGTATGGAAGGGATATAGGTAGCCTGACTTGATTAAGTTTTACCCTTGTTTCTGAGCTAGAATTAAAAATGCCTCAGCTGATGGGTGATGGAGACTTAGATCCACCACCATAGCACACTGTGAGCATCAGCTTGTCCATCACAACATTGAGAATTACAGCAAACCACCATCCCGTTGTGTCCTCTGCTCCTGTGCTCCGGAGACTGGCAGCAGACTTCCTGATGTGTTGTTCCCTGCTTGAAGGTGCAACTGTGTGAGATCAGATGGGGGTTAGACGATGGAAAATAAAAGCTGATAACGTTTACATTCACATACTGTCTGGAGAGCTAATTAGTCTTAGTTCTGGTAAACACACTGGGGCAATGACACCAATCAGCCAAATTAAGTAGCCATTTCCCTGGGGACTTTCAATGCATTAAAGAAAAAAAAACCCAATAGCATACAATTTTGACACTGTGCGTGGCTGTTTGCACAGGAATTCAAAAGTATCTCCATCTCTCTGAAGCCCAAGTTCGTGTAATGCTCGTGGTCCTGCATCCCCAGGGTACTTTTCCCATTGGGTATCAGAGGCCATCATCATCTGGAGTTAGCCTGGGGAGTTTGCCTTAATTAGGGCCTTAATTAGGGCTTCTGTGGGACCAGGAGCCCTCAAGAAGCATGGTGCCTCCCAGGGTGCAGTCCCAGGGCAGAATACGTGACATAAGCTGGGGCAGAAGAAGACTGAGAGCCAGAAAACCAGACATAACTTGAACACTATGAAGATGGGCAATAATGCACCTAAACCAAGTAGGAGCTCCTTCAATTACTGAGTACTAGCATTTTTTTCCTATAAAAAGGAAGTTCTTCAGTAGGGAAACATCAAGGAGGACAAGAGACTGAGTCTGTTGATGAGTCCTACACCAAAGATGCTGCAAGGACACAAGGCAGTCTTGTGCCGTTGGGGCACATCAAAGGATCCACAAAGGTCTGCAGCTCTGAAGTGCTCTACAAATTTAGTGTCATGTCACTAGAGCAGCCCTTGAGAGCAACCTTATGCAGAAGAATTGGGCAACCAGGAAGAAATCAGGCAGATTAATAGCAAACCTGTAACTAAGATGCCCAGTTGATTAAATAGAACTAGAAGCAGGCAAGACATTTTAAATAAAGCAAGTGAGTAAATATTGTAAATATCAAAAAAGAGGGGATTACAGACCTGAGGATAGAAAAGAGACTGACATAATGAAGTATAAACAGAAATAGGTGAAGAAGCCAGATAGTGTCTAAGTCTAATCCTGTTGTAACACAGTATGATAAAGGGACTTAAAGGAAGCTGGTCAAAATTTTCCAGCAAAACATCTCTACTGAACAGAAAAAAAAAAAAAAACAAAACTTTTATATGATTATTCTGTCTAATATTTTTTTTACCCACAACAGCTGCTTTCCATGAAACATTTCGAAGTTTTGTGGAAACACCAAAAAAACCAACACTTCTTTTTATGGCAACTGAACATTTTCAGACAAAAAAAAAAAAAAGACAACACTTTTGGTGAGCATTAAAGAATGGCCTGTAGTTTTGAGACATGTCTAATCCCCTTTGTTGCCAAACACCGAATGTTTTTTGGCTTTCCAATAAAAAGTCCAAATTTTCCTCTGGGTGAAGCGGGTACTTTCCAAATCAGCAGCACTTTAAATGTCAAAAGGAAAAATTCAAACTCAGTTCTGTCCTTAAGGGATGGCCAATGCTGAGGTTTTTTAAAAAGAAAGAGCACTGGGGGCCAAAGGGCAAAACCAAGTAGACAATCAGTGTAATTCTGAACAGGCTGCAGACACAAATGGAAAGATGCAGGAAAACTAGTGTGGTGGGCTGACCCTGGCTGGATGCCAGGTGCCCACCAAAGCTGCCCTATCACTCTCCTTCTCAGATGTTCAGGGGAGAGAAAATATAATGAAAGGCTCATGGGTCAAGATTAGGACAGGGACATCACTCACCAATTACCATCATGGACAAAACAGGCTCAACTTGGGGCTATTGGTTTAATTCATTATCAATCAAATCAGAGCAGGATCATGAGAAATAAAACCAAACCTTAAAACACCTTCCCTCCACCCCTCCCTTCTTCCCAGGCTTAACTCTACTCCTGATTTCTGTCTCCTTCAGCACTGGAGGACAGGGAATGGGTGTTGTGGTCAGTCCACCAAACTTTGTCTCTGCTGCTCCTTCCCTTCCTCAGAGGGAGGACTCCTCATGCTCTTTTCCTTCTCCAGTGTGGGGGGTTCCTCCCCAGGCTTCTCCAATGTGAGACCTTCCCATCAGCTCCAGTTCTTCATGAACTGCTCCAGTGTGGTTCCATCCCATAGGGTGTAGCCCATTAGGAACAGATTGTTCCAGTGTGTGTTCCCCATGCGGTCACAAGTCCTTCCAACAAACCTGCTCTAGCATGGACTCCTCTCTCGATGGGTCCACAGGTCCTACCAGGAGCCTGCTCCAGCTCAGGCTTCCCATGAGGTCACAGCCGCCTTTGGGCATCCACCTACTCCAGTCCTCCATGGGCTACAGGTGGATATCTGCTTCACTGTTAACCTTCATGGGCTGCAGGAGGACAGTCAGCCTCACCATGGTCTTTAACATGGCCTCAGAGGAATCTGTGCTCCAACACCTGGAGCACCTCCTCCTTCTCTTTCTTCACTGACCTTGGTGTCTGCAGTCATTTCTCTCCTATATTCTCACTCCTCCCTATGGTGCAGGTTGTTGCACAGTTTTCCTTTCCCCTTAAATAGGTTATCTCAGTGATGGTACCACCGTCACTGATGGGCTCAGCCTTGGCCAGTGGTGGATCTGTCTTGGAGCTGGCTGGCATTGACTCTATTGGACACAGGGGAAGTTTCTAGCAGCTTCTCACAGAAGCCACCCCTGTAGCCCACCCTGCTACCAAAACCTTGCCATGCAAATCCAAAAGAAAATTACCAAAGTTATTAGTCTGGGAGACATGGTGAGAGAATTGAAGCATAGACCTGTGGCTTTGTTGTGGAAAGTGTCAAATAGTCTGATCTTGAATGGCTGAGAAGCAGTTTGTAACTGAACATCTAAAGACTTGGAGACCAAGTAGTCACAGTCTCAAATACTTGACCAGTCAATGGCTCTGTCTACCTCAATATCCTGAGTTGTTTTATAATGATAGAGAAATGAATGGTACATTTTTTTTATCTGCCTTTGCCAGGACAGACATTGTCAGGCCAGAAATGTTTCTTTAGTCTAGTGGAGTATCATTCAGTAAAATAAATACATTATTGAAAGAAGTTAAATCAAAATCTAAAATCCTAACATTTATTGTAGGAATCTTATATGGTGCTGTATATTAAAAATGGTTATTTAAGGAAACTATTCTGTTGGACTGGAGCCAACCCTTGTGTTCTTAGTAGTAAAATATTTCATCTCATTTCACCTCTAACTTTTGATCTTGCAGCAGGTATCACCAGAAGATGGCAGGGTAAGCCAAGGCAGCTGTAAATGTCATCATGCATTAGTATAGGACCTGGAGTTAATTTAAACCTATTTATTTGTGTGATTCTCTTGCTTTCCTAACACCTAGCAGCTTATTTTACAAATGCAATAGTAGCCTGGGGTAGACTTTTCTCATGAAATTTCAGGTTTAAATATAGTGCTGCAAATTATTCCCAGCAGCTGCAGTGAGAATAGAGGCCAAGTAGCCAAAACTTCTATAGGAGGTAAAAAAACATTTTCCACGGGTCTCCTACATGCTCTGAAAACTTAACCAAGCCTAAAAAGAGTTAAAATATAAGCAATCCGTCAGAATGATGCAATCTTCTATTAAAGCTGGAGAAGAAGCTGTTGGAGCTGGTAGTCTGGTATCAGAGATATGGTAGAGCAGAAAAGATAGGAAGAAAAAGGCTCCTGTAAAGAAAAAAAGTATTGCAGCTCTCTCTGATCATGTTAGATAGGAGAAAGAGAGGGAAGTATCCCCTGCTAAAGTAGACAGATGACTACACAAGGAATTAAGGTGAATTAATCAGAGATCTGTTAAAAGCAATTCAAGTCCACTCAAAAATCATATAGTCGTGGTCCTGGAAAGAAGGTAGGCAGGCAGGCAGGCAGGCAGGCAGGCAGNTTGGGGGAAAGCACCCAGCTTCCTCACCAGCCAGTATAGGAGTGGCAAGAAACAATTCAGAGGAGAGAAAGAGACTGATTTCTGGATCAAGAGAGCGGAAAAAGGATGCCTGAGATAAAGAAAGTCTAATCGTCTGTTTGCTCCTCCTTCAGAATCATTTCCAAATGGAGACATGTTGGCTATTGAAGAATGTGGTTTCCATGAAGATAGAAATTCCAGATAAGGATGGGGCAAGTTGTACTTGGATGCTGTAAAAGCTCATCATTTAGGGTCATGGCAGTACAGCATGCCCACATTGCCTTTCTCTTCAGACTCAGTGAAGATGTGACCTATCTGTTCGGCCCATATAAAAGCCAGAGTCACAGCCAATAATGTCAGCAGATGAAGGGTAAGAACAAGTAGACATGAAGGGAAAAGACCAAAGCGTGGTGTGTGGACATGTGTTTCAGTCCAGGATTAATTGCTATGAAATACCTGAATTTCCTCTGGAATCAATCCCATTTGATTTACTTTAAAGAACCTCTTCTAATTTGAGAGTAGTTACTTCGGGTTCCCATTCTTGTGCGTAAAATATTATGGCCTTTTCGTTAAGACCGTGCACAAATTTCACTCTCTCTAGTGAAATCCATGTCAGGCTGAAGTGTTGGATGAAGGTTAACTTCAACTTCAACCTCACAAAATAAGCATTGCTCATTTCTTTGTCCCAGTGTAGGGTGAGGAAAACATATAGTCCTTTCCATTGGTTTGCTGCTTAAAGAAAACTAAAGGACATTAACGTAAACTGTGAATTATAAAATCTTGATCTTTAAGTTAATTAATTCTCATTCACTAGCTTGAATTTTTAGGCACTTTTCCTTTAACAGCAGGATAAATTTAAAAGCCTACTTCTGAACTCACTAAGGCCAGTATAAATAAGGAATAACTGCTCATGCTAATGGAAATACACTAATGTATAAATTAGCAAAAACAGATTTAGTTTCACTTTAACTGGTTTTTGATATACTAAGTCTAGTTCCACCCCTTCCTTACAGTTACATCACAAGGGGTATTGCTGTGCATTGCACACTTGCACAATAAATAAGACTATTAAATAAACAGGGATACAACAGAAAATACGAAGTTTCAGAATATTCAGGAAATCATCATTTCCTGGAGCTGAATAAACATTTTAGAAAAAATTCACCCAGCAGGAAATGGAGCTATCTGAAGTGGCCAGTAGGTTCAGAGGATGTGGAAAGGAGTTTGTTCAGAGGCGTTAAATAAACAGAGTAAAATGCCTTGGGAAATAGTTCCTTTTATTTGCTTTCTTGGCTAACAATGTTCATTTTACATTCAGCCTTCAGCACAAGAGACACAAACAGGCCCCATGCAAGATTACCAAGCTGAGTGTAAACTGATACACAGTCTTCCTGGTTCTGCATGCATCCTGAAATGATAGCTAAGGGAGATCATGCTGCCCTACTCAACCCCTGAGCAGGGCAGCCTCTGAGTATTAAGGATTTGGCGAGTTAAATATTATCTAATTAACTATTTGATTGCTCTCAAACTTAACAGGTCCACTTATCCCTTGGCCAAGCACCAACTGACCTCCAAGTAGCAGGAAACAATGCAACCATATGTTGATAGAAAGCCTGTGGCACATTAAAACCTGCTAACTGGGAGATGACGTTAAATCTAAAGCCTAAACTTCAAAGCAGCACAAAGGAGAATGTGCATCATGATATCCATGCTTAGATCTTTACAGTCTTCCATCTCAACACATCAGTGAAGCTCATGAATGCTGTACTGGACTATCACAGAATATGAGGACTGTGTTGCAATTTTCAGCTCGAGTTGTGCCTTAGGAAAACAGTTTTTTCAGTCCAGACCCTTGAGCCTGAATCAGATACAATGAGCACAGACTATAAAGTTTCATTGTTTTTTCTCCCTCGATTTTCCCTCCTTGCCTTTAGTTGTGCTGAGCTTTCATTAACCCCACGAGACAGCAGAGAGGAATGGATGGCCTTGAACTCTCTGTGTGGCTTTCACGTGGTCAACACGAACAAAGTTACATGCTACATGGAATTAGACAGCTAACATGCATAAGGACATCAGATGGGAGAAAATACGTACTTGCAACTTTATGTGCCTAAACAGCTTAGTAAATTTGTTCTTATTTTCTGTAAATCTCAATTGCTAATATGTAAGATTGAGGCTGTAATCCCTTTAATCCTGTGGAGCACATGAGGACTTCTGGGGCAAGAAATGTCTTCTACTGCCTAGCTACACAATGCTTGGCACTGCAGATCCCCAGCATCACCTGTTAATAAACTCTTGACAGCAGTGATGCCACCTGGACCTGCATCTCACAGTGTCTCTGAGGATCAAGACTGCTTTTCAAAGGATATTCCTGATTACTGGAACTGTCATTTATGCAGCTTCTGGAGAAGGGATGGAAGTGAGTACATGCAGAGAAAAGTAGGAGGCTCCTAAGAAACAAAGAGGAGAGGCAGAGAAAATAGAGGAGACAGTGGAGAAGTGCAGTGAAGGAGGAGATAACGGGTGAAGAAAAAGTAAGGGGAGAGAATACAGCAAAATAAGCCAGAAAAGATACATTAGGGACTTTGAGAACAAGTAAGATTTAGAGGGGTAAGAGAAGGTGGACCAAGAAGAGAGTGCGTGGAAAAAAAATTCCAGCAGATCTGACAACAGAGCTCTGATGAGGCTTCACACGTTTCAAACAAGAAATACAGGCCCCTCCCCAGTGAAACTGGGCTCCCACTGCCAGCAAAATTGTTTCCACAGATGAAACTGCAGTGCCAGCGAATCTCTGTGATTGGCTGATCCAGGTGCTCTGAGATACAGGCAGCACCAGACTAAACCCATCAAAGCGATAGGAATAAATCTGGGGGCCAGAAATGAGTACTTGGGCCCCTGCTTGGCTGCCGCTATGTAGAAACAAGAACATAAGTAGCCAAAAAAAGACACATTTAAGGTATAACTCAACAAAAATAAGAAACAGACCTTTTGACAGCAGACATGCTAACAAATCAAGTTCAGGGAATAAGAACCAGCCATAGTGTAGGAGGGACAAGGACTCTGAAAGCTGCTGTAAATGCCTGATACATCCATTTGCAGAAATTCCATCTATTTAATTTTTTTAATTGCACTTATGCTGGTAAACTCTCCCAACTGAGCTTTTTATTAATATCATACGAGGTATGGCCTGCAGAGACTCAAAGTGTCTCCAGTTTTCCTGACTATGCAGTTAGTCTCTGGCATCCCCATGAACACCAGTGTGACTTCTTTGGTGGGCTCCCAAACACAGCAGGCAAGTGCACTGCTACACTACCACCAAGCTGCCAAGGCCCTTCCTGGACACTCAGTGAAGCCAAGGGCAGGGCATTGAGTACTGCTTGTTCTACTCATAGCTGCATTGACCTTTAGGGGCTTATTAATCTGGTGCAAATAGCAATTTGACAGTTTGGTCTGATGAGACAGAGAGAGATGTTACCATACAGATCTATTTTTTCAAGCGTAGCTCCAACACATTGAATGCATTGTTTAGCAAGGGTAGATGAGATTTTCTATAAACAAAACAGTAACTCAAATCCTATTGAACACCTCCCCAAGAGATAAAACCAGGATGGAAGGTGCCTGCTGGAGCACCACATCCAACTCACTGCTGTTGCAAGCAATCACATCATAGTGGCTTTTTCGTAACCACCAATTCACTTATGTTTACCAGGGCATCAGAGTGCTACCTTACAACTATGTCAAATATTCATTATTTTATCACTGCCAAACAGAAGGTCTTGTGAAAGAATCTGGTTCTTGGACTGGAGAGGGAACAACATGGCTGCTCATGCATTAGCAAAGCAGCCAAAGTCTCTGGTCTTTGTTTGCACAGGACTTAAATGTTCACTACACATATTCAAATTCACAATCAAATCCTGATATGATTTCAAGTGATGGGAATATGCCACACCAACAAAACTGAACCAAAGCCTTGCTGTACTGGACAGAGATAATTTTAAACATAGCCACCCGCTCTCCTGGCAGGCTTTCTGCAATCAAAAGCTGACTGTCTCTGAGATAATATAACCAGGCTCCCAGACGGTACTCGGTATATGACCAGCAAGATCCCTGCCCTCATGTTATTTGGGGTGAAACTGGGCTGTGGAGAAGCACCTTCCCCTTGTCAGGAGATGGTACTTTCCCTAGGGTCCCGCAGTGCTGCATGTGGTGCTTGTGTTGTCTTCCCTCTGCTAACTCCTTGCTTTGGCTGGGCTCCACTTCAGCTGTGAGGGAAGAGTCCTAGGAAACTGTTTTCACTGCTTGCTCTGTCTTGAAATCACCAGCATTGCAAACTCTCCCAGGAAAATACACTCCCGCAGTTATGTCAGCACTAACAAAGCTGAAGGTCTGTGGTGTCACCCAGAAGGGGTTCGTTTAAACAAACACCTGTGCAGTTTTACAGGAGCACCAGGAGGGCTAGGTCTCTGAGCAACCTCTCCTTGTATCTCCTAAACCCACCTCTCTAATTGCTCTATTGGGAGCTCATCCAGGTAGGAGCCATGGATCCAAATGGGTTCAGACAATTGCCTTGCATGCTTGAGGACAGTGTAAACAAAACACGGGTATCTTAATGCCTTTTGCCTGTTTTCAAATCTGCTCAAACACAAAAGGCAAAGTCAAGAAAGACACCAACTTGACACCGATTTTGCAGCCCTCATGATTTCAGGCTCCCTGAGCCATTGGCTTCTCTGAGCTCACAGCCCACCAGTGCAGACAGCAGCCCCCTCCCCAGGGTGAGGTAGACCAAAAAAGATCATCCACTACTCCCGTCCAAAGGAGGAGGTGACAAATCTCCCATTTTGAAAGTCCAAATCATAGGCAATGCAAAAAGCAACCTGTCTTCTGGGGAAGATCAGATCCCCTATAAAGGAAAGAAAGGAAGAAAGGAAAATCTACCATGAACTCCTGAATGAATTACATGCTTCCTGAGAAGAAGACAGTGTATTTCTTTTGGTAAGTCATTAGTCACCAAAACCCCCTGCTAGTTCAAGTTGACTGATGACTTTCTGAAATTTGACCAAATTCAATAGACAGTTTTTGCCAAAACAAATGTAGACTAGGGGTTTTTAACTGTCAGAAACAGTTTGTTTAGACATTTTCTGAACATAAGCCTTTCACATTTTTGAAGTATTTAACTTTCTGGGTACTTATAATAACAGTTATGTAAATAAAGGTACATTGGTTGATAGTTAACCTTCCACCCAATATTAACACCCTTAGGTGAAAAATGAAAAATGCAGGTTTGATTCCTTCCTCTGGCTCAAGAAGTTGCACCCATGTCCCAGAAAACTGCACTGGCCATCAGTCAGTGCAGCCATGTTTCTGGTCTCATGGATCCTTGTAGACAGTGCCTCAGTTTCTGCAAATTAAGTGTCCTTTCTAATTAAAAGACCTGTAAAATCTTCTACCCCTTTGGAGGACAGGAACAGCTTAACCAGGTGTCAGTCCCTCTCAGTTTTTCCCAGTACTCTGCCAGACCCTGCCAAAGCATAAGGCTGAGGATGCTTCAAGAAGAGCACTGCCAGGAGGTGAAGATGACCAATGAACAGGAGGGAGCCCCAGGCAAGGCACACAGCCAGCAGAGCTACCTGCATCAGTACACCCCACATCTGCTCACAACCTGGGCAGAGGAATAGCCAGGAGTTCCTTTCAAATCAAAGAGATGACCAAGCATCTGCCAGGCTTACTTACACAATCCAGCCTTGATGCCCGTATTTCTCCCAATTCCATTTTATTTAGATGCTGTCTGAGTGAGACAGATCTATTGTTTCCAAATTATGCCAAGCTTCTTTCTGCATTTTCTACCTAGCTGGGTCCTTGTCAAGGACCACATCACTGAACTGCAGTCATCAGAGTGCCTGAGAGGACCAGTTGTCTTCTCATTTTTGATAAGACAGCAAAGAGGCCTAATTGGTCCTCCCATCACTAGGAAAAAAATGAAAACTTAACCTCACTAACCTCTACCTTCCAAATTAATTTTGTACATCATCATCTGCATTTCTACAACGGAAAACAAAGAAACCATTTGTTTGGCATAAAAAGATTAAGAACTCAACATAATTTTCCGATTTTAGATTTTGTGATACAGTTCATTGTATAGCTGAGGGAGAAATCAGCTGAATTTCCCTCATGCCTGACCATATGATCAGGAGGCAGCTACTGCGGGTACAGTTCTGCGAGAAAACTCTTTGATGTCAGAAGTCAAAAAGACTTTTGGGGGTTTAAATGCCTTTTTAATGTGGTCTCTTTTCTGTGTGGAGTGCAGTCCACACTTAAAGGGCTTTCTGTGTGCCTGTGAGAAACGCATTTCTTGAAACTCATTTTTCATCTCTGTCCTACAAAATCTGTGTAAAAGCTCAGACCACTCAGTAGATCCTCACATGCTTCAAAGGGTACTCATCTTAACTGTGGTCCTGTGAGGTCCCAAAACCAACAGCAGTTTAGTCTAGATCAGATAACACAGGTCACGGTCTAAAGGCTGAATGTAAATATCTATTATAAATGTAACAAAGACTTCTTTTTATCTTTTTTCCCTTCAAAGACAAGGATATCTACTTTGCACTGAACTGATTTTATTTTTCATGAGGTAACCTCATTATATCTTGATTTTGAGGCCATCATTCAGTGGCAATGCTGCATGGCCCAGGCAGATACCAAGCTTACAGCAATCAGGCAGAACCAGGTCCCTGAGTCCCTCCAACCACAGACCACAGTACTCAGGGGCAGAGTAGGCATTGCTGTGCTCCAAAATGTTCCTTCTCAGGGACAGACCAGCAGACATTACCTCAAAAATGGTAGAGAGGGTGCCTAACACGGTAACATTTACTGCTGTCTCTGGTCATGGTGCATCTCATAGGAGCCAGCCTCAATCACACAGCATCTTTGAGTAAGGCTTTGTCTTTCCACCACAGTTGGGAGATGTCTGCCTTGTGCCAAAATACCCACCAACGAGACATGTGCATGCTCCACTGAACACCATCGATGAGTCCTATTGTGATAATGGAAATCAGGTGGCTGCACGGTCTTCCTTTCAATTTCGAGTAATGGGTGAATATGTGTTGTTCCCCTCATCAGTGACTTTCTCTCCCAGTGTAACAGCTCCAACTGCTGTGTAACACCACACTACAAAAGGGAAAAAAAAAAGAATAAAGGGGGGCGGGGAAAGGACAAAATCCAAAATCTTTCTGGAACAAATTTCAGTTTTCATAGTTCTGTCACCCAATCAGAGTACAACAGTTGAAGTAATTATGCAACAGTTTTAAAATATCACAGTGACATATGAGGTAATGCCAGTTTCTGCATAGGCTCCTTCGGGAGCTGCCAGGCAGACCCCTGCCGTCAGCAGTGCGTTCAGAGTGAGCACTCATCCACCTTCATTTTTCACAGGGAAACAGGAGTTTCCAGAGCCCAGATGGGATGTCATGTCAGAGAAACTTACCTCTGATGTGAAGGTCCCCTTCATTGCTGGATGATCCTTTAAGGAAAAGAGGAGTTGTGATTCTGATCTGATGAAGTTAAAATGTTGCCTGAACGGTTCGTGGATCAAGTCCTTCAAACTGCTGTGAGGTGTGCTCAGCCATAGGCGAGCATGGAACAAATCTAGAGCTGGAACTTTTTTTATAGCCCGATTGCTAACTCCTCTCCAGGATTTTGCCTAAAGTCACCTAGAGTCTCTGAGAAAGCAAACAATATGTCTTCTTTTGTGAGACCAAATAGTTGTTATTTTAGCATTTCTTTCATAGTGAGCACATGAAACAAGCGAAGCCTGACTAATCCCACAACCTTCTCTCCGGCTCCAGTTACAAAATCACAACACGCCAAGCCTATCATGTTCCCTAGGACTGGAGGGGAATAAGAAACTACCCACCTCCCTCTCTCACAGTGAGTGTGACCCCATCACTCACACGTGTCACCCACCCTTCTGTCTTTGTTGCTGACTGCTTCTTCAAATGTGGCCTAAACTTGAAGCTTACATGAAGTGCTGAGGAATAGCCATGCTTGGGGCATGGATCAGCAGATCTAGCAGGAAAGTTTGGTCCTTCCTCTACCCAGTCTGCTTCAATGAACAAGATCTTTGTCCTGTGCAAAGGTGCCAGATGTGTTTAGGCTTTCATAAACAACTCCAAAACTCAGCCTTTGCTTACACCTCAGCATATGCTTGCACACAAACAGAGAAGTCTGGATATGGTATTCAGGGAAAACTCGTGATTAATGGACAACACTGACACGCCTGGAGACATTGAAGAGCTATGCTCCATGAAGATACCATTCTCCCAAAACCCAGAATATTTTTAGGTTGGAGAGGACAGACTGGATTGTTTACATAATGATATGTGATTCCTCTGACCAAATTTCTCCACAGAGAGGTTCTCAGGCAGGACCGCCTCTTTGGGTTTGCAGTAAGAGAGAAACTTTTTTTGAAAAACCAAAATTATGGAGCAAGTCTTCATGCAGGTCATTTCACTGCACATGACGGCAGAGAGAGCCACTGCAAACAACCAGTGTGTATTAACTACTGGCAAACTCATCAATAACCTGGATAATGGGACATAATGAGCCCTCAGCAAGTCTCCTGATGACACTAAACTGGGAGGAGGGGCTGATACACTGGATGTCACCTAGGGACCGAGATCATCTGGAGTAATTGGGTCAGAAGGAACTTCATGAAATGCAACAAAGACGAATGAGAAGTCTTACCCCTGGGGAGTACTACTCTGTCGGTACAGACTGGGAACCAACTAGCTGAGCAGTAACTCCATAGATAAGGACCCTACTGAACCCAGCTTTATATTGTGACCTTGTGGGAATGAAAGCTAAGCACATACCAAGCTGTATTAACAAGAGTGTAGGCAGCAGGCTGAGTAAAGTGGTTATTCCTCTCAGGAGTTGTGAAGATACATCTGGAACAGTGCGTCCTGTTTTGGGCCTTGATCAGAAGTAAGGAAAAAAGTTTTACAATGAAAGAGTTTGAGCACTGGCACGAGTTGCCCACAGAAACTCTGGCATCTCCATCCCTGGAGATATTCAAAATGCAACTGGACAAGACTCTGAGCAACCTGATCTAACTTCAAAGCTAGCCATGCTTTGAGATGAAGGCTGGACTACAAGACCGCCAGAAGTCCTCTCCAGCCTAAATTTTTCCATAATTCTATGATTTATGATGGCTGTTAGCAAATCTTGTGCCAATATGTTGTTGAAAAAATGGCCTATACTTTTATAAGGGAAATGTTTCAAACAGTATCAGTACTTCCTACTAAAACTTTGGCAAGCACGTATGTCAATATTTTAAAAATGCATTTTAACGTTGTTTTCGTTATTTCCCCTACTTTCAGGAGTAAAATAGGTTGTTAGTAAACATGAATTTTCTAAAGCGATTTCATAAAAATGCTGGCAAAAAATCTGTGGAAATACATTGTAAAATAAGCAGAAAAAGTATCAATTTCGGATCACAAGGAATGGAAAGATCTTCAGAATGTCAAAAATAGTGAAATAATTTAACTAGCTCTGTAATTTCTATATATATGCATTACCTGCTGGGTAGAAACCATGAAGACATTTTCCATTTGAACTAAGCGAATTCAGTCCCACAATTTCCATTCTTTGGTGTTCATTTTCCTTAAATTATCTCCTGAAAGAGTTTCTTGGCAAAGATCTTCCTTGGAACAATTCACTTTAAATAAATGTTGCATACATTGCAGAAAAAGTAAATTTCACTTTCATAATTGCCCCACATTCTCACTACCAACTGTATCACGGGAACAATAATACTGCATATAACCTATATGCAGTATAGGTTATATGCAGTATAAGTCTGGACACATGAGTTTCCATGAGCAAACATTTTTAATTATTTTCTCATAAACATCCAGGTGGATGAAGCTGGCCCTTCCCTCTTTATTAATGCTTAGCTGCACCTGCAGCACAATGACAACAGTTCCTTCTTGTGATGTTCCTACCAATGATGCCAAAAAAGCAATAGCTTCGTATCAAAAAGCATGGAGTTTATGGGAGCACCTGAGAATCTAAACTCCTATCTACCTGAGAAGCCAAGAGAGTCTGAAATATCAGGGGCAGCACAGCTTGCATCCTTTCCATCTGTATTAGTACTGCACAAAGGTTGCTTTAACTAGAGCAACCTGAAGTAACTCCTGCATTTTAGGGGAAATTGAACTGGAGGATCCTTGTAATCTGAATTACTCTGTAAGATTATATCATATCATCATGATACGATGACTATACTTGAATTTTTCTCTAGAGAGCTCCAAACTTTGGGCTGAAGTAATGTCCAAGATATGACTGAGTGCTCATGCAGTAAGTGGTTGGAGAATCTCATCTTGAGAGTAGCCTCTGACCAACATTGACCTGAGAGCAGAGCATATACTGAAATGCAGTTAATAATGAACAGATTCACATCACTTCCACCAAAATCACTGCTTATCAGACGGGCCAGTATTGTGTCACTGACCTTTCATTTTTTCCTTGATTGTCTGCATCTAAATCTTATCTCTGTTCTTGTAGTTTGTGAAAGACTGTTCTTTTTCATTCCATGTACTAAAATATTTTTAATTAAGATTATTAACAAACATGTCACTAACTGTGCAATGTCAACACTGAGTAATCCTTTCAGAAGATAATAATCTTTGCAAGACTTAAAATCATTCCAAAGTGATAAGTTTTGTGATCGTCTTACCCAGGTTTCATGTTATGTATAATGTTTAGAAACAATTTAATTTCTCAGGTAAAACTTTATTAGACTTCGAGAAATGTTGTTCTGAAGTATAGATGCTGATCTTCAACTTGCTTTAACAACTACGATAAAGTCAATATGGTTATGTTTCCTTTCTCCAGCTGAGACTCTGACCTTCAGTATAACATTTACCTCATTTTCTTCATCCACTAATTACTCTTAGCTATAAAAATGGTTTGTCTGGCACCATTTAGTCTTGACAAATCAGTGATGACTATTGATCATAATTTTATTGTCTTCTAGATGTTCAGCAATTATTTTCCTTATCAGATACTGAGTTTTGGATTAAAGTACTTTAAAACTGGTGATTACTAAGATTAATCCTTTTTTTGAGCGTTACTAGTGTGATTCTGATTTTGTTCCAGTCATTTCCCAGTGCTCTCATCTTTTTAAAAGTAACTGCCCGTGGTTTGGTAAGTCTTTTAGCTGGCTAAAACATAGTTCATATTTCCTAACTGTTTTGTCTTTACCCTTAAGTAACCATATAATGGAATATTGTAAAATTAGCGACATTTTTATTTTTAGAGAAACACTTTATAAAGGTATTCATTGCCTTTGTCTCAAATTGCCTCTCATTATGTGTCTGTTCTCAATTCATAATATATTCTTTCCTAGGTTTTCTATCTTGCATTCATTAAAAGTCAGGGATATAGATTTATTTATTCCATTAATATGGAAGAGAATCATTTCTCTTCAAAAAGAAAAAAAAAAAAAGAAAAAAAAAAAAAAAAAAAAAAANAAAAAGAAAAAAAAAAAAAGAAAGAAAACTTTAATTGTCTTTAACCTCAGTGAGTAATTCATGCCATACAGACAAGTTTGTTCAGTTTGCACTTATTCCACACCAGTATCCGTTACTGAATTAACAGTTTCTGAGTAGTCTTGGCTAGGTTTCCTTGCTCTTTGCCCCCTGCTTTATATTTTATTTATTGCCATTGCTGTCCCACTGTGGTTTGCAGTCACAATCAAGCAATCTCTGTTGAAGCTATATGTGCTCTTCACAGTCTTTGTTTGGAGGATAGCTACAATCTGCTGTACATTGATTCTCTTCCATCCGTCACAGATTCACAGAATGGTTGAAGCTGGAAAGGACCGCTGGAGCTCATCTTCTCCAGACCTTGCTGCTCAAGAAGGGACACTTACAGCAGGCTGCCCAAGACCATGCTGAGTCTCAGCTTTTAATATCTTTAAGGAGGGAGACTCCACAACCTCCCTGGGCAATCTATTGCAGTGCTTAGTCATTCTCAGAGTAAAAAAAGTTTCCCTATGTTCAGAGGCAATCTCCTGTGTTTCAGTTTGGGTTCATTGTCTTTGGTCCTGTCACTGAGCACCGCTGAAAAGAGCCTGGTTCCATCATCTTTGCCCTTCAAGTATTTATATACATTGATGAGAGCCTCACTGAGCCTTCTCTACTCCAGGCTAGACAGTCACAGCTGTCCCAGCCTTTCCTCATAGGAGAGATGCTTCAATCTATTAAACATCTTTATGGCCCCTCATTGGATCCTCTCCAGTATGTCCATGTCTCTCTCATGCTGAGGAGCCCAGAACCGGACAAAGTACTCCAGATGTGGCCTCACCAGTGCTAAGCAGAGGGGAAGGATCACCTCCCTTGACCTGCTGTCTAATGCAGCCAATGATCCCATTTGTCTTCTCTGCCACAAGGACACATTGTTGGCTAATGGTCAATTTGGTGTCCAGCAGGACCCCCAGGTCCTCTTTCTGCCAAGCTGCTTTCCAGCTGAGTGATCCCCAACGTATTCTGGTGCCTGGGATTGTTGGTCCCCAGGTGCAGGACTTTGCATTTTGCACTTCCCATTGAGAGGTTCCTGTCAGCCCATTTCTCCAGCCATTTCTCTCTGATGATTTTAAAGCCTTGGTCCTGTAACTTCTAATGCTGGCAGGATTTTCCTCATTCACATCAAAGAGGCCATGGGTAAGTTTTTAGTTTCTTGAATCAAACTTTTCAGAAACCAGTTATCTATGCACATCTACAATGAGTAAATCTGCCCCTTGTTCTAATGAATCAGAGTAGCTTTTGGTTGCCAGCTTCCCCATTATTCTCAAATCAGCAATGAGCAACACAACAAACCTCTTTAGAGTCAATGGAAAGACTCCCCACTAACTTCCACCAGTGGAAGCTTGACCAGGACCCCTCTGTGTAGCACTGCAACTGACTAGCCTTAACAAAAGATATATTTATTACATTTTCTTAGAAGGATTAGAAATTATTTTTCATTTCATGTAGGAGGATATTTAGATTAATTTTTAAAGCAATGTTTTCCTCTACTGTCCAAGTAAAATAAAGGTGGCTGCTGCTCTCATATGTTTACCAGATTTAAGTTACTCACCTCTCCAAAGTCCATTAAGAAATGATACATTTTTATTTATTATTTTGCCAGACAGCAAGAATGCAAGCTTTCCTGTGCTACTCCATCAATTATTTCATGGCTAAAGTGGATAGGTTACTGCGTTCAGGGGCCAAAGGATGATTTACTCTGCACAGTTAGTACAGTTAACAGAATCCTTGGCTTATTTAGCAGAAAGATGGGTATCTACTAGAGGCAATTTTTGAAAAATTGTCTGTGAAGAAATGACTCATGTTTTGGGCAGCCCCCAAAAATCATATTTAAAGCGAAGGACACTTCAATCTGAAGAAAGTAGCCAGTGTGATCTAACAGCAGCAGTGACTTCAGTAGCAGTTTTGGGAAGTATCAGATTTCCTGATCACTTTGGGAGATGTGGAAAGTGGATCCTCAGTGAATGCACTGATGTAATCTCAAATAGCTCAGCTGTAGTCTCAAATAGTTGCTATGAACACCACTATACACCAGTATCCCTTTATTCCAGAGATGAGACCATCAACGAGACCTTCCGTGTTATCCTAGGGGCAATACATCTTGAATTCAAACCTTTTGCTCTCTCTTTCTAACCCTCTCCACCCGCCCCACCTCCAAGCTCCTCCTCCAAGAGTTTCAACTGGATAGCTATTTTGAGATAAAGTAAGTTAACCTCTTATAGGTTGCAGCAAAGCATTGCCACTTCTGCTAACAGGCTGGGCCATTCAGAAACCGGTAGTAACTCCTTGCTTCTGGGCTTCCCCACTCTGGATGCTTTGAATTGAGAAAATCACTCTTCAGCAAAAAATCCTCACCAAGAAGGTGCTCAGCAGAGGGAGAAAAATGTTCCCTTTCAGTCCTGGAATGAATGACCATACAGCATGGCTAAAGGTATCAGAATGAAGACTCATTTAGGTACATATTTCTTAACACATTGGTAGTTTTTCTTTAATTGACTAATTGCACAGTCACAGTGCAATCAATAAGAAAATTAAGAAATACCTTAAACAAGGTTTGTCTGCTTATACTATTATTTAAGAGTTCTGCTGTTTGAAAACCTAACTTTGTGGATACAGACATCAGGTTAATACAGAGGTTTCCTAATTTGGTACCAATCTGATTAACAACACTGCTGTACTTGTTTGCTGGCACATTGGCACATCTACTGGCCATGTGCTGAAATAGCCTTAAATAACTGATCGATGAGCTACCCGCACACTACCATATATGTATCAATATGAACATTATTGCCTTCAGCTTACTTCCCCCATGTATATGTCTTCTTCAATTACTACAACATTTTCCAGGAAGAGACTATCAAAAGCTTAAATGAAAAGCTGTACAGTTACAAGCAGGAAGGTTGAGTGATATGACAAAACTTCTTTCACTGGCATGACTGACCCATGGAATTGCATACATTCTCAAAAGATAATAAACATAAAGATAAAAGAAGGATTACAAACTGCAATATTTTTCTTATTAGCACAGTAAGAAACCCACTGATGAGAACAGACCTCAAAAGCTTCATGAACAATGAGGAATGAAAAACAGTGTTTAAATACAGTATTGGAAAAATATGGGAATGAATTAACTTCAGGGCAAAGATCATTAAAAGAAAAATCAAGGACAATTTTCACACAGAATTTTTTCCAAGATGGCATCTGCTCTTAGGAGCTGATCCAAAGTCTACTGAATTCAGTGGAAAGATTTAACTTCAACAGACTTGAGATAATCTTAGCTTTTGGCTGAGGCAACCGCATTGCTCCAAGTTAAAAGTGAGAAGACTTGGAAAATGATAACTGAGGCTACAGCACATTGAGGGTCAAAAGACCTTAACTGCTGGACCAGTTCATCCCCTGTGTGATTCCACCATGCCCAGAGGATTTGTAGAGTCAGTTTCTTACTGACTGATGATACCATTTGCAATTTCCAGTGACTTCAGTGTGTAAATCAGGGTAGAATTTGACCCAGTGGATATGACTATACTGTGAAGTCAATTTGAATACCATTAATTTGAATACAATAGTTCTATTGGTTTAAAGAACTGCAGAATTTTTTCTTAACACATTAAAAATCTATATTTTATGACTATAACCTCACAGCTATGAAATATAGCTTTCCAATTATATAACTATGAGATATAACTTTCTTCCCAACAGCTGCTGGTGGGAATTTCACTGTTTCTGAAATAAATATTATATACATATGTACTATACATGGAGGGAAAGAAAAGGCAATAGGAAATACAATGAGCTGACTGGATATGTGTTACTTATTTGCACACATTGTTAATGATCTCATAACTTAGAAGTGGGGTGGGGGGAACTTGAGCCACTTGTGAATTATGAAAAGTCATCAATAAGTCATAGCAATATATGACACATCCATTCAGGTCATCCAGACTTGCTCCATGCTTATCCATCTGTTTATCTAACACCAGTTTTAGTTTAGTCTGTACTGTATGTTGATTTCACAGTACATCATGTAGCAATGAGATCTCTTGGCTACACTCCCGTGTAAGATGACTAAGTTTGAAGTTTAAGAGAACCTGAAACAAATTTTCAGAGTATCAGTTGATTGAACTGAACCACACATATCTACTTCCAATGACATGTGTGATCATTACGTAAAGTAGCTTAGACGTAAATATAACAGATTGGGTGTGTGCGTGCATGTGCATCTGTAAAAACACGATCACATTTCATACAGTTGAAACTCATAACCTTTCCTTATGCTTGTTTCTCTCCCTAAGAAACTAGAAGCAAACATGCAACAGAGATTGCTTTGATAGTAGTATCATAAGGCACATCTCAAGTACTACAGATGAGCATATTATAAGAATGAAATTAATTTCAAGCCAGTTTTTCACTGTCTTAATAGAAAGCTAAAAGACACATTTTGTTCTCAGTCACATATCTGAAACTAAACCATTAGGTATAATCCATATATAGACAAGAGTATAATTTACCTCTACTATTCTTAAGAATCATACAGGCTACATTTATACATGTTTTAATTATAGCTACTTTGAGACAGTTCTCTGGCTATAAACCATTTTTGAAAATGTGATACTGAAAAAACCATGAGTTTAACTGCGTTTTGTCCAAGGACTGTTAATAAACTGGTTAGAAAATATTAAACTCCTCTGCTAGTTCCTCTAATCCTGTTGGTAGTACTCACTATATCAAACTGAGCAGGCAGTGACCATTATTGACTGCCAAAAGTTCATGGCAATACCCTGGGGCAGAGCTCACTTCTTCCAGCCCCAAGAACCCATATGTTTATTACTTCTTGAGCTAATGGAAACTCAATGTGGGAAATACATGGCACATGGCACACCACAGGGAGCTGTGGTGAACACACGTTTTAGTCAGTGCTACATACTTGTAAGGTGCCTAACGTTAGCACTGTCATCGCTACTCACACGTGCAAATTCTCAGTAGAGATCAGTATCCAACAGCTATATGGCAAGACAGGGTGCATTTCATTGACCTACAGATGTGCTCTTTGGGATGGCAGCAAACAGACCTCTTGGACAAGCACCCCACCTGCCTATATATCAGTCCAAATGCTACGTAAACTGTTTTGCAGTGTTCTTACATCAACTTGGCATTTAAAAAAAAAAAGTCTCCAGATCAAAATCCTCTGAGCATTCCTCACATCATATGTTCTGTTTGAGGCAGACAGAGACTGAAATCATTTATCTGCACAGTTGTTCTCCCATCTGACAAAATAGCCCAAATCAAAGGGTCTTTGATAGCAAAGACGCACATAATTCTTGGTCTTTTCAAGTACTTTAATCAAACTCTCATGGTAAGTCATTTCACATTTTATACATGAAAAAGAACGTTTTGTTTTTAAACCAGAACATGACATAAACAGGGCAGGAGAACAACTCTCAGGCACGAGGCAGCACAAAGCAATCCTTTCTAAAGGCTACTGGACACTACCACATCACAAGGGAAAGTGAGAGTTACCTATTTACTGTCAGAAGAAGGAAGAAAGCATGTTGTTATCTTTTGCTGGCAAAACTTTTCCTCAATTTAATGGTAAATGTGCCTAGTTAGTAGTACCATGACACCCTGCAATTAGATTTAGTATTTCCCCCTCAATTTTCCATCTTTCCTTTTAGAAAGTGTCTTGCTTTTTTTCCTTTCTTTCACTGCAAAATTGCCTTAGAACAACTGAGTTATCAGGCTATTGCCAAACATTTTTATCTTCTTTCTTTTTTCCCCAAACAGGACAGATAACTTTCTCGATGTTAAAATAAAATCATGAATTGTAACATCACAACTTTATTCCCTCCCATTGATCAAGTTCTCCTTTGAGGAGTGGTGTGGAGACCCCTAGACCTGTGCTCAGCTGAAATGTTGTTGTGAACCCTTGATCTCCTCTGAAGCAGAGTCAGTCTGAGTGTTTGAGTCAGTCTACCAGTGTTAACAGGATGGCAGAGTTGAAGATTGCTCAACATGAGCTGTCAGTGCATGTTTGTAGCCCAGAAAGCCAACCATATCCTGGGCTGCATNAGATTTCTGCACAGCAATGCAGATCTCTTTGCTGAGTCAGTTGCTAACACTGCTCATTCAGAGACAGACAAATTACTTCTGACTCATACCTGACATACAGACATTGTTAGATATGGTAAAAGGTGAGGGTCATGGCTATCTCTTTGTAGAGATTGGATTTCCTGTCAGTGGCATCCTTTCCAAAAGGAGAAAATTGTTAAATGATTAGGCCACAATCAGAAGAGTAATCTCTAACTGATTGAAGATAAAAGCCATTAAAAGTAAGTAGAAATCAGCAGAAATTAAGGTAAGAGTCAAAATATAATGGACATTCCCCATCATAAATACCCAGAACTGTAACCCAGAAAGACCAGAGCTGGACAATTTTGCAACTGAATGGAACCATCAGATTTAAAGCCAGAAAGGGATGTTTAGAATGACTGAGGCACTGCTAGAACATGTTTCCATACCTGACATGTTTCAGAAGCATAAGTTAAAAAAAAAAAGCATATCCTCTTTTTCAACAGGATGTCCACTGGTTCTAAGCATTAAAGCCGGCTCAGAAAAACAGGCTACATTCAAGCTACCCCTTACCCTGTGAGAGGATGTTCTTCTGGGACCAAGGGGAGATCATTTTCAGAGCTCTAGAGGAGCTCACATTTCAGCTACCAGCATTGCTCATGGCCTGGGGATAAATGGAGGCCCAAAGTCTACAGTGCTTTCCCACAAGACTGCAACTCTTCAGAGCCAGCTGTAAAAACTGTAAGTTAAAAAAAAAAAAAAAAAAAAAAAAAAAAAAAGCAAAGAGCCTATTGTTTTACAGTTAGTACTTCTTCCAGTTATTGCACGAATACACTGAAGTCAGATCAAATCCTAGGAACCTGATTCTGACATCATCGCATTAAATATATTGCTCTTTCTCTGTCGATTTAAAACAAATCACTGCTGATTTATCATACCATTAGATCAGAGTTAGGCCAGTGAAGCATTCAATATGACTGCAAAAGTCAGGTGCTCTGAGTGCAGTATTGATGGGTCTTATGCACATACCTGAACACAAAACAAATGGAATACATCAGAGCCTGACTAACATGATCCTGGCATGAGATTGGGATCTAAGTCTTGTTTTTCTCATCCATACATCACCACCACATTTTTCAAGTGCCACTGTCATTAAGTTAAGATACAGAGCAGTCTGTCATTTAAAGCCATTACATAAACATTTTTGGGTCAAAAAGATGACCTTTCATATATCTAGATCTGAAAAGAAGAACACTTTCCCAATGTGGCAAAGCGAACTAAACAGAGGAATGCAACACACTATCAACAAGTAACTCTATGAGCTTCATCACTAATTAATTCTGATTTCCACTGGATTTATTCTTCATGGTTGACTGAACCTTCAAACAAATCACAACAATGAACTCATCCTCATATCACCTACAGCCCCACCACAATAACCTCAGTTGCCTCATTTCTTCTCACTGCGGGACTCCTCAGCCCACTACCACAACATCCTTTTGCCCTTTCTACTCTCTCTTCTCCTACCTATATCTTTCAACAACATTGTCTAGCTTGCTGGTGGGCCAAGAGATATCAAGACCTTTCTAGGGAACAGGACTACATGAACAGTATTTGACTAGCCAGGACACACATATTGGTTTCTCGACCAGTTGGTCAAGAGTCAAACACTTTTCCACAGCCCAGCCCACCATGGTGCTGCAGCTGCTCTGTGGCAAATTTAGCCCCCCATCTCTTTTGGAAGAAGAAGGCAGGATACAGAGGAGGTTAGATAAATGTGAATCCTTATGCTCTTTCATCATACATACAGACCTTTTGCAGAAACTTTGTATATTGGAGACTTAATCTGCTGTCAAATCTTGATGAAACTGCCTCATGATTTGAAACATTCACAGTGAGGAAAAAGAACAGCATACACATCCACAACATGACTACATAACATCGTCTTACTCTAAGAACTGTTGATATCACACAAAAAAAATGCAGCTTTAGTAGAAATTTGCTCACACAATTTTGAACACTTTCGGGTGTGTAATATTCATAAAACTGCTCAAAACAGTAAGTTAATGCAGCATTCAAGCAGATAAAGAAAATCTGCGAGTTGCAGAGATTGTTAAATTCGTATTACTCCCCTCCACTGACTAAATCATCTTGACCAATGGAACTAGACTTTCTTTAGCTGCTCTTCACTTGTCATATATAAAAATAAAAATGATCAGGGGCCAGAAATACCTACAGTCTCTTTGAAGCCTCGTGCAGTGTTTAGAGGAAGAAAAATGTACATTCAGCACCCAGATGTACAATCTTCTGTTAACAATAAAGTTACTTTTGCAAGTCCTGATGTCAATAATTACCCTTCAAGTCCAGAAAGGCTGTTCTGTGCTCAGGCTTTTGCTGCTGGAGTGAACTTTCCCTGTCCAAGCTATAGGCACTGCAACTGTTCACAATCAATTTGAATTCTAGTCAACATTTTTGATGGCCAGTATTTTTCTCCATTTAATTTATTTACGCATTTTAAAAGATGAGAGAATGACAACAGCTGATAAAGATGACAGCAGAAAGGAACTCCAACTGAATTCACAATTCTGCTTAAAAATCAGGCTGTTCTGATTATCACCTTCCTCTCCTTCAGTTTCAGCATGATTTTTAGCAACCTCGCTTCTAACAAACTGCTAGACTCAGCAAATAATACTTGAAAGCTAAACCACTCAAAAATGGAAGTAACAATGTTTTAAACATAATCTACTACCTCCATCCTCTAGACAGCTGCTGCTAAAATGTGGACGGTGTGGAAGCAGGAGGGAAATGGAACAACCAATTATTTTTCATGTGTAAATCAGTAAGATTCTGTAGAAGGGATGAGTATAATTAGAAAATAAGCATTACAAAGGTGTGCAGCATTTGTTCCTGTTCTTGGTATTTCATGATAGTGAAGGGTTGGAAATACCCACCAGATCTTTACATCCCAGCGGGAGCTAAGGCTGTTAGTCAACATGTTAGTATGCTTTATTACTACTGGGAGCTTGGGCCAGTCCGTATATACCGTTACTTGAAGACGGAGCGTTGTCCTCTGGTAATTAATACATTTCCACCTCTGTCTAATTAAAGAGATCCAGTGCATTCATTCTCATTAAATAAAGAAATGTGGAGCTTTGCAGTTTCTCCAGTTTGGGGCTGTAAAAGGACTTCAAACATCAGAATAATTTTCTAAAAGTAATGAGTTCCCTCATTCTAGTGGGTGCTACAGCCCTGGTAATAAAGCATCTTTGCTAAAAACTGCAGTCTGCAGACTGATTCATTCCGGTGGCATGAGAGAGAGATTCAGACTGGGAGTGCTCTGCAGGGAATTTGTGACAGTCTTTCATCAGCTGCATATTCTTGACTTATAAAAACAAAAACAAAGGCATATTGTGAAGATCACGGAGCCTCATTGCTGGGCTACAGTGTTTTAGCTGAAGATTTCAGACTCACATACAACAGCATGCTTGAGAAAAGGGTGCTGTATAAACTTAAAATCAAGTGTGAGATTTCCGTCTCCGTTGCTGTCTGTACAAATCAATGAAATCTCAATTATTGTCCCTCGAGGCATCTTGAGGATTTTGCTTTTCTCCTAACAGACCCGCGCTACTCCTTTGAAGTGGCGAGCGGAGACAGTGGCTTGCCTCTCTGGGGTGATATGCATAATGAATGTGTTCACATACAACTGCCTCCTTTCTTGGCGGATCTGCAGGATACTTGCACCAGAGTCTCATCCAGATCATACCAGTGCAAATATTGGATAATTTAGGTAGGAATCATTATCTTCTTTCAGCTGAGAAGAGTAAGTGACCAACAGTCTCCAACAGGAGACTTGTCTAAGTAAAGTCTGCAAGACTTTATTGAAAAGACACCTGAGAGAAACATCTTCAGAAGGCAAACCCAGGCCACTGAGCTCCTAACTTAGATGAACTTGGTAGGCTCTCCAAATTAATCAGAACTCAGGAAGAGACACAAGTTTGGACTACAGCTCACCTTCCCTTTACTTTGCACCCTCTGACTCTACTGGGCCTCCTGGGGGGAGTTTTTCTGCTCCTTTGAGTGTGGGAACCACAGGCATTTCTGGCACTTGCATGCAGCACTTTGAATATACTCTCCCCTCTACTCACACCCACATTAAGCATAAAAGACAGTGTTTTCTATCAACACTTATCAAAGTGCCAGTACTCTGAGAAGAAAAACTAAGGGGGGAAGGGGAATTCAGATGAAGAAAATGAAACCACTGCTGTCAGCCCATTGAAAACTCTCCTAAAAGCTTTTTTTCTTCCATATTCCCTACCAGAGAGCCAAACAAACAGTAATTAAAATATATATTATGCTCAAAGACACAGATTATTCTTCCCGCTGGATTTCTTGAGTGGTTCTCCTGTCTTCTTGCATCAGTGTTTCAGACTGTGAGCTCTCTGAGACATGACTTTCATTATCTCTGGGTCATTAGCAGCTCATAACTCAATGTCAGATAATACTGATAAAGACAGACAAAGGGCAGACCCTTTTCAAATTGTGGAGCCGAATGTATTGCACTGCATTGTGTAAAGTCAAAATTGTATGCATTCGTTACCAAGCAGTGACAACGTTGGACACTTGGCTGATTAAGAAAAGTAGATGGCACAGCACGTTGCATTCAGCAGTGGGATTCAGAGCTGCTTAAAGGCACTCATTGAAGCCAGGCTGAGTCAAAGATGGGTCTGCATGGATCTTGGTCACCAGAACAGAATCCAAGATCCAGAATGGTTCAATTAGGGCAGAGTTGTACCTTCAGAAAAATCATCTGAAAATACTCCTGAAACCCCCAAATCTTGCACTCCACAGTGACCAATGGGAACCATGAGCCACAGCAATGTGGCTGGACTTCTGCTTGACTTTGAAGTTTCTGGGACCAAAAAGGAGATGGTCAGATGAGGAACCTGCTGAGAGAGTAAGTTTGGAGAAGCACAGATTTTATACACCTAAAACCTGCCAGCGTGCCAACAACCTTATTATAGGTTTGGCAGCATGTGATTTTCTTGTATCCACTAGAAATCTTACCCTCTTCCAGGACACCAGCAGTTATCAACAAACCTCACCCAGTCAGCTGACACAGAGCTTCAATGCTCACCCTTCACCCTGGCTGCACTTTTAGCTACCTCGAAGCAACCTAACAACGGACATCAGAGTGTGAAGACTCTCTAGAAGAGCTAGTCTCCTAAAAAGCTCAGCTATTTAGACTGCACTGAAAACACAGCGGTTTTTTGGCTAAAAGATCTTTGAGTGAAATTACCACACAACTTTCAGAACCTTTTCTTCAGCAGAAAAAAAAAAAAAAAAAAGGCAGCTCAATATTGTTATTCAGGGATTCTTTTTCTAAATTACTGTGTAATAAATTTTCTTTGCAACTTTTAATTTATTTTCTTTTCCTGCAAACAGTTATTGTGCTTTAAAGTCTTCCCAATTAAAAGGACTAAAAAGTAGCTTCCAGTTGTGATCCTAGACAGACACTACTAAGCCTTGTTTAATTGGTCTGGATTTTTTTGCTAAATATATTTTTTAAATGAATGCCACATCTTTGCAAGGATGCTAGGGGTAAGAATGGAAGTACAGTATTATACAACCTGCTGAAATTCTTTGTTACTGTGGTATGACATGTCACTGCATTGAATTTCCCCTCTCCCACTACGTAAACATTTGGACATATTACGAGGCCAAATTGTTTTAAAAATTGGAGAAACTCCTGTTTCTAAAATTATCCTACGTTTATATCATTTTATGGAGAACTTTATCTGATAAATTTCTAAGTGAAAGATGGGAGAGTGCAGCAAAGGAAAAATGAAAACAAATATGATTCTTCTTAATTCAATAGATTTAAACCTGCATCAGTCAGAGCTGAACTTGTCCCAAAGTGAAGGGAAAACAGGATAAAAGGAGAAAAGAGCCAAATGAAAGTGAAACACATGTATGTAATGGGAAGTTGCTAATCAGGTTTAGAAATGGGGGAATAGGTTTGCCACTTTCAACAAGTAAAAGCAAGCAGCCATCTCAATTTAGGCTTATCTCATAAGTCTGAGGCATGCAGATGAATGGCAATTCTACCGGTACTTGGTGAAGTATTAACAACACAAATTTGCCCCCATGTTTTCAGAATAACAAGGAAAGTGGATTGTTTCTGTGATGGACTCCTGTGTCAGAGCTGAGGTGCTGATCTCCTACGAAGTACAACAGGTTCCAGATACTATGAAGGACAGAGTGCCTAAGGGGGAGGAGACTGAGAGGAAGACTCTGAGACTCCAGAGAGAGTTTCACAGGGTCAGAGGTGTCTTTCTGTGTGCAGGCTGGCATTAATGTAGCGTTGGGTGTCAAGCCTATATGATCAAGATAGCAGCTAGGTAATCTAAAACAACAGTGACTCCATTCACAAAAAGCACCTTGGACATTCTAGAAACAAACAATTTTAAAGGACAATTTGAAATCATAGGCCTCCTTTTTCATGATAAGGGTCTGCTGCCATCTCCAGCTCAGTTGTCACCATTGCTAAGAGTCTTACGTCTTCAACCTGGTGAAGTAAACACCATGATCTTGACATCCTAAATGGCTCTACCTGCACTGCTGCACCAAGTGACCTGAACGGTAGGTCTGAGGCTGAGGCAGATGGGAGCCCTGAACACTCACCTGGAGAAACATCTAACCTGCCAGGTTGCAGAAATCCAAGTGTTGCCCCTCGAGAGGCACTTAATCTCTGGCCAGGGTTTACAGTGCCACCCAAGGGCAACTCTACCTGCAGTGCAGACACCTCCCAGATTTCTCACTAGCCATCCATCGTCGCAGTTACCACACCGGGCTGGAAAGACTTGAAGGCTCATAAGATCCCTCCCAGAAGAGTCACAGCAGGGCAAGGGCAGGAGGTGTGTGCCCAAGCACTGCCTGTGCCCAAGCAGCCCTGAGGCTCAGAATACAGTTCTGAGAGTCACGATAGGAATACAACAGTTGCAATCCCTACCCTTTCTATAACTACCTCTATGACCTAAATTGGCAGTTAAGAGATCATGTAACCACACCTTTACCCCAACAAACCTTCTATGTGACCATAGGGAGGCTATGAGGGGTGGATGAAGTAATGCACATTTCAGTACTATTTATTAACAAATCTGTCCCAGATATTTTAGAAATGCGTATGAAAGAAAGAGGTTTGATTATTTCTCCATTGCACAAGTAACACTATCAGGAATGAAAATAAGGCTCAACAGCCCTGCTCTGAAGATTTTTGCAGCTGAATGGTCAGACTGTGTTTTGTGATTATGGACAATGGGGAGGAGAAATCCTTTCTTCTTTTCATTTGCACCATACACAGTGGTGCTCCTGTGAGAATGCAAGACAGTCATGAGTGACAGGGGCTGTAAAGCAGGGCTGCCATGGGGTAGTGTGAAAACAGAGTTGGAGATGGACAGTTAATCCTTATAACAATGTTTTAAATCAGACAAAACAGAGCTTGGGATTACAGCATGGAAAGCGAAGGGACATTCAGGAAGGTCACCGTTTCGTTTAACTAATTTGAGGTCAGGGCAAGGTAGGGCAGCTGGAAAAGAGAAATGGAAAATGTTCTTTAAATGGCTTTATTAATCATGACAGGATCTAGTGCCGAGAGCGGGAAGAGAAAAACATCACTCTTTTGATCAGCATTTTAGAACAGTTCCATCTTCAGATGAACAAAGTAAATTAATAGTACTTCAAGCAATGGATATTGAAGAAGACTTTAAAGCAGGTTTCTGGGACATTTATAGCTTCTTCTTTCATGTTTTTTCTACATCCATAACAGAAATAGTAAGGAGCATTGAAATCTATACTCATAAATACGGTAGTAAATTAAGCATGCCAAAGACCAGTCTCTGGTCCTGAGGGCAGTAGCCTGAAAGCAGCTCACATCTGTATTACTGACTTCAATTACTCTCCGAACTGGGATGGCCACCGTCAAGCTGTTCATCTGGAGCTTCTCCTTCGCTGTGCTAACTCCAGACCCAGCAGCCAGGAGCAGAGGGTGACAGCTGACCTAAGCCAAACCCATGCTAAGGACTCTGCTAACAGCACAGCACTACGGGAAATCACTTCCCTATAGCCAAGGGAGCTGGAAATACAGAGCTACCATTCAGAAGCTATCAGTAGGCAGGATCCACAGGTCTTCATTTCCAAGACAGCTTACCCTACAGACAAATTTCATTTAGCTCAATCATGTTCCCCTTTGCCTATTGTTAAGGTGCAGGAGCTGGAAGTCTTACACCCTGATCATTTTATGCCAGAGGAAATTTCCAGCAAAAGGTCCTTCTACCCTAGTTCCTTGACTAATGGTGTAAATGGTTCTTCTGGATCTTCATTTATAGTGAAGACTAGTCAGCCTTCTAAGAGAACAGAAGTGACAAATCTTTGCCCTGCTTCTGCTCAGGAGTGGTATCTAGAAGAAATGGGGAATGGAGCTCGACCAGTGGGTCTGCAAGTGTAAGAGTCACTGACTTAAAAAAAGCCCTGTCTCTTCAAAAGGAGACAAAAAGATGTCAGTTGTCACCACAGCCCAGAGGTTGCATTAGCAGTGCTCTGAACCCACTTTCAAGGAAAGGATGATGACCTAGCCCCAGTCCATGGAGCAAGGGCCATCCTCCAATAAAAGTTTATTCATCTGTTAAAGGCTTAGGCCTCCTCGTTTAATCAAATAAAGCACCCATCAAAGGAGACAGAAGCTTTGTCTGAGAGTACTCTGCAGGATTTTGGCCTTTCATTTTAATGGTTAAATAGCTCTGAGCCTCTACCTTCAGCAGGCTGAGGAGATCCATGCAGATGGGAGACTGCTCCTTCTTTTCTTGTGGTAAAATTAAAAAGAAAAAGAAGCTCATACATCATAAAATGTGACAATTCCCAGAGTAGCTCTTTCGGGGCTCCTTCTACCAAAGAGTTGTAGCGCTGCCAGGCAAAAGGAGAAATGATCTTAATCACCCAAACACTAGGCAAACACTATATCTTTTTTTTTGTGAATCAAGTTTAAACAGAAGTTATGCAGGAAGGACCAGTCAAAAAACACTTTTTCCAGATGTCAGAAAGATTGAAACACACACGAGGAAAAAAAAAAGCAGTGTTACAAACTTTTAGCTTGATATATCTGGTAGGTGAAAGAACTAATGCTGTAAAGAAAATGTTTGCATAGTGCCGCTGAGTCTGCTCTAGACTGTAATACTGGTCAAACAGCACTTTCACCAAATGTTTCTTAGCCATGCTGCTGTTGAAGAGCAGAAAGTACAGGGAAGTGGAGAAAAAGAAAAATCTAAATGTGAACACAAAGTTCTATTTACTGAGATAAAGATTGAAGAAATAGATATGGATGTAGAAAATACTCTTGAAATATGTTCCTTGTTATAAATAAACCATGTTGCCAGCACTTAAATAAAAAAAAAATTAAATAAAATCCCTGTTGAGAGTCACAGGGGAGCAATACCATCGCCGGAATATCTGCTGATGCAGCTGAACTATGCTTAAGACATCTGCTGAGATGAAACTACTTTGTGGCTGGAGGTATTAGGAAAAAAAGAGTTACTTCAACAAAAAAATAGCCAGTGTGTGAAAACAAAACCACACCAAAATGTAACAGAACGTGCACTTCTACAACTGTGGCACCACCGTACAGTAGTTATTCCATCAATCTGTCTGCCTAGGAAGTGAAGCAAAAGATTGCAAAATGGGCTGATAAATGAAGAACACTCCCCCACAGCACCCCTTTCTGCAGAAATATCAGATTCTGAACGGAGTCGCAAGCTATGAAGAAAAAGCGAGCATGAAAAATAAATGAGATTTAAAGCAAATTTATTCAAAACAAACGCCTCATTCATTTTGCCACCGAAGCACTGGGTTCAGACCCCGCGAGGTCTGTCTGCTGCTCCCCACTGTGTTCATTAGCACCCAAATCAACGGGAGGAGCCCAGCTCCCAGCAAGCGCCCCGGGTCAGAGCCGTGCCACCAGCTCCAGTCAGGGAAGCACAGCATGGAGGCAGCCAGCAGCTATGTATTATCGATACTGATGTGCGCCACTTAACCGAGGGTGTGTTTTAAAAACAATTTCCTTAACTTTGAGCAGCTCTTACTTTGATTTGAGAGCAGTTTTAGCTCTGGCTTCACTGCAGCTGATTCTTTAATGGCTACACCAGACAAACTGCTTGACCAGAATGGAGAGAAGCAACTCTTTTTAATTACACTGGTTTAAAAGCCAGCTTCAACAAAACACAAGCAGTTTCTGCACACAAACCATACCTTGCCTTTTGAATGCATCCTTCCATTTAGTTCTTATAATGAATGCAAGTCTCTGTTCTTTTTCTGTAAGGAAAGTAGGAATTCAGGTTATTTTTCACTTTAATTTTAGCATGAACTCTTTAAAACCACTGTATAATGATTATTAACCATAGGTCAGGGCTTCAGGCAACAAGGGGACAGACCGGCACGTTTGATGCACACATGTACTGGAGGCGTAATTCAGGAATATTGAGGAACATTACGTCCTACATTCAAACTCTCATTTAAAATAGCAGAGGATTTCTGTAAATCCCCCTTCTCCCCCCATTCCCTTCTCTCTGGTTTCTTCTCTTCCCATCTAGAATTATCACAACTGTCATATACAACTGTTGTCTCAAGTGTCACTCAACAAGCATCTTCACCCCTGCTTTGTTGTTTTCCCCTGAAACTCCTCCCATCAACATTAAAAAAAAAAAAATTGCCACCCACCTTGTTTGGAGTTCTCATATTCCCCTTTTCTGCCAGCCTAATAATATCTTTTGCCATAATTCTTTGGTTGTCATGGGTTTAAAAATATGAATCAACTCCAGTATTATCTTTCAAGTCTGTGCAACACCTATGTACTTGAAAAATGTGGCATAATATGGCATCAGGAGCTGTAAATTTTTTTCAGGAATAATTTGACATCCAAATTCTATTTATTGAGCCCCTTACTTGTCTGCCTTTTGCATGCTGTGGACAGACTCCATACATCTTCCTGGGATTGTGGATCAGTCTCAATCTCTCTTCTTGATGCTGTTTTGCCACACTTAAATGGCCAAATACCTGGTGGAGTGGTGTACAGAAACCAGCTGTCCCACATAGCAGGGCGCATAGATGTGTTTTAGTGCCCATGGCTCTATGTAGAGAAGACTGGTGCCAGCAGGAGACGCTCCATATCCCACCTGTGTTAGCTAGCATTGAGAGCACAGCCTGGAAACATCAAGATCTATGCAGAAGCTTCTCAGAAGAGCAGAACTGGAGGGAGTGCATGCTGTGACCATTGGACCATTGGATAAAAGAGGCACATTTCCACTGTTTCTCAGTCTGGTTTTCACATCTAGTCTTTTTTTTCTCCTTTGATTTGCTCATTAGTATCGGAAGGGGGAAAATGTAATTTCTTCTGGTATGAGATATTCACTCCAAACCACATTCAGGTTTTTACTTCATCTAGGAAAACTAGGAGAAAATGCCAGGTGAGGCTAAGCCAGTTCTGTTGTCTGATTTTATTCTTCTAATGAATTCTTCTGTTCTTGGTGCCAGTCAACACCCCAGTTTCTCAAACAGCCCTAACTGGTACCTTTTTACCTGTATAGAAGGGTCAGGTCCTGGTGCCAAATGGGTGATGCATTGCACAGCCACAAATGGGTCATGAGCTCCCAGAAGACGGATAATTCACCAGCTAGTGGCAGCTTTTTCTCTGATGATTCAATACACAAAACTTTAAATGCCTGCTAGAGCGTTTTAGTGAATTAACAGCTCAGAAAATGCTTGAAGTCCCCTATTCATACGGAAAGCTGTTGTAGTCTCTGATTTAACTCTGGTCCCTCAAGTAATAACTCAGCAACTGAGGTACCTTTCATTAATACATACTTGACAGACAAAAAAGGTAATGACAGTCATGTCACAACAAGTCTGGTTGTGGTTGTTGCTTTTCCTTAGTACTGTTGCTTTCTGGTTCTCTTTACTGGGAAACCTGACTCATCTACTACTTTCAAAGTACAGAGTAATGCATAGTCGGGGGATTCCCTGCTGGAAGAGCTATTTACAATTTACTTGCAATCAGCACAGTTTGTACAGCCTTTTTTATACATATGTATTTGTGTGTGTAAACGCTCTCCTGAATCTAAAGTGGCGGTTTTATGGTAGCTTTTGCAAAATAAAATAGTAAGGACAAAAAATAAAGCTTCCATGTGGGTACTTAGAAATATCTCCACAAGCAAAATAAGCTGAGAAAGCACAGACTGTTTATATCATCCTTTGATGAATATGAACTTCAGAAACATACAGGCAGCTAGAAAACCTATACAAAAAATAAGCTTTCTGAGATTGGAAGAAATGTAAATGTTAGCCATCCTAAAATTATTGAAAGAAAAAAAAAAAGAGAGACTTTGGTATTAAGCATACCGTTTTGGTCACAAATGGAGAATAGGTGATAACTTGATGCAGATGGTCTGTAACATGCTTTGATAAGCACTTAATAAAAATACCTCAAGCTCTTCCACTGCCTAATAAGTGATATACAGATGGTCTTGGCTTAGTGGTCATTTCAATGGGGCAAATTCAGTGGGATTCAATGTTGAGTGCATTTGTATTGGTTGCCATATGTAGTCCTTTCCAGTATCATGCATCTGCTAACTCAAATGGCAATACGGAATGTAGTTTTCACAAATCAGTCGAGAAAGTGGTACTTATAACATTTGCAGGGGTGCATTCATATGAAGAATAACTTACAACCTAAGATGACTGTTCCAAAAGAAATTCCTTCACAACACACAAGTGATGTCAGACATGACACCTTGTAAAAATAATTTTTCTCCTTTCTGAGAAACACTGCAGTTAATCTGCAATAGCTGCTTAAAAGTGTTCATGCAGGGAATGTGTACCATGTTCAGTGTAAGGTACATGCTAATCTCTCGTGTTAGAGGGCATCCTATCCCAGCTTTGTATTTGTCACTCACCAAGTCTCCAATGGGAAGAGGAGGAGGGTCTTTGCACAACTCAGGGCTGGAAATTGGAAAAATAGAAAACAGTATAAGCCAAACAAATGATGCAGAGACAGAGATAAGAATTTCCATTAATATATATATATACTGGCCTTCTCCACCCGAACAAGTCCTCATGCTACTGTAACTACTCAACTGATTTTACTTCAAAAAATATGGGCAGATCTGCAAACATTCTTTTCCACATTTTTGTGGTTTTCACCCTTTCAACCCATTTTCTGCTACGGAATTAATTTACAAACAATGTGTGTTGTCCTCCAAGTAACTGTATATGAAAGATACCCCGTGCAATGAGGCGTTTCTTACTATGAGGGCCACCCAGTCTGCCCCCTGGAGACACATCCTTCTAGAAGCTGTGCTTATGTTTCCTTTTTTTTATATAGTATTTGAAGCTGAGAATTTTCTCTTAAATGCTTGGCATAACATTTTCATTTCTCCATGTATACTTCTGACATAACTAACAGGCAAAGAAGAGAAAAGTACCTGAAAGCATGTTTTTTATGGTGCTTACATCACAGAACATCTAATTTTAGCTTTGATTTGAATATGTATCTAACATGCTAGAATTTGTAAAATTATTTTGATAAAGAGCATTTGGTCTAGATATCTAGATACATAAGATAATAGATACATAAGATAATAGATACATAAGATAGTATTCAACAGTTCCCAATAATTAAATTACACCATTTTTTGACAGAGGAAAAGTTTTTCAGCAGCATAGTAGGTGGGGTCTTGTGTCATCTGCCTAGGACACAGGATCAAATCACTGGTATGATAAAGCATAAATCATGATAGTCTTCCACCATTTTAAGCATGTTGGCACGTGAGTTTGTTTACAGAAGCATTACTTCAGACTAGGATAAATATAGATGTTAGACACAACTCCACAATACTTCTGCTACCTCAGTAATAAAATTTAGGGAAGGCTATATTCCTCTGCACTCCTAGAAGTTCATAACAGCCTTCCTAACAAGTGAGTCTCATCCTTGGAGGTGTATGTTTCAAGCGTAACATTTCTCTGCCTTTCCTCATTGCTCTGCTGGGAAGTCCTTTGCTTGGATCCTCTGAACATGCTCTTGTTTCCCCACAATAAATAAACTGTGCTTATTCAGTTCCACTTAGCTTCACAACCCCTCTCTGCCCTCGTACTTCTGTTCTGCTTCTGTTTCTGACAGCTGACACCAGAGTTATTGCTTCAGCAGCTGAAGTCCTCCTCTGTCTTCCCCTGACACCTCAGAGGCAGCCCAGGGAGCTGACAACAGCATCAAACTCCTCCTTAGGACCCATGTTCCCAAGAAACGGATATGCTGAAAGTTGTTGAGATTATTCTACATATTGTTTAGACTCATGGCAATTGGTCCTGCATCAAAAGCCTCCCAGAGCTGCGAGTAAGCCACCAATGTGGTTCAAGATCATGGTTCAGAGTAGGGAAATGACTAACCTGGACAAGGAAAACCAGTATTTCTTGTGTTATTACTGTAGAGTAAGCTTGATGGGAGAAAAAAACCCCTACTTATCTAACAGAAGGGAGATCCAGGCAGAAAGGAAATTTGCAAGGAAAATTCATGCTGGAAGAGGAAGACAACATTTAGGGTTCACAAGACCAGCATGCGGTATTTGGACACAAGTAGGTCTATGCAATATGGATATAAGTATCCATTACAGTCCAAAAAGAGGTGGCAATGCAATTGCTACAACAGCTGCAATCATTTACAACCAGCATTACTGCAGACTTCCAGACAAATGTCCATACATGGTCTTTGCAAAGTCCTTCTTACTGCTAATTGGCTTTCCACCTCTGCAGCCAATCAGGCAGAAGAGAAGTCACTGAAGAGCCTCAAGTCAGCTTCAGCAACGGGGCTAACCAGCTACTCCTTCCTCCTCATCTCCAGGGCTGGTGTACGGGGGCTCAGGTTTTTCAGGTGTGCAGAGGCCATGCATGAGCAGGGGCAGCTGGCTGATGGAAACACCCACGGAACACCATAGAGGACACCACCAGGACAGAGATGCTGGCAGAAGCTTCTGCCCTGAATGTTCACAGCAAATTGTGGTGCACCTGGCCCATTCAGGGCCCTCAACCCCCAGCATTATAAAGTGGAAAATCAGGAATCTTTGTCTGTGGCTGAATGGTTTTTGAGTCTGTGAGCTTCACATTTTCTATAACTTAATTTGTTTTTTTAATTTGTTAACCAAAGCTGGACACCTGTCTTCTGAAACCAGAATTTGAATTCTCCCTTGTCCCTGGCTAGTCTCTCTCTCTCTGCTCCATCTCCTCCTCATCCCTTACAACACCCCCAACATTCAAATTTAGGAAGATTTATGCTCAAGCTGCTGAGGCTGGCAGCAGTACATTAGGAGCAGAAGGTGGTATTCAAGTAAAGGCCAATGTAGTGCAGCATTGCAGAGCTGGATGCAAGAGCAAAGAGAAAGGAAGTACGTACCAAAAGGTATTTTGCACTGGCTGCAAATTCTTCCTCAAATGATTTTTCATCGAAAATCGTTCTTTTTTTGGTCAAAGACAAATTCTCCACGAGAGGTGTGTGCTTTTGCATTTTGCCTTAAAATAAATGAAGGCTCCTAACAAAAGATATTCCCATCAGCACATATTCCAGTTTTCAGCCAAACTGTTTGACAAAAATCTGTCATTTCTCAGGGGAAAAAAAGAACCTTTTTTCATCCAGTCCTATTTTATAAGCCTACAGTATACAATGACTATTGTTTTCTGTGTTGTTAAACCTCTTACCAGGGTTCAGTATTGCAGCTGGCTGTCATGCTTGTGTTTGTATATTGAATATCTGCAGGGTAGATTACTTCATTGCTTATGTGTATCAATTCCCCATTTGGAAAGGGGACATACCACATCTTGTCTGTTCAGCTGATAAGCATAGCGACTACTGTCTCTTACTGTGTTTGGGTACAGTGCCACCTAAAATAGGTTTCCAGTTTCAGTGGGCACTAATGTTGTGCTGATGTCATGCAAACAATACAAAATACTGGTCTTATTAAACAAGTATCTTCTCATCAGCTCCAGAGCAGGCAAAGAAATAAATGCTCAGGGATTTTTCCCCAGAAACAGGCCTCATGAAGCAAATCTCCCTGGTTCTCTGACAGTGGCTGATGTTCATAAATCTTTGCACGTCCATGCTTTTTGCTGAGCACACAGTGAGGACAAGGGCTATCATGTGGGATTATTTGTGCACTAGTGATAAAAATCACACTGATATGAGGAGAACTCAGCACTCACCCCTTCGCATTCCCCCAACAGCTCCCCAGATTATTCTCAGTCTTTTTTTTTTCTCCTTTCTCAAAAGGATTTTATTTTTTCACTGCCAGGAGAAATTTCCATTACATAGTAGTGCCACTGCATGGTAGCTGCAGCTGCTCTAAACATGCTTGCTATCAGCAGATCTGAGCTCAAGTTCAACTGTATTTGCAGGACTGTCGTCTCTGAATGCTCTTCCCAGAACAAACCAGTTTAAATTTGCTGTCTGCCCCCAGAAAAGACAAGATGACAGAAGAAGTCTAGAGAGTTTCCATCAGTTCTTGCGTATCCTGTCCCCACTGCAGCTACTGCAAATGCTCTTTGGGTGCAAGGCAGTTGGAGGTGTCTGCCCAGCTGGCCCTTCAATACTATAACCAAATCCTGAATTGACAACACTACCACATGTATAGTACCAACAGTGTCTCCAGCCATTTATGCCATGCTGGGCAAGTCTTTCACACAGCGTTATTGGCAGAGGGATATAATGCAATACAGCATCACCAAGATGGCAAAAGAAGAAAAGCCCCAGGAGCAAAGACAAGAACCCAAGTGAAGATAATGCAGTCTGCTTGCTTTATTCTTGTCTCTGCTTTCAGGTCCTGAAATGGCTCTTCTGCTGCCTTAACTCTTCACCTGAACCCTCAGACAATAATTAGTGTAGACCGAGTTCTGGAGGTGTGCAGAAACAGTATGATTTAGGACTCCAGTCTAAACAGACTCTGTAGTAGGTTGGTGCAAGCAAGCACCCAGATAGCAGGGGGTGTTACAGGCATCTAAACCTCACTGCCCTCCCTGTGTGTCTCATGTCTACGTATCTGTAGCAATTGGCTTTGGTTGGATCTCTGAACTTTTCCTAAAGCACGTAACACTCATGAATCTGCAAAATTGGACTGGAAGTCTCCAGAGAAGAGGATTACCCAGGAGAATTTTAGTATTTCCTGCTTCCAATTGGGCTGGAACCAACACAAAAACAGCTATAACAGTATTTGGCTCTTGTATGTCGGGCCTCAGCCAAAAGGCAGGAAATTTAGATGTATGTAAAGATGAAAAAAAAATGATGGAGATTGGGGTGAGGAACAAAGCTGAGCTTTTGAGAAACTAAAAGGCAAAAAAAAAAATCCAGTTTGGTCAGTTCATAACTGTTTCTGAAGCATTTTGCTAACCTGCAGGGCTAGGTCCTTCCCTCTGAATGACACCTGAACTTTCTTACAAGAGAAGAATCCCTAAAGGCTAGATCTGGGGGCTCTGGCATTGTTTTCTACCTCCCCAAACCAGAATAAAACTGCCAAGTCAGACTGGGATCTAGCCCAGAATTTGTATTAATTAAATTATTTATTTTGCTGATAATTACAGACGTCCTTGGTTTTTTTACAGGTCCATGAACAAATGTAGCATTTCAGACAGAAACCACCTATCAAGACAAACAGTGGGAACCTACTTTGTGTGTGTGTTTAGAAATGAAGTGTTTAGATGTAGAGCTGCAGATTTTTCCTGATGGTGACCTCCGTCACCAGCACAACAAACCGGACTTTGTCAAGGAGGGGGCTACATTTGTACATCTATGTGGCATGAACACAGCCTCTCAAGACTGTTGGCTGCGTTGTACAGTTGCATGCAAAACAGAAACCCAACCCTTTAAATAGCAAGCAAGGACTCTAATAACAAGCACAAGACATCCCATGCAGTTTGTACCTTGTTGCAGCAATGTGGTCATGCAGATTGTATGAAGAACCCTGTGGTGGTGGAGGTGCCTAGCAAGATACTACACCAGCCTCTCTGGATCTTAAAGCAGTTCAGCCAGTTGGCATCATTGTCTGCATTGATCAGAGGAGGGCCTGCTTGAGAACTACTCTGTTCTACACTCATGATTGCCACTGTCTTCTTCTCTCACCTCTGATACACTCAAAATGTATATCCTTAGAGCCAAATCTACATATATTCTATATTTTTGCCTTTACTCTAGAGCTGGGTAAGCCAGTGTAAACTGGCTACATAAAGCTCTCATGTGCCATAACATTGCATTAAATACTCTGAGATATTAACAATAGTTCACACTAGAGGATGAAAGGGCTTCATGTTGTTTTGAAGGTACATATGACTGCAAAGTCTAAGTGTTCTCTTCCCATGAGGTTATGTCAAGCGATCAGCAGCTGGGGCTGGTTGGGCACCAAGGCTGGTGGGGAATTTTCTTGTCGAGATGGGAGAGACGGTGGGCAAGGAAGACTGTTCTGGCCAGTGACATAGGTATCCCCAGGCACCTGCCACATGCTCAACCTTGAGCCAGTGGACAGCATGGTAGTGGGACCTCTGTGAAACTCCTGCTCCTTGGTCTTCCCTTCCCACAGCCCTCTGACAGATGGGATGGCTGATAGCTCTCAGCTGTTTATGTATTTTGGTATGCAGCTCAGAAATTTGGCCTTTCCACTCTAGTAAGGCAGACCACATATATCTTGAAAACTGGGGATGTTCATCGGCTCTCGAAGAGAGGAAATAATCTAATTAGGTTCTCACCGGTCATAAATTTGGAATAATCACAGAAAATTTAAAAACCTGAGTATTTCCAACTGGGTTTCTTAACCCTGGATGATAACTGTCTAAATGTTTGGGTGTTGGTCCTCTGACTAGATATATATTCGCCTGAATCCATTCTGTTGTGAGGAAAAAAACACCTTGGTCTTGAATAATAACTTGCTTTAGTTTTCCAACAGAGTCACCTCAAGAAAATTCTTTTACAACCTACTCCAGTCCCAGTTTTCATCCAACAAAGGGCCAAGCCCTATGAGTCTTTGAATACCAGGGGTCAAATTAAAAACAAACCTGCATATTAAAAATGAAAAAAAAAGCCTTGGTTTTAGACTTTCAAATAAAAGCATGAATATCCTTGGTTTAACCTTCCTGTAGCCTCTTATTCACAATGTGCTTCCATTGTCACTCAAACATTTGAACAGAAAAGCTTTCCCCATGGCTGTGATCTTCTCTGTTTTCTGCTGTCATATGCCCCAGATTCACGTCTCAAGACAATACAATATAACTAATACTGCACATGCTACCAGACTAGACCATTTATAGTTTTATTACATTTCTGTCCAAGAAAATGGGCAATGGCTATGCCTTCAGCTGTCTCTTTTTATTGGCATCTTAACTTTGACATCTTTCACCACTTCAGGCTTAAGAGGCTTCTTATAATTGAGAAAGGGCAAGTCCAGCACTTTTTTTCCATGAGCCTGTGCCATGCAGGTCCCACTTGGTTATCAATGACAGTGTTATGAAAGTTCAGCAAGGCTAAACACTGGTTAACTACTTACAGGCTTTTTTGGCTCAGCAAGTAAATCCTTCAACAGTTCTGTTTGCTTACTCTGCTATCCCGTTAGACAGGATAACTTTGGGGCTAGACAAGAAAGGTTTTCACAATCCTATTCCTTTGCAAGCAGAAAATTCTGAGTGTTTAGGGTGCATTTCTTGCAGAGCCCAAGTGACACAGCCTCTTTATGCACAACAATTTTTTGCTTTCCTAAACCAGAATACAACTATGAGTGTAAAGGATCATAAGGACTACAGCAACACAGATAATAACAATCTCGCTCTATCACATACTCTGGGATCAGGAAAGCAGGCTGGTTGTTGACACTTCTTTTCTTGGGGAACACCTACCTCCCCCCTTCAGAGCACTAGGGGACCAGAGATACAAAACTAGATCTATTGATTGTTGTTGTTAAGAGGAAATTCAGACATTATACCATGATCCCATTGGCCCAAATTAATCTCACTTAAACTCCAATTTAGTCTCCTGTGTACCTTCTGACCAAACCATTTTTGGGGTCCAGCAAGAGACAAGAAGCCTTTGGTTTAGATATGGGAATGGAATTTAGGTCAAATGAGGATTTTTTGGGCCAGGAAGTTTAGAAGTTAAGGATGAGGTAAATTAGCATTAACAACAAATACCCATCAGAAGTCTTGCTTCCCTTTTGGTAAGGCCTGGGTAATAGATTTACAAGTTGCTAAAGACATGAAGGAGAGGATTTCTGCAACCTCCCTAATACCTACAGTGTTTCTTTGGCATAGTAAAAGCTGTGGGTATGCACTGAGTACGAAATACCCCTTTTGCTCATTATATCCCACCGTCAGAATTTACCAGTGCTCCACACATTCAATAATCTCTGTATCATTCCAAAGTCAGAATATTCATTTCCTTTTCGGCAGCACATGACCTCACCTGAGCATTGCACCTATTACTTCTGCAGCTCACTCGCTGTCACTGAAAACTCAGCTGGAGTCAAATTCTGCTGAAGACCATCCGTGGATACATATACTTTAGCTATTCTGCTTACAGATATGGCCTCCCTTTCTCTCTTTTTTTTTCTTTCCTTCCTTCCTTCCTCCTTGAGGTCTTCCAGCTTCTTAGCAGTCTCTATAATCTTCCCTCTTCCACCTGTTTCTTATCCCAGCTGGCATGCCCAGTAGCCTGCCTTTCAACCTCCATTTGCCCTTCCTTCTCTCTCTAATGCGCTTTCCTTGTGGGACACTCCATTGTCTCCCAATACTACTTTTATCATTTTTATGCTGATGACACCTAAGTCCTCTCTTCCCCAAATCAATTCTCCATGGCTCAGATTCATATCTCTGATAAGGCCTCACTGATATCTTGCCACTCCCTTGTGCTAGATACCAAGAGCAGATCTGTTTCCATCCACGTGCCCTCTTCATTCTCCCAGCCTTTCGTCTGTGCAGAATTTCTGCAGTCTGGACCTTCTTTATCTTCCATTTCATCTGAAACTATTCTATAGCTGTGTTGTCACATGCTGGTCAGGGTTCTGAGAGGTTTGGATTCCACCTCTATGTATGAGATGTTGTCTCCCATGCAGTAGCTTTGAGGTCAGTTGCCAGGCGAGGTAAAAGCCCAGCTGCCAACTCAATGTGGGGAAGATGCCTACCCTCCTCAGGTTCTACACTGAAGTGGAAACACTTGTGTAAGTGCCAGGAAGAAATGCTCTTCAGACCAGCTATATACTAATATTGAAAACATCATGAAATTGGAGGAAAGTTCACTTGATATAAGTTTTAAACTGTGATGGCTATGTACAAAACCAGATCCCCATCATGGATATTATTTCATGTAGAAAGATCTGTGTCCAGGCTTAGAGTTTTGTAAGTGAAAATGGAGTTAGGAGAAGGATGCTACATAAGGTTCAGGGTTACTAGAGTCGTCTCCATCCACATCTCATCTCTCTTCAGCCCACTTAGTAGCAGAGCTCACCCTCCTCTTCCACAGCCTGTGTATACTCCTTTTCCTCCTTTAGAAGCCCTTAGGCTTGCATGAAAATGTTTGATAGGCTTTTTTTAATCTTTTGAGTGCTCTTTTCGTAGTCACAAACTCACCCTTTGTATCTTCTAAATTTCTCTGTTCTATTTAGACCCACACTACTGATAGTGGTTCCATTACCGTAAAAAATGACCAAAAAATGACAAAAAAAGACAAAATTTTCTCATTAACTAAAATGTAGCACATTAATTGTAGCCCAGCTTCTTAAGAAATACAAAGTTAATATTTTCTTTGTTATTTTCGTAATTCCTGCCTTATAACAGAAGTCACTCATTAATTTCAGTAAAATTTGGCAGGTATTAAATAAAACTCAAAATATTAAATTTCAACAGCTTTGAAATTTAAAGCAGGGCAGGTGAAGTTATAATTTCAGAGACTGACAAATCAGCAGCTAAAGTGAGGAGAAAGACCCTAAATGGCACTTCTGCCTATGGAAAAGCTGCAATAAGAGCTGACAGTTTGTCAGACCATATTCTATTTAAATAATCACAGAATCACAGAATTCTTGGGGCTGGAATAGACCTCTCAGATCATCAAGTGCAGCGTATGACCTAACACCACAACATCAACTAGACCATGGCACTTAGTGCCACATCCAGTCTTTCCTTAAAGACCTCCAGGGATAGAGACTCCACCACTTCCCTGGGCAGTCCATTCCAGTGTTTAATCACCTTTTTATGTGGGGAAATGCTTCCTAATATCCAACCTAATAATTAGATAGGTTTCCCTTTCCTACCTTTAAGTCCTGTGTGTCATTTGTTGGGGGGTTTTTCTTCTCATTTTCGTGGTAAGCACTGATTTCACTTGTTATATGCTTTATTTTCTTTTTCAAAAGCCAAATATCTGGTCATCTCAACACTCTTGCGGGGAGTTTGTCATGTATCAAGCTGCACAAACTCACAAACTTGGCCTTCAATTTTAGACCATTCACATACTGATCTATTGTTTCTGCAGGAGTCTGATATCTCATAATAAATGAAAAAATGACATCCAAATGTCACATAATTCTTGGGGCTGAAATAGTTCTGGAACTGATCCATTAGTAGATTTAACTATGTATTATCCTTTTACATTATAAAGCTGAGAGTACTTCCAATACATCATGCCCAATCATCTGAAGGAAAGCAGATGCTTGTCTTCTCTTTCCTCAGCATCTTGTTGGTACATAAATACCATTCCAGCATTTGTCTCCTCATTCTCCTGTGCTGCGATAAGACCTCTGTAAAAACACCCAAGTTTGTCAGGATGCCATGATCTGTTGTTTTCACCATCAGTCCAATGCAGTAACAATCCAGCTGCACTGGGGTCAGAGACACTTTGTACGAGGAACTAACATGGTTTTAGCAATTACTCTAGTCAGGAGCTCAACTGAGACAGTGAAGTCCTTGACATGAATCAGAGTACCATGTAAACTGTTCCAGTCAGATTAATCTGGTACCTCACAACAGTCACAGATAGTATAATGTTTGCCTGTGCTAGAAAAACAGATCATGAAAGATAAAAGACCCTTGAGAGTTTGGGTTGCTAACACCCTGTTAAATATTCAGTGCAGGCAGACACCATTATGTTTAGCGTTGTGGCAGCTGGTCAGCCCATGGGCTTAACCACAACCAGCTGATACGATGTTAAACACAACAGTCCCTGTCTGTGTTCAATGTTTAGAAGCATGTTTAGCATTGTCTTAGTTACCAAGATTCCTTGGGGTTGTATTTTATCATGATGCAATTTTCCAGTGTGGAAGAGCTCCAAAAGGCTAGCATTTTATAACCACTGGAACATAAGTCAGAACAGAAAGTGTCAAAGAGGAACAGACGGGTTTGGCCAGTATGCTTGGCTCACGGCTATTCAAGAGATCTTCCTCCCACATGTGATATTGCCACAGGTGCTATCCTGGGCAAACAGACCTTTTGTTTAGGAGGGAGGCACCGACGGCAGATATTTTCCCTTATGGGGTCCTTCATTCTGGAGCAGTATCTGCCCGCTTTGTATGAAAAACATCAAATTCACTGGCTCAGGGGCATCCTGGCAAAATGTGTCTATTTTCTTAGTTTTCATTGGAGATGACAAGTTGAGCAAATCAAGATGGCAAGTTGAGGGAGCCTCTTTCTTTGGCACAGGATCCGTTGCAATAGAGCAAATTAAGATATCTTGGATTTTTATCCATAGCTGTGTGTGTATTTAAAATAATAACCCAAGTGTGTGGAGTCATCTTGATGGGTGTTTTCTAAATAAACATGGAGAAATAGCAAAAGATAAACACATTACATCATCATATAACTCCTGTAGTTCAAATTCTCCTCTGTGCCTCTTCTCAGATATTTAAGGAGCAGAACTATTCAGCCTGAAAATAAATTTTGGAGAAATATGGACCTGGGTTGACTAGCAAATTTTGAATCTGACCTTCTTCATCTATTAGGAAATAAAATCTGTCTTTATACAGAACGTTTCTGAACTTTGAGAAATTGTGAGTGCAATTCAAATAGGATATGGGATCTCTGTCTCCTCCAGTTTTCCTCACCTGAAGGAATGGGTCCCCAGGTGACAGGTCCTCAGATTCTTGAGACAGTTGCAATGCAATGGGTTGCAATGAGTCCTTAGCTTCTTAACACAGGCTCCTTAATGAATTTTGCAGGTCTCCTGCCAAAACTTGCAAAAATTGTCCAACTTTGCAAAAGTATACCTCCAAAAAATACACCTGGTTATTTCCTATGCCCTTCCTTTGTTTAATAAACAATGTAGACTTTGGGGAAGAAGAATACATGTTCCTGAAACATTGAAGGTAACAAAAACTTGCGAAGTCACAGATCATAAAAGTAAGGCATCCTTCACTAGTGGCATGTTGTCTCATAAGGATTCAAATTTCAGTGAAAAAGTTATCTTAGAAGTTATCTAAGTTATCTTAGAAACACATTTCATAAAAAATCACCAAAAAAAGAGTTGTTTGTTAGAAAAACAACCATACTGGCTATGCACAACAGGACAAAGCAAAACATAATTGTATTGACTCTGACATTTCCTGACTTTTGAGTACAACAGGCCAAATGATAGTCGGTGGCTTGATCCAAAGCCTGTGAATGCCAGTGAAAAGTTACCCATTTATTGCATTAGATGTAAAATCAGATTACTGCTTTGATGCAGCCGCAAGTGAGATGTAAATAATTTATTATTTTAATCTCTTGATTAGCTCTGTAAATTGGGCATGTGAGGCCCAGGAACTGCTATCTATGTATTTTAGGAGATTTGTCTATAAATTGCTATTGCTTACTACTCTCCTAACTCTACTTTTGGTTGCTTCTTAAGGAAAAAAGACCATTTTTCATATACCTCTGCATATGCCAAAAATCTCTTACTCTGGGCAGCTCTTTTTGAAAACCTTGACTGCTGGATGGTTGTCTGATGTAGATAGAGCAAATTGTCTGTTCCATTTCGGTCCTTTTCAGCAAGTCAGCTGCCAGATAAGACTTACCACAGTCCTTTTGTCACTTGTACATCTACGTCAATGTGGCTGCAAATTCTGGAAACCTGAGCCATGAAGATGACCTCTTGTGAAGAGCGATGACGTTTTGTGCTTTCCAGCAGGGGACAAGTCAGACAGGAGCCGGCTGACAGAGCCAGCCACCCTTGGTACTGGCAAAAATATGTACGGCAAGGGGAGAAAGGAGTCTGTAGGGAAAGTTCTGTTTTTCTTTTGTTTTGTTTCATTAACGTCCCAAACAATTACACGAAGACAATGTCTGATTTATCAAGCTGTTGGGATATTATCAAGGCTTCTATCACAGCACTGTCACGTATACCATGGCATACATAAAGGATATCACCTCAGGGGCAGTTTCAGTAAGTGAAAAAGTTGGAAGCAATGTAAGGTAAACAAGGCTGTTGGTTTTTTTTTTCCTGGCATACCCACACTCACAGCTGCCAAAAAGCAGGCAAACTTTTGCCTCCCAAAATAAAAAGTGATTATACTCTGTCTAACCAAGTCTACCCTTAACTACACCACTGCCTATCGCAAAGAAAAGGACAGATATGTATTTTGTGGTATTGTTTCTGGAAAGCTTCCATTTAGGAGTTTGCAAGAATAACGTGGGTGTGTTGCTGGTGCAGAGCTGACTGTCTTTGTGAGTGTGAACTCACGGTACTGTAGAGCACTGCACTATCATCTTTGCAGCTGTCTATGGGCACTGGGCACAGATTATTTTTATTCATCAGAATGTCACCAACTTTCTCTAAAGGCCTAATCCAGTTCCAATGACATCTGCAGGAGCTTTCACAAAAACTCCAGTGGTGGCTAGGAACAGCTCCTTTGAGGAATGACCTTTCCCTAGATCACCTACAATTAGCAAAGCAAGAGTGTGTACACTTGCTTCCACATTCAACTATGTTTATCTGTCCTCAGACTGACCACTGCAATTCTCCTTCTACATCTGCTCTGCCTAAACTGTTTCTGCATCATTAGCAAGAACAAACTTTGGTCCAACTTTCAGTCTTCTGTGTAATTTTGAATAGGGATGATATCATAAGTCCTGTGACAGGAAGAGCAGGAGTCTCAGCATGGCTGGTTTGCTGAGGTATTTATGACTGCAGACTGAAATTCTAGCCTGCCTTCATTACACGTGTATGTAAGCAGGTCTGAGCTCCATTAAAGGGTGTTTCACTTCTGTTTCTTAAATGGTGAATAAATAGTCTCTTACACCAGACTTAATTTTCATTTAATTTTGTCTCTGCTACTGGCTCACTGTGTGATCCTGAAGAAGTCGCTCCATGTCTCCATGCCTCTGTTTCTCACCCCTTCCTTCTACACCTTATCAGTTGAGCTGTTCAGCTTCAGGCCCCGGGGCTTGAGTCTCACAGGATCTGTAATGTGCTTACAGTAGCCAGCCCTGACTATCATTGGGAAATCTTGGCACTGTCACAACACAAAGAGTAACAGCCCAATATGGGCGATTTTAGGATTTAATCCCAGAGTAGAAGGGGTCCTGGATGTATGCTTTCTTTGCACTAGTAGTTGAATTCTCTGTGTGCTTCTTCTGGCTCATCCATATAAGTTTTGAAACCAGAAATTACAAGGTGGGATGCAAGTTGTTATACCGTGTCTGGCTACACACCCTTAACTTCTTGTAAGCTCCCCAAAAGTACCCTAAGAAAGGGCATGTTCTATCTCTGTTAGGCACACTGGCAGCTTACCAGGGTCCCAAACGTTTTGAATTCATTAACTAGCACAGCTACATTATTAATCTGGGAGCCCTCCAGGCTTCAGGTTCCAATATACTCTGTTTCATCTTGATGAGAGGAAACACCCTTTAGTCACGACAGGGCACTGCACTGTGGGATTTGTGCTCCATGGACTCATCTCAGTAATAAAAGCAGAACAGCTGCAGGCTACCAGAAAGCACTTCCTGGGGGACATTAGCCCCTGGACAGCAAAATGTGTCACATCACATCTAAGAGCCTGCTATGTTGTATGTTAATGAAGGTACTTTTAGGAGTGTTTTCCACAGTGAAACCAAGCAACAAGTGAAACAATGCAGCACTATTGAGTCCTTTTCGGGCAGAGGTTGAGGTGTGTATCTGCACCATGCTGCAATACCTAAGCTACTACTTAGCTCGATCTGTGCTCATTGACCTGTTCTGCGATGGAGAACTTCGTCTACTATCCTGTCCTCACCCCTCAGAGCTGGCAGATACGTACAGGAGACCACATAGACCATACATACACCATTTGAGATGATGCTTGTCAGTCAAGGTCCTCCATAGGCGTTTCACCTCCTCACAGTGTTTGCAAGATTCCCATGCAGCCTTTCCCCTTTACTCCCAGGAAGTCTTTAAGGCTGCATCTTTTCTTCTCCAGCTTTCCCAAGAGGATGGGGAGAGCACAGGAATAATAGCTGTGTTTACTTTCCTCTCTTTCTTGAAAGCAGAGAGGTCTTGTCCTCCCCTATTTGTACATCACTGGGACACTGTGGGGTAACACAGGAGCAGGTCATAACCTGCTGCAACAGTTAACGCCATCCCACAATTTGCACGCTGCTGCCAGCCTGCCAGGCACTTTTTGCGGGTTTGTTTCCAGAGTTCTAAGAGACAGTAAAAAATCCTTTTAAATTTCATACTATAGAGAAGATGGACTCTTTTTATAACACCTGATTAGTCTCATAACTTAAATTTTGTTTTGATCTAATTGATAATGGGACAAAAGACAACAAAACAAAACTGGACAATCTACATCCTTAGTATGTGGAGGAACATGAAGTTTAATGATGGCTCTCTCAATCTTTAAAGAAGAAAGAAGACACTTTGGTTAAGAAGATGTGATCAGCCCAAGAGGAGCTCAGTCCCTGCAGAAACAGCAGAATGCTATAGGAACCAGAGTGATTATGAGTGGATTCCTCTCTACCTCTTTTTGTTCCCACCCACCTCTCCCAGCAGCCCAAACAGATGTTGAAGGCAGATGTGTATGGCTGCTTGGTGACATGCAAGATGCATAGGAGATATGGGCTGGATCATAGTTTTGTGATTCCCTGCATTTCAGTTCCCTGCTAGCAAAATGGCAATAACGACATGTATGTTTCCTGGTTGTTATTTGGAGCATCAGTTACTTAGAGGGGATTAAGTATAAACCTAATACCTTTAGACTGCTAACCAAAAATACTGTGCAAAGTTCTGAGTTTGAGTCAAGTACAGAAATTATCTGACTAGCAGCGTATACAGAATAATGCTCATGGAGATAGCAAAAAAGACCCAAACCACCTCAACAACCCAAAGAATGGTCACAATTCTAACCCTGGGGTAAACTGTAAGTCTGATGTATTGTCCTTGAGTAAAGCTTTCCTATAGTGTTTCTCCATGTTGCAAAAAGCAGTCACTTTTTCCAGGGGAAAACAATAATTCTTCCTTGTAACAAAACTGTGAGAAATGTTCACACCAGGCAAGACAAAATGATGAAAATAAAATAAGAAGAGGACTGAAACAATCCCCAGGATACAGCTACTTCTTTCTCCAAATGCTATCGATTCTCTAGAGTGTGGCCCATTTCACAAACACAAAACATCTTCCTTGTAAATATGGTAATTGTCTTTTGGCCACAACTACCTTCCCACATCTAGACTGCTTCAAGCCATTGTGAAGACACTGTATTTTTTTGAAGTCTCACCTACTGTCACTCTTCTCGGCACATTGCTGCTTTTTCACTGTATTTTACAGGTCACAATTAGCACAACGGGGTAGTAAAATACTAGTCAATTACCACAGACAAGGAGTTTTGCCTAGCAAAGCCTTTTCCTTACTCAGAATTGCACTAGTTTAATTAAAGGTGTGTTTTAAAATCAAATTAGTTAGGCCAGTGCAAACACTGGAATCTATTTAAAGTTGGTTTGTATTGATTTAGCTGAATCTGATCAGGAAATGACTTAAACTAAATTGATACAGAGCAGATTTAAATCGGTCTGTGTGACCACGTCTTTAGTTTAACTAAATCATTTTAAAACCAATTTTGTGTGGACCATATCCCACTATTGTGCCAAGAAGTATGATCTAAAAAGGTGAATGAAATAACCAGATAAAAGAATGACACTTAGAATCTGATTCAACATTGCCATACTTCAGCGTAAGTCTACCTGTCATAGAGTTGTAGTTGGCCATAGTTGTAGTAAAACTCAGAATGATGCATAATTTGCTAGTGCTTCCTCTAAGCATTTTGTAAGGTTTCCAACTCTAAAACAGGATGAGCTATTTCGGATATTTTGATGTTTGGGTTTTTTTTTCAAACAGCCCTGGCAGTAGTTCTCAGATAAACAAATTTCCCGAGGTGCATTTTTCATTTTATATTTAAAATTTCTGAAAATTTCTAGCACTTCAGGCTTAGAGAAAACAACAATATTAAACCTTACTTGACTCTTTTTAAGAATTATTGCTTTCTAATCAAGGTTGACAATCTTTCCTTTCTTACACAAATGAGGTAAGCTCATTTTTATAAATAGTGCTTTTCCATCCAAGATCTGCTCTTTCAATTCCGCATAGGAAAGAAAGAAAGAAAGGGGGGAGGCAGGGAAGGATATTGCATTTTCAAATAAAATTCTCCTAAATTAAATCCTACAGAAGCTTAAGGTCTGAGAGGGACAGAAGCTTAAGGTCTGAGAGGGGTTTCTTGTGTTTTTTTTATATTGTAAATACTGAGGTTTTAGATTACTTACATAAGCCTTAGTCACCAATAGAGATGGCTTAAAAAAAAAAAAAAAAAAAAGAGAGAGAGAGAGAGAACACAGAAACAGCTGTAGTACTGTATATGAGTCACTTGGACCCTGGCAGAGATGTGAGCAGTAAGGTAGCAGCATGGCTGCTTTGCAAGCTTACTGAGGAGTCTTGTTGTTGGGTGTACCTCCGGGCAAAAAATAGTGTCTACTAGTCTCAAAATAAACACCATGTTGCAGAGAATCAAGCTGGGTCTATCAGTGACTTGTTAAAAAGGGTGATCACCTGTGGAGTGTTTAAATATTTCTTCCAGCTCTCCAAGCAGACAATAGGAACGGGTGCTGTAGATTTGGATGTGCGTGTTGGAGGGTCTGTTCTGATGACCTTGCACTGGGAGGGAGGAACAGGCTGTTTGTACAGATAAGTTTGGGCCAATGAAGATGGGCAGAAAGATAAACACAATATTGGTAAACTGGACTTTTTGGAGGCTTCACTGCAAATCAACACAGATGACTCTTACCCACACCCTAGAAAAATTGTGATTTATGGCAGAAGGCAGCAAGAATTTTGCCATGAATTTATGGCATTTTAAGAAGTTCACTTTTGTAATTGGGAGCCAGTAGTTATTTACCATGAAATGTCACCATTAGTGTTACATAACAATGATATTCCCCCCCTTTATATATTCGGTAACTTTTTGAAGACTCTGCATGCACTCTTTGTGGGGGGTGGAAGGAGGAGTGCTGGCTTCCCTCCATCACTGCTACCAAAACGAATGTGTGTTTTGGCAGTAGTTTTGCTTGAAATATTCAATTCAGATTAATGTAATTTCAACATCTACTATCCCAAGTGTGTGGTGGTGCCACTAAACATATGTATTTGCCAACTATGAAGTGCAGGCCATGTCATTCAGCATGGGAGTGAAGTGATTCTTATCTGTCTCCCATATGTGTACCTTTCAGATTAGCTATACTTAAATCAGTGACATTACAAGTGCTTAAAAGCCGTGGCGGTGGGAATAGGCCCAAGAGAGGCAGTAGATTATCAGGCAATTTGGGGTGAGGAACCATGATTGGTTAGTCATTAATAGTCATGTCAAATAAGGATGCAGCACCACACTCTGGTTGCAACCGCTCGACTCAGTACCTTTTCCAGTCACACAAACATGGGAGCAGCTGGGAGGTGCTGGGAGAAGAAGATTCTTCTCTGGGGCAAATGAAGCCAAAACTCTCTCCAGTCACTGTTCTCCCTATTCAAGGAGTCTGTTTTGTTTGGAGTTGTGTGTAAAGTAAGCCCATATTATAATGTCTTGGGATGCACGTATTTCAGAGACTGTGTAGTAGCCGTCGCTTCTTTTTTATCTAATTCACAGCAAATACATATGTCTACCCCCAGTACAAATCAGGGCTCTCCTACTCTTACAAGTTTATCTCATTCTGTAGAAAAAGCCCTTGGGATGCAGACAATAACTGCCTACCTACTCTTATTTTGTTGTGTCCCTGGCATGTTAACTGTGTATAGTTTAAATGCAGTTAACTGCTGAGACTTTTTTGATTCCCCATATCAGCCTCAAAGTTGTGTAGGGACAAATGTCTTCTCTATTCTTGCTGCCTATTTAGTTGTTTGCTTGTTTATTTGTCAATGGCCTTTTGAATTTCATCTATTTATGAAAACGTTTTCAGCCTTGGGCAGAGGAACATCCTGAATAAAGTATTCATGCCAAGAAAAAGAGACTAATTTTATTTTGCTGAATCATCAAGTCTCAGAAAAATTTACAACCCTCATTCTGCAAGAAACTACAGATGGACAAACCACATAGGGATTTGTTTCTACACAGGTACTGTTTGCCACAGCCTGGTCAGACCAGCAGTGTCATTTTCCTTGGATTTTGGCCAATGTCCAGTGAAAACTGCTGCTTTTGGACAGTCCTGTTTTACCATCTACCTTTACTCCTGAGCAGACCTGATTCAACCCGACCCCACTCTGACAGGTATGTAAATGTTCAGTTAACAGAGATGTTGACCTCCTTAGGGTGTAAGTCCCTTACTTGAGTTATTGTTAGTCTCCGTGCACCAGATTTTTGCTTCTCCAAAGACTGGTAGTGCTTTGAAAAGACAATGGAAAAACAGAGTTAAGCAGAGAGCTCAGGAGATTTTCCCTTAGATTCCCAGTGATTGCATAGAGTGCCATTTGCTGGATAGACGATGTTATACATGTGAATAAATTACTATTCCATTCCTGTAATTTTAACACTTCTTTGTCTCTGTGGATTCCTTCAGTCACAATAATTCATATTCAGGTGGCTTCCTTTGTCCTTTCTCAGTAACAAAATGCAACAGGGGAGCGTTGAAATAGCTGCCATGGCCCCTAAAAATCTTGATTATTTTCAGACTATACTTCTTGGAGAAATAGCTTGGTGTATGCATATTATGTTAATAGACAAATGAACATATACCAGGGAGAATATTTAAAACCCATAAAAGAAATAATTTAACCAAAATACAATGTGAACTACTTCAAAAGGTAAGTTCTGGCTTCTACTGCATTTTAAAGGCTTAATCTCCCGTCTCTTCATGCAATATCTCCAGTTTGCCATAAAGAGGAATAATTTCACCGTCAAAAAAATACCTGTAAAAATTCATTGATACCTTCACAGCTCCCAACGGACATGAAAAACACGCGTGAAAGAATAGTCGTCGTCCTGCTCATTGCTTTGCCATATTAACAAACTCTATGATGTTACCTTAACAGTAATGCTTTTGATTTTCTCTCATTCACATTTTCATGCAAATGCCTGCTTTGGTGCTGTACCGATGAAGCAGAGCACCCTCAGCTCCTGGGGCTCCGAGCCCCTCCTCTGCATCTGCACTGCCTCACCTCAATGCTGAATTATCATCTGGAGCTAAAGCCTTTTCTGTGCATCCCCACTGCTTGTTGGGAAGTGGGGATGTGCTTCTGTATATACAATGACTGCTGAATCTAATGGTGTGTTACAGTGTAGACTTTTTGACCATCTGTAACTTGGTATTTGTAAGACCCTGGCTCATGTTTTATTTTAAGGACATTAACCTGCCTGTTCGTTTCTGCTGGTACCTTACTGGTAACCTTCTGTGCTATGTCAAGCTCAAGATGCCTCAGTAAAAGACTCTTTGTAAGTCTTCATTTTACTTGTTTCATTTAAAAATTCTTCTCTTTTCTGCGTTTCCTTTTTCTCCCATTCTCTTGACTTTTGCTTCTCTGTCTTTTGCTTCTCTGTCAGAGAGGGCACCCACCCTGGGAGCGGGAAAAGAACACATCGCCTGTAAGCTCTTCACTGTCAGGATCTCTCAGGTGTTTGCTGAGAGTACCAATGACCAGATTCCCTTCCACAGAAATGGCGTAGGCAGAAGCCTCTTCCTAAATTGTGCATCAGGGCTCTAAGAACCAGTCTCAATTTAAGAGGAGAGAGCAAGCAGGGAATTAAGCAGGAAAGACATAAAGTAAAAGAGACACATAAAGAAAGTGTGTGTTGCTATTAGTTTATTTACTGACATTTTTTGTCCCTGTATAGGGACAAACACTTCCTCTAGTTTTCCTGGCTTTCACTGGGATTTTTTCACTCCCTAGAATATCTAGCACCTCTTTCAAACATTTTCATTTGAAACAATTGTCTCAAAATTACAAATGACATTTTTAGAGCATTTTTTCACCCAAGTATTACTGTGTAGTTTAACATGACAGAAAAATCATCTGCAAATAGGGTCCTAGTTAAGGTCCAGAGAACCATATTAAATGAGCAGTGTTTTCAGTTAGGCATTTTATACCAAAGGTAAGTGAAGGCCACAAGGCATTTGGTGTTGGATAGTTGTCTACTAGCACAACAATATGAGCACATAGTAGAGCAGTGTCAGGAGGAATTAGATCTGTTGTACTTCTGACCTCTGATAAACCTGGAGACTGTCATTTCTCCTCTCTGCACTTTTTTGTTGTTTGTCTTCTTTCTTCATCAGAAGTCCTCAAAACAGGGACATGCATACCCCATGTTTATACATTGCCTAAAAAGTGTCAGCCTGGATTAATTACTATATTGTAAACACTGTATTGTTGCATCATTATATTGCAAATCAGTTTGCAAACACAAATTGCCCTCATTAACATAAGCTCAGCAGAAGAAGAAGGTGGATAGAAAGGAGAGCACAGTCACAAAGCCATTCGCAACCTTAGTGGGCCAAGGAGAGCATGTGAAAAATAATATATGCCATGGGACTGTACATAGGCTTCTGCTTGAGAGTTCAACAGCCTGTGTTGAGGCATTCACCCACACACATATGTATACCCAATTGTCTGCTGCCTGTTAACATTCACAGGTTAAGTCATTTTTAACCTACAATGTCCACAGTTCCTTGTAGTCCAATGCTGAATTATCTGGCCTTGAATAAAGCTTTGAAGATTTTCACGTAATTGGAGTGTTGGAGACAGCTCCCCTCCCAGTGGACTCACTGATGTTCAGTTGGCAGCTGGATTTCTGCTCAGATCGCTCTTCTCAAACCTTTTGGTAGAGCTTCTCTATTCTACTGTGCCTGCAGAAAATCCGTAGGAACTATGTGTCCCTAACACAACTACTTGTGTAATTTAGACAAACTTTGAGATCTTGTATTCTCATGGGCTGCTCTTCACCTAAAACACAGGAAAAGAAAACGAGCAGCCTGAATGAGGAGGAGTGGGATTTTTCCTGGCCTGGACTGATTTTTTTTTTTTTAATCAAAGGAATAGGCTCTGACCTGGTGGAAATCCCATGACTCACGAAAAATTCGTGAGACCTGGACATGCTCCACATTCCTGACCCACTTGAGTACCCCCAATAGAGCTGTCATCACAGAACCAGTCATCCAACTAGGGAAGAGAACCCATACCACGTGGCATACAACTAGTGGCATTTTTCAAACACTTGAGAGAGAAATCACAATGTGCTTGAAGCTTTTCCAGGGTGAAATATATCAACAAAGTTATTCAGCATGAATAATTCTCTCAGTACTATTTATTGTCACACCTTAGGATTAAAAAGTAGAAAAGAATATATAAGAGAGAGAGAGAGCAAGAGAGAAAGAAAATAAGGAAATTCTCCTCCCACACACACAGAAGATGTATCATTTATGGATAGCTTCAAACTGAAAAGAACCCAATGATTATAATTTCACTCATTTCCAAGTGAACTCCAGTCTCACACAAATAGCCTCACTGTAGTAATATGCTGCTAGCCATTTATCCTAATCCTAAACACACTATAAAGAATGGACTCAACAGGCCACCAGTACTAAATCTGGTTGTGGCTAGTGCTTTTCATTAACCCTGTATCACTTAGGTCTTCATTAATCTTGTTATTATTTTCATCTTCTGGTGTGTTCATCCCGATGTGTCTTGAACAGTCAAAATGCAGACTGCGTTCTCACAAAATAGGAGAGGGGTCAGGGGCATCATCAATGAGCTGATTTGTGTTAGCTTACGAAATGATGCATCTTACAGATTTTTATTAATGTAAACCTGAGGCTGCTATGGTTTATCCAGGAACAAAGCTGTTGATTGGTCTTCTCATGAGCAAGAGTTGGCTCCTGGAATAGATGGTCCAAGTGCCTGATGTGCAGGTAAATCTGAGCTCTGTTACCAATCAGAAATAAAGCAAGATTTGACTCCCTTGACTAGTACTTATCAAGAGTTCTGAGACCTTCCCCTAGGAAAAACCTTGTGTGTACAGTGGTTTGAGTTAGCAGAGCTCAGAAGTGCACAAAACCAGAGCAAGACTCAGGCTCACATCCCTGGAGCGGGCTTTGCAGGGGTTTGATCACTCCACACTTTCAATAGACACAGAGAGGCATTCAGCTTGTAAGAAGGTATAGAGCTTTTAGTTTGGTGACCCCATCTATGCAAAAGGCTGTTGCAGCAAAACTGGTCTGCTAAGAAGTCGTGTCCAAACCAAAGTTCACAGAGCAATGAAAAATCTGCAGGAAGGCCAGATCCTGAGCGCATACTTAAGGCAATGCAAGCAAACAAATCTTTTGATGTCAGAATAATTGCTCCCAGGAGTTACTCCGCCTTTGTGCCCAGGTCATGGGGCACTGGATGTTCAAGCATCCTGCAGCAGTACAATGGGCTCTCAGCCCCATGACAGTAGAAATTCTGGTTTGTATACTTCTTTTTTTTTTTTTTTTTAATAATATAGCGGCCTTTCCAGTGTCTCCCTTGAAAAGAAGATTCCTGTCTGACAGAACACAGCAACAAAAGGGAACACAGAGATTTTTATGGTTTTTGTCATCTTTTAATACACTTTTATGAACTGAGGTTACAGGAGTTTCAAATCACAGTCGTTGCTTGCTGCTTTGTTTCTACTTATCAGACTCAAAGCCAAACTGAAAAGTAAAGCTAGCATGTTTGACATACTTCATCCTGTGCAAGAGCCTAAAAAAGCTAGGAAGAAACATCAAATAATTTTTTTTTTACAAAAAAGGAAAGAAAGGAAAGGAAAGGAAAGGAAAGGAAAGGAAAGGAAAGGAAAGTTCTTGCCTTTATAGAATTATTATTTGAAAGTCATGGTACATGCTCTGAAGCTGAGTGGTGTAGCTGTACATTGCACAGAGTAGTGTATGCCACTGATGTGCTAAACACTGATATCTCCTTATAATGATGTGCTAATGTAAGAGGAGTGATTTTGCAAAATTTTGTGCCTTATTAAGGAAATGATTCAAGCCCAGGAAATGTGCGGGTTAAGTACTTGCTTTCATAAACATGGGTTATGGTGGAAAAAAAGATTTTAGATATTATGTGGAAAAATGCAGTGAAAAGCGCTGAATTAGCCCATTCCAGTACATTGAATTGTTCAGCAATTATGGTCGTCCCCCAGCCTAGAAAATTAAAGTATATGATGAAAACCCAATCTAAAGATATCCACTGCTGTGCTACTACTGAAGACATAGCATATCATGCTTAAAAGGCACTTAGGGCTTCAATGACCCAAAAAAAAAGTCATCTAAGGATTAAGTTTAAAACAGCTACAGTCCCAGCCCGCTGCTGCCCTCCTCTCTTTCCTTTCACTTCTCAAACCATTCCAGCAAATAGGAATTGCAATAGATTGTCAGGGGCTCACACATGCTTTTTGTAAGTTGAAGACCTCATACAAAACTCTCCATTGCAGAGCAAGAGCATTCTTTTGTGCTCTTCGTTCCAGAAGGCAGGATCAGGCCACCAGGCAGTGTAACGGGGATGGCCCGTCTTGCTAGTGAAGTAAAATGTGTCATGATCCAAGATGGGTGGAGTGGAGGAAATAATTTTGAAATATTCGTTTGAACTTGAAAACCACTTTGTGTTTCCCTGCTTCCCATATGCCATCGTTTTCACTCACCATAACTGTTTCGTTGCTGGATGGCACGTAACTGAACGGTCCTGGAAAACAGGCTTTTCATGCACATGCTTGAGCACTGTCTGCAAGTCCCTCTCAGGCTGAATAGCTATCTGCAGCATGCCTTTTGAACAACACTGATTTTCTCAGTTCTATTTATGACCTAGTATTTACTAGAGATGTTTGCACCTACTGGGTATTAGCTTAGCAGATCTTTCTTCCAGCTCCAAAAGCCACTCACGGATCCCTCTTTCTTGCCTACTCTTGATTGTCTATCCCCAAAGTTTAGAAGTAGGAGCTTTAGCCAGTATTTTTTTTTTCCTAAATTTAAAAATAATAATGTGGCTCCTCGCTATAAAATGTCTGTCTCCTCCACTCCCAGCCTCCTGGGGGTTGCCGTGGGCATGGTCTGCAAATTAAGTGGAGGCACTCAGCCTTTAGTTCAGTTCTAGTCAAACATTCGCTGCAGTGTTTACTCTTGTGTAATCTTCAGATTTGCATTAATTTAATACTGCTCAGCACTTTTTAAACATATTCAGCAAATCCAAGGCATACAGTGCTTTGTGACTATATCTCCCTCATCAAACCAAGATTTGATTTTTAACCAAACTCATCAAAGTAAACTCCTCACAATACTTTTCTCCATTTACTTTGATCTTTACATAATAAAAAAAAAAAATTAAAAAATGGTGCTTTATGTGGTAATTCAGCTATACTCTGAGGGTTTTTTCACCCTTAACTTCAAAGAGAGCAGATAGATAGGAAACTGTTTTCATTTTTCTTTCACATTTCACAAGCAACATGTTCTAGTTGGTTTTGAGCAGCAGAACGTAGTAAGCACTCCCCAATTATTAGTTCCCAGGTAATATCATGGCCTCTTGTAAGCACATATTTCAAGAAATTAGGTTCATAACACAAACAAATAAAATTCTCTTTGACAGTCTGGCTAAAGGACAGTCAGAAACAGAATGCGAGTACATCACCATTCTTAATAAGCCTCCTACCTTTGAACCTTTTCCTGAGCAAAACAAACCAGACAGTAATCTTGGAGTATTTAGTTAAAAAGCCACTCACCTGGCTTCAAAATTGAAAATTGCACTGTGCTGGAAAGAGTAGCAACTGATGTCACACAACCTAGAGATCTCACCCCAGCCCTGTTACAGGTAAACCTATACTGAAGAGGGAAGAGATTTTGTTAAAACAAGGACTGAAATAAAGTCAACACCAGACCTTGGGCTTTTTGGCCATCCAAATAAAGATCTAGCATTTCACACCAACCAAGGACACTTGTATAGCTCCCACTGCACAGCAGAGTGGACAATTAGGCTCTTACACCATTCTGGGCTGGTGAGGAACAACAGCACCTACACTAATATTAGTAACCACAAAAATCAAAAGCTGTGTGACGAAAAGGTTCCCTGCTCTGTGTGCTTTCATCGTGTGTGGCTTCAGGCAGAATCTAGAAAGGAACCAGAGGTAATGGAGACCATTTCCACCCTATATCACAAAGCTCTGGTGAGAAGAGCTGGCAGTGGCAAGGACACTTAGGCTGCTATTAGGTTATGCAGAGGCACAAAGTCCAAGAAAAAGAGCTGCTTGAGCTCCACTGCTTCCCCTTGCAGCTGATTTTTCATCAAATCCCCCTTGCCATGCTACTCTCACCCCAAGGATCCGATGTGTCTGAACGTGGCCCTTGGGGAGTTGGGGGATGCACTCAATCTCTGGCTTGCCAAATTTACTACAAATAGCAAAAACCCCAGAGCAAACAAGGGAAAATACAGAGCTTGCTGTTCCATGTACATGAGATAATTCCCTTTAGCTTATTGACATATATCACTTTGTTTCTTCTCCCATTTAGGAAAGTATACAATTATGTGCATGGCCGGAAGCTGGAAGCGCCAATCTGGTTCTGCTGGACGGTACCCTGTCTGCTGAGCACTCCCCAGGGACCTCCTTCATCTCCTCACGCCTGTCTGAGGCCCTGCTTGAGTCAAAGAGATTAAGGAAAAGTCGGTGAGAATTTAGGCACGCCTGGCTCCAAAAAGCCATTTGCACCAATTCACAGAGGAAAAACCCTGGAAGTGTTTCCAAAAATACAGGCCAGTTGTGCGAGTTAAGGCTGCAAGGGAGCCTAACATACAGACTTTCCCCATAATCAGGGTTTACCTCAACTCTGTTTATTCTGTAAACTCTGGTTTCTCAACAGAAACAGCTCATCACGCTACAGCCCTGCTCGACAGACATGCAGAAAGTATTTGTAAAGACCTAGAAGCAGAACAACCCAGCTGTTTCTTTCATGAAAACTGTTTGTTAGCAAAGTATCTCATCATTTTCCAAGCTCTTGGGGAAAAAAAATATTGAAAAAAAAAAAAAATAATTAATAATAATTACATACAATGGGAAGCTGCCAGATTGATGGCATTGAAAAGCTAGAGAGTATCTCAGGCCATGGACAATTACCAGTGTGGACAGTAGCAACATAGCTGTCCCCAAAGCCTCTGGTTAGGAAGCAGAGGAGGGGAGCTGAGGCTTTATTTTGGAAGAAGTTAATTATTCAGAGAAAATTATTTGACAGACTATCCTCTTCTTTTTTTATTTTATATTTTTTTATTTGAGGGATGACTTTCTGCAGAGTGCTCATGATTTCTTAGATTTATTTCTCGGAATTGTTGAATAATTCTTGGCCCATGGCCTGTCTGCAAGCTATTCATGTTGAGGCTGTCCAGGCCAATCAGCATGAGGGAGGTTAACGCTAGGTGCAGATTGGGGCTGAAGGCCACTGAAAGCAAGGGAAAGAGCTCACACTGGACCATTGCTATCCCAGGGCTCATCCTGAAGGCTAGAGCAGTGCTATGTGTTCCTTAGCTGATGGGAGAAGACTGAGTTTGTGACTGCTTTGCTCATGGAAACACGTCAGTTCATCCATACAGCGGCACCAGATTGACCACGATGCATCCCCATAGCTATCAGCAGAGGTACAGACTATACGAGCAGATGTAGCCACGTGGTTCATTCCTTTTTTGTTCCTGTCGTTTTTGTAATCAAATGTCAGGACTGAACACCTGCATTCGTTCGTTCAGCATTCACTTGGCTATGGAGATGAGTTTCCGTTACAGAGGTGCATGAACAGCATCAGCAAGAATTTGCTTCTCAAAATAAATGTCAAATATTTGTGAGAAAAGAAATGCATACCGTTTTCTCTTACTTGATGTTACTACAAGGTAGTCCTACCAGAACAGTATGGAGGGGAGACAGTGATTCCCCTGCACCAGGATGGCTAATAAATCAAGGGCAACGCATCCTGGATCAAATTCAAACCACTGTAGACTCTTGACTGTATTACTGCCAAACTCTGAGCCACCTAGTCTCTCTCTCCCTCACCCCCAAAAAAATATGTTTAGATTCCAAACACAAAGCTTAATTGTTTATTAAGGAAGTGGTTATGATGGGAAAATAATGCCGCTGTGGAGGAAAGAGCAGGAGGATTTTCCAAGATGCAGTGGGATTTATCATCATCTCATCCAGATTAGCTCCCTCACCCCTTTGTTCTTCCTTTGGTTTTGCTTTAATTCTTACTGAAATAGAAGTCACTTCTCTGGCTGTGCTTGGAATGATATGCAAAACCCACACAGGATGACTGCATTGTATTGGTATCACTGAAAAAGATCAGTTTTCCTTGTATTCATAGCCCTGTGAGACCTCTGATTAAACATGTGGCCTTGTTTAACCCTAGCTTTATTCTCCCAATGCAGCTGGTGTAATTACAAACTAAACACATTTTACACCCTATTGTAATGTATTGACAAATCTTCTGTTTAAGGGAATAATTTCACACATGGAAAATGGAGTTAGTTTTTTTCCTTTGAGGATATAAGACTGTAAGCTGGTACCTAACTATCAGTTCTGTGTAATGATACCCATGAATCCTAGAATCATGGAATCATTTTGATTGAAAGAGACCTTTAAGATTACCAAGTCCAACCATTAACCCAGAACTGAGAGGTCATCATTAAACTGTGTCCCTAAGTGCCACATCTACACGTCTTTTAAATACCTCCAGGGATCGTGACTCCACCACTTCTTTGGGCAGCCTGTTCCAGTGTTTTATAACTCTTTAAGTGAAGAAATTTTTCCTAATATTCAACCTGAACGTCCCCTTGCACAATTTGAGGTTGTTTCTTCTTGTCCTATCCCTTGTTATTTGGGAGAACAGACTGACCTCCATCTCACTACAACCTCCTTTCAGGGCGTTGTAGAAAGCAAGGTTTTCCCTCAGCCTCCTTTTCTCCAGACTGAACAATCCCAGTTCCCACAACTGCTCCTCATAAAACTGGTGCTCTAGACTCTTCACCAGCTTTCTCACCCTTCTTTGGACATGCTTCAGCACCTCAATGCGACAGGTCCAAAAACTGAACACGGTATTTAAAGCGTGGCCTTACCAGTGCCGAGTACAAAGGTGCAATCACTTCCCTAGTCCTGCTGGTCACATCACTTCTGATATAGGCCAGGATGCTGTTGGCCTTGTTGGCCACCAGGGCACGATGCTGGCTCATATTCAGCCGGCTGTCGATCAACATCTCCAGGTCATTTTCTGCTGGGCAGCTTTGCAGCCACTGATCCCCAAGTCTGTAGAGCTGCAAGATGTTGTTGTGAACCAAATGCAGAAACTGGCACTTGGTCTTGTTGAACCTCATACCACTGGCCTCAACACATTGATCCAGCCTAGCCAGGTCCCTCTATAGCATCTCCATACCTTTAACCAGACCAACACACATGCCTAACTTGGGGTTGTTGGCAAACTTACTGAAGATGCCCTTGGCCCTCTCATCCAGATCATTGACAAAGATATTAAAGAGAACAGGCCCCAGTACTGAGCCCTGAGGAACACCATTTGTGACAGGCCATCATTTGGATTTAACTCCATTCATCACAGCTCTTTGGGCCAGTCATCCAGTCAATTTTATTATCCAGTGAAGGATAGCAGCTTTCTAGCAATGAAAGCACCAAAAAAATCCATAGTCACGTATTGTGGCTGCTCAGATCTCAGCAGCCTTTATAGGACCAAAGCCGTCTCTCCACAGACTCACCCTCATGAGCCACTGGTGGCAGAATCAGAAAATTCTCAATAATGGAGCAAGGCACTAAAAAATCCATCTTGTTCCTAAATCCGCAGTGCTCACATCATGTATATCTTTATTCAGTGATGCAGGATGACTCACAAAAAAGTTAGCTCAAGATATATTTTAAACTCCTGAGCTAGAACTGTCCTGAGAAGAAAATTCTAATTTTGCTTCCTGTGGGCATACTTTCAAGAGCATGTTGTAAATCTGAGTAGTGAAAATTGCACTCCCTTTTTTTCCAGACAGACAGTTTTGGAAGATCAGGATTTTTCACTGTAAAAACAGCAAATTGCCCACACAAACAATTTACATGCACACCCAAAACCACACATCCCAAATCCAATGCTTCTGTTCTCCACCCTTGCATAGTGTGTTCTCTTTTCTTTTCTGGTTGGTCTAAGCTTGGCTTTGTGAAATTGCCCTTAACTTTGCAATAGCAACTCTAGTTCTTTCCATCAAGGCAGGAAAAATTCACTCTCTGAAACCAGTAAAGCCTGTTCCATTTCTGTCTGAATACAGTCAGGTCCGCATTTTTGCTTCTAGTGTTTCAACTGGAAAGTTGTGCTGGGGTCACTTTGAATATCTAGCTGTGAACATCAGGCATGAAACGAGTTTGAAGAAAGTTGGACCTGTGGTGGAACACAGGGCAGCACACCAAACAAGCTAACACTTGCAATGGGAGCAGCACAGTTGCCTTGCCACACTGCCCTATACAGACTGTTTAACAGGCTCTGCCTCTGCCAACTGCCTCTGCCAACTGCTCCTCTCCTGGGAACTCTTTCCCTTCTTTTAAATCCAGCTCAAGGTGCTCTCACATCACCTTGATCCCATCTTCACTCCCAGATCCCCATTTTCTGTCTACTCTGCATACGTCCTCTTTTTCTCTTTTGGAGCAAATCAAGTACAATTCTCTCAGAAAAAATAACTTCATATATGATTCTGGGAATAGCTGACTTCAAGGACTATTCCCTATGGAGAGCACAGGCAAGGTTACAGCTGTTTTAGTTTCATACAGTACTGCTGTGTTATCTCCCAGTAGGCTTTCAGAATTACAATATCACAGAAGGGTTGAGATTGGAAAGGAACCTTGGGAGATCATTTGATCCAACCCCCTGCTCAAGTAGGGCTACCTAGAGCAAGCCACCTGTGACCTTGTCCAGTTGGCTTTTGAATGTGACCAAGAGACTCTGCAACCTCTGTGGGCAACTTCTGCCACTGCTCAGTCACCTTCACGGTGAAAAAGTGTTTCCTGATATTTAAAGACAATATCCTGTGTTTCAGTTTACATCCATTTCCTCTAGCCCTATCACCAGGCATCACTGCAAAGAGCATGACCTCATCTTTTTTGCACTCTCCCTTCAGGCATTTATATATATATATATATATATATATAAGATGGACCAGAGACTTCTTTTGTCCAGACTGAACAGTCTCCCAGCTCTCCCAGACTTTCCTCATAGGAGAGATGCTCCAGTCTTTTAAACATCTTTGTGGCCCTTCATCGGACTCTCTCTAGTATGTCCATGTCTCTCTGGTACTGAAGAGCCCAGAAATGGATACAGAACTCCAGGTGTGGTCTCACTAGTGCTGAGAAGATGAAAATGATCACCTCCTTTGATCTGCTGATAACTCTCCTTCTAATGCAACCCATGACCCCATTCATCTCAGTCACAAGGGCACGTTGTTTTCTAATGGTAAACTTGATGTTCATCAGGACCCTCAGGTCCTGTTCTTCCAAAATGCTTTCCAGCAGGATGGCCCTCGCATGTACTTGTGCATGGGGTTGTTCCTCCCTAGGTGCATATTCAGCAACTCACTAGGGGTGAGTAATGCTTGTTTTCCTCAAAACAAAACAAAAAAAATAGAGAACAAAAATACTACACTTTCATTCAAAATTTCTTTCAAAAATCCAAACTTTTGTCCAAAAAAGCAAGGGGGAAAAAAAAGACTGGAGACTTCTCTTGCAAAAAATTCTCACTTGATGAGAAAGTCAGATTTTCAGGAAAAAAACTCAACAAAAGACATATGTCAGACAACGAATTCCATTCAGCTCTATGGGCTGGATGAATATGGCTAGCACACAAAAACCAGAAGCATCTCCTTGGAAAAACAGAAAGTACGTACTCCTCTTTCAGTCAACAACACATCAAAGGTAATGGAAAAGTGGGTTTGCTTTCTGACCAGAGGAGATCCCCAGGTCATGGACTAGATTTCCAGACATCTTCTGTATGTTCCTCAGCATTTGCCTATAGTTTTTAAAACTTGCCAGAAGCAGCAGATTCAACTAGATCCCGAGGTAAGTAAATCCTCATCAAGCAAATGTCTATTTTTTGCATCCCAAATATATGAAAGCTTACTCTCTGATCACCCTATGTTAAAGAAAACGGGACCATGATGTCACTCAGGAGTTAGTGAAATAAACAGTGCCCATGCCTGGAGGTTAGTTGACTGTTTTGTTCAACTCCCAGGACGGACCTAGAGAAAATTTTCGGTTTGATCAGGGACCTTGAAGACACTGCTACGGACACTGGGCACAAAAAATTTGGGATGTAGTTTTTGTCCTGTGCCAACTAGCACTCTTCCATTCAGTTTCCATACATGATTCAGGGTTTAACATGAGCAAGGACCTGTTCAGGTGGGTAATTCAGACAGATATCCCCTTTTGACAGGAGAAACAGTCCAATAGGTAAAGAAAGTGGCCATTCTACAGCAACAAATGGTCTTAAGGATATCTAGCTTATCACAATAGACAGACAGCAAGATAAGTCACACCAGTGTATTCAGTGGTCCCAATCTTTAGAGATGTTAATCCACAGCGCAGACCCCTGTGAGAGGGAACACATGCGTCTGGCTTCCCAGCAGACACATGGCTCTAGCAAAGAGGCATGCTTCAGGTCAAGAGACTGTCAGGAAAGATGCATCACGGTGAATGCTAGAGATAGTAAGTGCTGCTTCTCCATTACTGCAGGAATGAATGCAGTAGTTCACCTCCAGTTCACCCCACTGCTTCTTCACATAACAAATTTGAACTGGAGGGTGGATTTTACAGTGGGTTTAGCCATGCTATGTCAGCCCAGACCTACCCTGCCACCATCCCCAGGGCACCTTCCCAGACAGAGGGAAGAACACCAAATTTACTCAGCTTTTTAGAAAGATCCAGCCTACCTTGGATCCCAAGCCACCTTCTGAGATGTTTCTCTTTCTTCACTGAGTCCTGAGGAATCTTCGGTGGCTACCACCATGCCTCAAGTCTCTCATTTAGAGGAACCTTACAGATAAATCTAAGCAACATCTCTGAGTGATATCAACTAGGAAATGCCTCTCCTCTCCTGCAAGTCCAGACCATACATTCCCTGCAGCTTGCAGACTATTTGTACAAATGGTACACGCCATCCTTCCCACCTTACAGCCCACGCAAAGTCTGGCCAGAACAACCAACCCCCTCTGATACCTGGATCTGGCAGGGGTTAGGTGGTCGTACTTCACCTTCTGTGTTGGAAATTCAGTACAGGCTTGTTGGGAGAGGTCCAGGCAATCCATGATCCGATTGCTTTTCTGCAGTGGGGTTTTCAAAAGCTGCCAACACCGGCCCTAATCTTCTTGCATTTAGTAACGCAAAGGTTTTCAAATCCATCATCTTTTTTTTTCAGTAATTAGTGCATAATGATATTCAAACTGTGTATCATAATTAGCTGCTCCCTTGAGACCCCTCTCTGCCACACACAGATTCAGAACATCTTTATTTTCTTCTAAAAGACATTAATCTTTACAATTCGACATTTTGACTTCTTTCTTTCCTCTATGCTCACCCCAATAGAAACTATCTTCTCATTGTTAGGCATAGCTACTGGATTTAATTCTGCTGTCTGGATTTAAACCTTAAATCCAGTAGCATTTCAAAACAGGCCTGCTACTACAGTTAGTCCAAAAGTTTGCTGCTGATTTGAGTGGTCTTCTGCTGTACACAATGTTATGAGCCTCTGCAGCACTTTCTGCACAGAAATGAAAGTAGCTTACAGTTGATTAACTTATTCTGGTCTCTGCTGTTTTGATTTTTTTTTTTTCTTTTTAACTGGGTTTGGTGGGGAGAGAGAAAGGATGCTCTGGTTTTTGAAGAGGTTTTATGTTTTCCTTGTATGAAACTGTTGATGTTCTTGCACGGCCATTACATCCGTAAGAACTGGGGTCTGGTGTTATGCTGGGAAAAGGGGGGTTGATTTGCCTGTAAATTCAGCCATTGGGCTTAAGGGAAAAGGAGAAGATGTGATTTCAGAGGACTATTCCTATTTATGTTGTACACGAAAAGAAAAGTTGTCCCAAAAACAAACCATCCTTCTGCCGCTGAGCTCAGGGAGATTTCAGGGGGGCAGAGGAAACAGGGCTGGACTCCCCTTCTGCCTCTCATCACTGGATGTTCATTATGCATGTAATGTTCTTTGCTCTTGAAATTTATTTCAAGGTCAGAGAAACTTACCTTCTGTATATATTGGGTTGAAGCATATTTTGTTAGCAAAATTTATAAGATGGCTTGTTTTAACAGTTGTTGCAGTAGATAGATTGGGTAATATTTACTTGTGCTATAATTATCTTATTTCATAGTAGTGAATGTAAGGAGGTAGCTAGGTGTGCTGAAACCAGAATAACAGAAATCAGGAGATTTGCAGCAAGAGGCAAGGTGTTGTACTGTATATACTGTTGTGTCTTGTTATTTATATCAAGCTAATCTTGGTTTTCCAGCTATTTGTGCAATTGACCAACTACCCAATAAATTACATCATTTCCAGCACTGAATAGCACCATGACATGTTAACTAGGAATTTAAGCACCAGAAAATAATCTTGAGTGACTTAAAAGTGCAGCTATAAAAGGCTAATGAAAGCTAATTTTCTGAGGCAAGATGAGGAGGGGGAGAGGTAGGAAACAGGCAAGAGGAGGAGCAGAGAGGCAGGGCTGGGAGGAAGAAAGAAAACCTCATGCACAACCAGATTCGCAGTCGTACACAAGTTTTAAGATTCTTTGTCTAAAAATATATCCCCTGTAAAAATTCGTTTATAGGTTGCTTGGTCTCTCTTCTCTTGGCTGGACGAACTCTGATTCTTTCTCACATTTTCAGGTGTAGCTGAACATCTGCTTAGAGGTGAACTGCAAAGAGTTCATGCAAAATTAAAACTATATGTGGGCAAATGCCCCCAAATAGAATTGTAAAAGCAGAGACGCGTTCTCCAACTTTATTTTAAACTCTTTGTATGCAGGAGCAGGCCAATGTACAAAGGAAAAAAAAATTCAATAATCATTTATTTTATTTTAACCAGACAGACATAAACTTCTTAAATCTTTCAAGTAAGCAAACAATCTCACAAAGACACCATGGTCTGAGACAGTGAGACGGGAAAAGGCTGAACATATCACCAAGCACAGTGGCTCACCAGGATACGCAGCCTAGGTGAGGCTGGACGGTGCTGGGGTTCTTTGCAGCCTACTCATCCCAGTTTTCTTCTTCTAGGGGCTCGTCCTGACTTGAATTTAGGAAGCAAGAAGGATCCCTGAGCCCCACAGGACAAGTACAAAAGAGGGAGCCTCTTCTCTTGTGGTAGTTTCCCTGTATCACAGAATCACAGAATACTAGGGGCTGGAAGAGATCTCCCATCATCGAATCCAACCTGCCTGCTAGAGCAGGACCCTAGAGTAGATCACGCAGGAGGTGATCCCAAGGCAACAGCCCAGGAATGAAGAGGCAAGAAGGATCCCTGGGTGGAGGAGGGCTCTGTCTTCTCATCCCATCCTCCAGTAACCTTTCCCACAGCCTGACACCAGAGTTTGCTCCCTGAATTAAGCCTCACCCCAAACCAAAGCTTGTATAAGTTTTGGTTGATTGTAGTTCAGGAAAAAAGAATCCTGCCATTATGCTGTCTGCTTGCCGGCCTGTCTTTTAGCCTCCCTTTCTCTCAGCACACACTCCCTAAGAAATTTTTATTCCAGTTTCAATTAATGGTAAGAGAGGGAAGAGAAGATAGACCTGAATTTGTGACCACAGTGAGGTAAGGATGCACCAAATTCAGCTGTTATATTTGGCTAGGATCACCCAAGCAGCCAGAACAGCCTTTCTGGCTGGCAAGAGAGCAGGCAGGCAGGCTACAAATAGGCGCTCAGCTACGTGGTGCCTCTTGACTGGAGAGAAGCTGGGATAAGCCAGGGCTGTCACCACGGTGTCAGGGCATTTGTAGTCAAAGAACGTGAGTCTGTATGAGACAAATGATCACTGATATAAAATCCCAGAATATATAATGGCATGACAGGACATTCATGGTGGTTCAATCTCCTTTTTATTTTTTGCATGATTACTTACAAGAACAGAGGTGACAACCTCACTTCAGTCAGAAAACAAGGTATCAGCACAATACCTCCAGGGGATCCCTGAATGTCTGTCTTGTCTGAGAACAAGGTCAGCACCTCCTTCATGGAATGTGCAAGTGAGCACTTTGCCTTCAGTGTTCCCCAATTTCCCATCCAGGCATCCAAGCAAAGAGCACTAGGCGCTATGCAGAGTGCTCAAACACAGGGATGCCTGGGAGAGTCTGCAGGCTCTGAGGATCAAAGCTCAGAGCAGTCAGTTTCCCAAGAACTGCAGTATCTGTGCATCTCTCATTGTCTTTCCTCTGAAATCAGCACGTTCACATGCCATAACATCCTGGCGTGAGTAGATTTATAAGCTTCCTCCGGCCTTCTGTCTCTCAGACAGCAGGGTGCTTGGAGAAACCAGTGCCACACACGCTTTCATGTCAGTCCTGCCACTTACCACACATGCTGCCATCTCTGCAGGCAAGGACGGGGACTTGTGCTGCGCCAGGTTCTGCTCTTGGCTCCTTTTCCCTGGGGTCAGTAGGTTTGCCCCAGTGTAAGTGAAAGCACAAAAGCTGGCCCTTTATCAATAGGTTTTGGTACTCTTTAATGGGATTAGCCAGTTCCACCCAGTGCTGGTTGCTACAAAGGCTTTTTCTCCTGTCTCAATGACGTGTTACATCTTAACGTGTGTGGTCATATCTGCAGTCGATTTGTGCAGCTCTTTGTTCTTTGCACATGTTTTTATTGCCTAGGGGGCAAGCAGCAACCAGCCAGCAAGTTTTTGTGGTGCCCAGTTTACTCAACTGTTTATACAGTTAACTCACTGCAGCCAAAATAAGAATCTGCAATATCAATTCATTGAAAATAAAGCTGTATGACAATTGCAGAGCACTTTCAGATTGGCAGGACGTAGAAGGTGCAATACTGCCAACAGCCCCATGGTATAGCTGAGATATATCTCTTTTTAAGTTTAGAAACCAATTTGTTTGGCAGCTAGATGTTCAGCCTTCTGCATGATAAAAACACATGAGAAGCAGCACCTCCTTCTCTTAGACACCTACTGAGGTTGAGAAGAAACGTTCTGTACAGGTCCCTCTGTTGATCTCCTTCCCCATCAAGGATGGAGGGAGCCTCACGCAACTGGTTTTTCAGCAGCCAACGCCAGGGTGGGTGAATTGTCCCAGGTATCATATTGCATGGGACTGTTCAGGACTCAGAAACCTCAGAGCTTTTTGCAGATAAGCCCCCAAACCACTGTTGAAGGGTATGATTATTCAGTCAATGATGACCTGAGGTGCCTGTGGACATTTTGCTAGAAGACACATAGATGTGAAATGATCTCTTGCCTACCACCACCAGATATATACTGTTCCCTGGTCACAGACCATTTATCATAAGACCATGAATCAGCAAACACCCTGACGAAAGTATTGGCTCTTCACCAAGGCTTGAAAAGTCTCCCAACTCTGGCACACAACATTATTCTAGTCCAAATAGCTTTCACGAAAAAGAACATTCCCTGGTAAGCAGTATACATAACCCAGTTTCGGTTAGTGCATCCAAACTTGGGGAAATATTCAGGGAGATATCATCGAGCGAACAAGGAGTTTGGAGAATTTAGAACACTTTATACCAGAACTATCTGAAATGGATGTTTCAAAATGATCATAGAAAAAGTATTAATTATAGAAATTGACATTTTCTATGAAATCTCATTAATATCATCATCTACAAAATTCAGGAGAAACACTCATGTCTTACACTGTTTTGAACCAAAATTGCCTTTACCTGAAAATAGCAGTTCATTCGTGTGCCGGCAATCAGAAAAATTCATCCTTCTATTTTAGTATTGAAATCCTTTGTGTTCTGACCACTCTTTCTTCTGATTTCCTCTTCTTCTTAACTTCTCTCCCATTTCTCAAATGAAAACATGCAAAAGCAATGAAAAAAAAAGTTTGGAGATTATTTTGCTTCTTTCTTATCTTTTTTTTTTAAACATATCTTCCTTTTCTGCAGTTAGGAAAAAACCCCACACGTGGTTAAAGGATCATGAAAAGCTATCTGTAACTTATCCCAAATACCAAGGACAGAAAATTCTTTTGGGGATTTTTTAGGAGAAAAAATGATTTGCCTGTGCCTGCCCCATTCTGGGAGAGCTGCGCAGTGTGCCCCATATTCCAATGCTGTCTCAACCACTCAGAGGCCTCCTCAGCAGCCCTGGAGAGAGGGATCTGGTTGTATGAAAGCAGATCAGCACCTTCATGTGACCTGAGAGCCCAAGGATGGCTGGGCAGGGAACATTTTGGGCAGCTTCACATGGGACAGGGCTGCCTCTGCTTCCCCTCTGCCAGGAATGCCCAACTTTGGCTGCCTTATCTCTCCCTCACCACCATGGCTTGGAGCTCAAGAGCTGTCGCTTCCACCCAAACCCTTTGATGTGTGCTCTCTTGTAAGGGCAGCCACTCCAGAAAGCATCCCCAAACCATACAGGTTACGATGTAATAATCAGACTAGAAACTTTCTGGCACTGCTTTTCTGCACACTAAATCCTCGATAACAGATAGGCAGAGCAGAGTCTCTGAACAAATACCATGACTCCTTCCCTATTCTCCCTCCCCTCAGCAAACCTATGGCTGGAAAACCTATAAATGTGCTATTTCAGCTGTTTTAAGCAGCTTATCATGATTTTCTGAAAGTCTGGCCTCAAGACTCTGGATCTCCTTCTTAATAACATTTAATGCTACCATTATGTAATTGAATCCATTTTGTCTGTGTGGTGGGAATATTATTAAACTGTAATTCATTTCACTGTCTTGATGCACAGGAAAGGAAAGAAAAGAAAAACGAAAAGGAAAAAGAAAAGAAAAGGAAAGAAAAGAAAAAAAGAAAAGAAAAGAAAAGAAAAGAAAAGAAAAGAAAAGAAAAGAAAAGAAAAGAAAAGAAAAGAAAAGAAAAGAAAAGAAAAGAAAAGAGAAAAAGAAAAAAGAAAGAAAAGAAAAATGGAGAGCGAGGGGCAAGGAAAGGAGTAGAAATCTAACCATCCAGCACCTTCCATTACCAGCCTTATTTTTTTTCCACAAAGAAGAATTATCAGTTCTTTTATCAATCCTGTTCTTATATTTCTTACTTTTTACCAGATGTGCACAAAGCCCATAGGACTTCTATTCATTTGTCAGTGCTTCATCCTTTCCTGATATGGGGAGATTCTTCATTATCCCGATTTGCTGAGTCTTAACTTTTTTGCCAGAGAATTTTTGGAAATGCAATCATGTCAGGGATGGTACTTTTTTACATCTGTTGCCCCCTCCATGTTAAGTGTTTGGCTTGCAGCCAACCATCTTACAAGTAGCCATATTATTATTGAAACCACATGCTCATTAGTGAGACTGGCACTGGCTCAACAACCACTGTCCGAGGTTAACATTATATTCCGTTATATCCCAGACAAGAGGACAGTTTATTCAGAAGAACAAACAGTCTCAGTTGACAAAATCTGAATTTTAAACTGTCAGAAATGCAATCCATTTTCTGTTTCTTTCTATGTGGGCTCTAGTAGTTCAGAGAAAATATTGTACTACTAGCTTATCTTCTTGATTTTTAATTTCAAGGTTTGCAGGGACAGCAGGAGTTCATGGGCCCTTCTCTAGTGGATTTAATCATTTTATCCCTTGGGACGCATGCAAAAGTATTTCACTTCATATACAGGAATGACTCATGATCATTGCTTTCAATTAGGAATGTCCTCTGGGATTTCTGGGAACCGTGTTCTCTTGGTCGGGGGAGGGACAAGAGAATACGAGGGAGAAACAGAATCGGGCCAGTTCAGACTAACTTTTCCAAGAAATTCATTTCAAAGCAGACGAGCTTCCACTTTCTCTCATACATCCAAACCATTTGCCTTGCCCAACATTGTTACTGGCATTGCTCTATAGACATCAGTTTCTTAGCTTAAATCAAGGATTTATGTCAACTTCATCTTGCACCGAAGCCCTTGCTTGTTTATCTTTGATAACCATATAAAAGAACACTCACTAAGGTCAGGAACTTCACAGGCTGGAAAATGGACTGGGACATTTTCAATGTTTCGTTTCCTGCTGGAAATAGCTGCAGCTGAAGGTCAGTTCCTGTTTCTCCTGCTGTAACAGGTATTACACCAGTGGCTGTGTGCATAAAGTCTCAGGTGCAATATAATATTTCTCAAAGACTTCTGGACTGACTTAATTTCAGTGATTTCTCACAGCAGTAACCTTATTCTATTAAACTACTTTCATACTGATGACCAGGACTTTCAGAAATATAGAGAGTTGAGTCCAGCAGTTTTTAAGCCCCATACAAGAAGCCAAGACCATCCCATCCCCATCCAAAATGCGAGAGGAAAACACTTTTCCTGGTTTTAAATGTACCTATTTCTGTGTGAAAGTACTGTGTCTTGTTCTCAGAAGCAGGGACAAACTTGCATTTGTCATAACTCTGAAGGGAAATAAAAGCTTGCACAAGAAAAGACCACTATAAATTCCTGCAGTTCAGAATTTTATAGAGATAAGACCTATTTGCAAGTACAGACTACAAGAAGATAGTAAATAAGCTCCTTTTCTTTGAGGAAGGAAAGGGTTAACCCTGACAAATGACATGCTAAATTTAGAGTCATTTTTGCATGTGGTTGCATGTCTAGTTGGAACGAGTCTGCCAAAACTCATTTTACTTATGACCCTTTACAGCTAGCAGAGAAAGAAGTCCATTGTTTTCTTTGTATTAGTGAGATTAAAAACACAGTCCCCCCAACTGAAAAGGCAAGCACTAGAAGCACTGTCTGAAGTGAAAAAGAAGCATTTTTAATTCTTAATAAACCACATACAGACACACATCTATATGTGTGCACCCAACACATGCAAGCATGTGTATATCCTAGAGGGCCAGATCTCATTCTATAAGCAGCTACGTGCCATACGGGTGAAAACAAAACAAGAAAAAGAGGGATGTATCTCGCTGGCCACCCTTACTTCAAACACTGTTGCAGCGTCTTCCCCTCATAGCCCTCGGGAGATGCCTTGTATGGAGGGTCTGTTACCGCATCTCAAGCAGATGTGACTGGGGAAAAATGCAGATGTGTCACCACCCTTCTGGCACAAGTAGCAGAGAACAAAACAAATGTGCTGGAGAGAGCTACTCTCCTCTTTCCAGAGCAGCAGCACATTGTATGGAATGAGAGTATGTTCTGTGGATCCAGCCAGCCTCTGCAAAGAGGTAAGCATCCACTCCCTTCTTCTTCGGCAAGTGCCTGATGAGGATGGGATTGGTTGCATGTAGATCTCTATGTCTGACCTAGTTACCACAGGGCTCATTTTGCATTGGGATGGAAGGTAGAAACAGACACTTTTGGACACGCTTTATCTTGCCCTAATGCAGAAAGTCTTAAATAGATCTCCATGGGCTCTTGGGGGAGCTAGATGACTAGTGCAGGTGTGAACATCTCTACGCTTGACATTAGCAGCTAGCCAGGATATTTCACCGCTCTTCATATTTCTTTGCAACAGGTAGTTTTGCCTCCTGCCTGCTGCTGATGAGGAGCTGGCCTTGACCCTCCCAGATCTTGCTCTAGCTGGCAAAACTCCTGAAGGAGCTTCCCCAGGCTACAACTAGCTAGAAAAGGAGTCAGTCTCTCATGAAAAATAGCAGAACAGCTGCACAGTTTTTCTGTGGGGCTCTCAGTGGCTGAGCAGCAGGATTGTAATAACTGTTTCTACCTACACAGCATTTCAGTTCTCCGTCAATGGTAGAAAACTCATTCCTCTTTCCTCTTAGAGTCAGAATATTTATCTTCTGGCTGCAAGAGGTACACGTTTAGACAAAGTGCTTGGTTTTCCTTTGAGCTGCTGAGAGCATTCAGTGACATTGTTTGTGTCTTTCCCAGACATTTAATGTTCTTATACACATAGTGCTCTCATGGAAACAAGGTAAAGCCGATAGAAAGAAATAACATCTTGTGTCATACCAGCTGAAACAGTTAGGAAAAAAAACCCACAAATAAATTAGGTAGAGAAGCTGTTCATTAGTTCAGAAACAGAAGCAGCAAACTTCAGAATTAAAACTGGAATGCGAACAACTGCTCTGAATTTGGCTGTGTTAATCAGCAAGGTGATTTGAGAGAAATGGTTTCTACCAGTTGTGCAGAAAGTTATGCTGCAGTGAAGAGAGAATCCTTTGAGATCGACAGTCAAAGAGAGAGAGGTAATTACCACCAATATAACACCAAAGGCTTAGTTGGAAGGAACTGGAAAATTGCAAAGTGCACAAACCAGCTTCTCAAGTAGTTTAGGCAGAATTTAGTCACCCATGTCCAAATATGTGATCCACAAAGGAGTTGCTTAATCCTTTAGATGTCTGAGAATCTGTAAGCACTTGAGTTTGGACAGGAAAGCTTAGTTTGGCGTCAACATTTCTGCTACAAAGCCTGCCCAATGGAGCCATGATACTGACTGAGACAAATACTTTTTCTCCATCTCTGCCAAAGACTGTGAGATTCATGGCTTGTGCCTCAGTTCCTGGAGACTGGATCCAGTAAACATGTTCAAAGGACACCTGAAGTTCTTTGACAGTCATGAAAGTTTGAGCTGCTTTCATTAACAGAGGCGATGATGAGACTCTTATCCATAATAATTTCCACAGATAGCCTGTGGTTTTGTCAAAGAGCAAGAGAGAGGTAAGTTTCCTCGTCTTAGGGTGCTCAGAGTCTGTATCAACCACTCCCATGAAGGTGTCCTAGTCATCCAGCTATTTCCCTGGGAGGCAGGTGGAGTAGTTTCCACACCTCTCCATGAAGATAAGACTGTGCAAAAAGAAAAATGAGAATTCAGGATGCCAGAGAAAGAACAGGACAGACTTTGAAGTCTTCTGCTCTGGACACTTTCCCCAGCAGTGAGGACTCTTGAACGCTAATTTTTGAAAGATTTAGGTTAAACTCAACTAAAACAGCAGGACTTCTCAGTGTACACAGCTGAAGATTTTTAGGAAACCAAAAGCTTTTTTGTCTTAAATTTTGGCACCAGGTGACAGTCTAAATCATACATTAGGCAGCCATTTCCTTCTTTGGATTGTGCCCTAAGGGCCTTATAGTTATTTATCCACAGCAGGGGCATCTGTGGACCAAGAGGTCTTGGGATCTGCAGACATTCTTGCTGTCAAAGACCTACCAAACAGCTAGGTCCTGTCCCTGGTATCTTCTTGCTCTGTTTTTCTTTCATGCCAAACTCAACACCTACCAAAGTCCAGCAGTTGCCAATGGTTTTGAAAGGTGCTGATGACTGCACTTCTCAAAGGGTTGGCCTGGAGGAGTACCTCTTCCTCATCTCCATCCTCCTGAGACACCTTCCTTTTGCTTTAGGTGGTTGCCAGTGCATGATCAGGGACACCAAACACTCTCCAGATGCATCAGAAACAGGTTCAGTAGACAAAAGAAAGGTTTGACGTGTCTCTCACTTGATATAGGGTAGCTTAGTTTTTTTCTATTTATTTATTCATAGTTAAGATCCCATACACAGAAATTTCTGTACCTCTTTGATGTCCTCTGTCTTTCTGATCTCTGATATCTCTGAATGATGATTTTCATAAGTTAAATATATGTTGTGCAATTGATTTTATCAATTTTAATTTGTTGTCTCTGTTTCACTGAGTGTTCTCCTGAGGTTTTTTTTGTGTAAGGAAAAATGGTAAGGAAGAGCATCTGATTTATCTTCCACATTCTATTAACTAGCTTGGATAGCTCTACCATATACTTTTTCATTTCCTCCCTAAATGATCCCAACCTTTTCAGTCTCTCTTCATATGGAAGTCATTCCATGCCTCCAATCTTTTTTTATTGTCCATCTCCCTATCTAGTGTTACTGTTTTCTCTCCAGTGCAGGGAGACCAGTGGCAAGCATGCAGTTCCAGGCAGCTGGAGGACTACCATTTATGCCATGACACAGTGGGATATAGCAGTCTCAAACTGTGAATTCCACTTTGCATTTGAGCCTCCATTTTGCACAACCTGCTGAATGTGTTAACCCTGGGCCAAGATGTGGAAACGTGCTCCAGTACAGCCTGCTGTCAAGGAAAGGTATTAGACACTATCCGAGAAAGCCATTTTGTAGCAGTCTGGACCCAACTACTGCAATTGGCTTTGAACTGTTGGCCCACACCAAAGGAAAAATAGATTTTAAACAGAAGGTGCTGGCACGCCTGGTGGATCTGCAGCTTCACAGTCTCTGCACATGGCAAGAAGACATTTTGCTTAGCTAGAGATATTGCTCTCGGCAGTGTGATCTGCTCACTGCCACACATTGAACTGCTGGTAGGAAAATTACCCCTCTTATTCTGACTGATAGACAAATCTCTGATTCATCAAAAAGCTGAGGTTGGACAGAGGGAAAGGTGTAGTCTCCAGATGTTTGTCATGAGGCAAAGTCTTATGGTGACTTTGAAAAGAAAAATGAATGTGAAAATACCATATGGAAAGGAAGAGTCGCCAGTCTAGCTAGAAATGGTAAGGTGACTAGAGTTCCTGCAATTTAAGCACAAATTTTATTTGGTGTGGATCTGGTGGACACATCTTTGCATGGTGGACTCATTATATTATACATCATAGCTTTCTTTCATGCCAGATTTTTCTCTGTTGTTTTGTGGTGGTTGTTTTTTAATCATTGCTGCACACAAATTTGTCTTTGTAGTAACCAAGGCTCTCACGGTCAGTCTCAGCATTATATCTTGCTTTACCAACATGGTGCATGTGGTGGGACATGGGCTGGTCCCACTCAAAAGGCATTTCTATCCTACCCCCACACTGCCCTTTCTCAGAGGAGATGTTGTTTGGAGAGTACTGTCCTACCAGATGAGGCAACATTCTGCACCTGAAGCCTGATACTTGCAGCCTCCACTATTCCCATCCCATCTCATCACCCCAGGGTACTGGAAGCACCTGATCAGCTTCACAAGTGCACAGTGCAGCACAGACAGCTATGCTACTGTCACAAGCAAATCAGCCTGGTAATCAGTTCCCTGGAAATGGGAAAGGGCTCTACCTGCAGAACAGGGAGGCTGCCATCCACTGAAGGCCTTCTGAAGCTTTGGGCAGAATGCTTGAAGCTCTGGATGTAGCATCACACTGTTCTGGGAAAGGAGATGACACATAAGAGCTGTCATTTCGACATCTAAGAACTGCCTCAGGTCCTTCATTCATCGCTCTAGGGAAGTACCTTCATGCCTCTCTAGATTATTCTATACTTAATCCTGAACCTTTTATTCATCTTGTTGTCCTTTCATATAATCAAGGAGATCCTCTGAGGACTCAATAATTTTCCAGACCTGTAAGACCCACCCCACCTCTATCTTTGCCTTGTCCTGCAACCTCAGTAATCAACCAAGTGCATGACAAAGAACAAGAAAACTGTCAACTAGAAACTTATGGAAGAGCAGGGGAAGAGGTGACTTCAAGGCTTCATAAAAGTTGAATCAAAAGCCGAAGTGAAAGAGTGAGTGCTCTGGACACTAGCAGAGGCATAGGCTTTGAGGCTTGGATAGAAAAGCAGAAGTGAAAGAGGGAAGTTTTCCAAATAGCAGAGTAAGTGGGAAGAGCAGCAGGAATGGTAATGGGTGCCTTATTCCCTGTAGTGGGAAGCTGTTCTTGGCTCTTGACGGTTCCATGCTTTGAACACATAGCAAATAAATATTTCTTCTCCTTTCAGCAGAGGTTATTTTCTTTCTCTGTACTGAGGCTGGATGATTGTTTCCGAAACACCTATATTAGTGACTAACTTTTTTGTTATTTATGACTTAAGTTAACTGAATAGTAAGACCTCCCTATTTCGCACTAAAATATGGAGATATATTTGAAATCACTGGATTTACAAAATTACAGCAAGTGAAGAACAACAATAAAAAGCAAGGGTAATAAATGACAATGTGCACTTACTTAGACAATTCTCATTGCAGTATAATTATTTATTATGCCACTGTATAACTTATAGAAAAAGTAAAGGCTCCATAATGCAAGTCAAAATTACAGCAGTTTGTCTGTTATTATATTTGGTGACACAAGGAGTGAAACCAGCTTTTCTACTAACCTGCCTTGTACCAGGTAGTGCAAAGGAGGAAGGATTCTGCATCCCCTGGTATCGATGCTGTGGTCTTCAGACCACTGTGGAGGAAGGCAAGGCATTCCTGTCCTGTCTATTCTCCAGTACAGAGGGACTTCATTTGTCATAGATCTAAAGTCAGCTGTGCCTGGCTCCCAGTTAAAGTTACCTTATAAACCTTAGCAACATAAAGAGGCTTAAAGTATAATTTATAACCTAGGTGAAGGTGTTTGCTGACGCTGACCTTAGTGTAAATGGGAATCAGGCTGGTGAGCTCCGTAGATCACTAGGGCTTGTGTAAGAAAACAGCCATATTTGATTTGAAGTACCTACTATTAGACAAGAAATCATAAACAATAATTTCCCTTTAGTAGACATGAAATAGCTCAAACTCATTAGACCAGACAATCCTCATCAGGGAAAAAGGGCTTTAACCAGCTAGTCTGTAGTAGAGATTTCTAACGTGCAATTCCCAGTTCCTGGTGAAAGCTCATACAGAGTTGCCAGATAACATTTATCACCACACACAATGAAAAAAAAGATTAATCTCGTGGAGAAAAACTATATTTGGTCCATATTTTTCTGTTAAACCTGATGAGGAGGGTGAAGGGGATGTATCTTTCTTCCCTATCATCTTTATCATGTACAAAGGAGTATAAACCTGTTTGATACACAGATGCTTTCCTTTCACAGTTTTCTAGTGAGCTAGTATAGACAATAACAGGATTAAATGTGTTATTTGAGATTAATAGACTATTTTATATTTTGAAAGCTAAGCAACATAGCTTTACCATGTACAGAACAAACCAGAACTTGGCTGCAGTCAATGCCTTGAGGAATAGACTCCTTCTGGCAATCCTATTCAACAGTGCAAGAAACACCTAACCATCCTAATTGAGAAAGCTTTTTCCAAAGAGGTATTGTAGGGGAGGAACAAACATAGCTTTTCCAAGTCCATCTTTACCCTGAAGAATCCTTCCACATTGCTCTGTTTGCACAAATATATGACAGGGGGAAACGAAAAAGACAAACCTCATATCGACTTCTTTTGAAACAGACAGGATTTGGATGTTCCTGTTTAACCAGACTATTGCCTTAAGAAACAAGATCTACTGTCATTTTAAGTTCTGGCAGATACAGTAAACATATTTGGATCCAAACCGCATTGTATTATGTGTGTGCCTTACTGTGAACCAAATGCATTAGTGTCTTCATAATGTATTTTACATATGAAGCACTAATAACAGAATCACAGAATTATTGAGTCTGGAA
>VWZK01002031.1:7694-55287 GCA_013396935.1 Baryphthengus martii
TTTTTTTTTTTGTGTGTGTAAATGGGATCTCTCTGACTTTGGAGCTGACGGGGCTAACGAAGGGAAAGGTTTCCCATTCAAGGCCAGTTTACTGAGCGTGATCACGTGTCTCCAGAAACTGCTTTTTTGTTGTGCTGTGGCTGCACATGTCCTGTCAGTGGTCAGAGGAGTTCCGAGCCCTGCCCTTCAGGCTGGGGTAGCTGTGTTGAGAAAGAGTTTATTTTTATTTTTTTTTTTTAACTAAGCAAATGAGTTTGGGGATTTTTGTTATTACTGTTGCGTGGGGGGTTCGTGGTAATTGTGCTACTTTGGATCCCCTGGAAAGAATTTGAGGCAGCTGCTGCGTAGAATAGATTTGAACCTTTATTGTTTTAAAATGGTGTGTGGATAATTGGACAGAGTTGTGACATTTCAGTCTCAAAATATCTCGGAGCCTTTCAGTTTATCACGATTAGGGGCTCAAGATGCTTGCTGTAACTCCTAGATCCTACTTTCTCCGTGGACAGGGAGTTATGCCCGGAACAAGGTTGGGGTTTTTTATTTTATTTTAGGAAGAATCATCTTGCTGGAAATGTCATTTCTGGCTGCTTGTGGGAGAACGTGGCTCCTCTGAACAGGGTGTGTTAGTGGGGAAGAGACTTGGAGGTGATGAGTTTGCTAATCCTGGGTGAGGTTTCCTGATAGAAATGGTATCAAAAGCAGCGCTCTGATTATCTGTTATCCACTCTTGGATGTGCAGAAGAGACCAACAGACCTACCCCAAATTATCCTACCTGCCTGTACTTTAAAGAATATTTCTAAAGCTCCTTCTCTGGCCTTCCTGTTCGGTTCCCAAGGCCCGACAGCGCCGCACCAGCTTCTTTCTACGTTAATTGTGATTGATTACCTTGCAATCTAGGACAAGATTGCCTTTGAAAAGCTCTGTGCTGGTTTGGTGTCAGGAATTAAAATCAAATGAAGTGATTAGTGTTCTATGAAATATCCCAGAGCGATAGAGCGCTCCTCGGCTTTCAGCCGTGTTTTGGCCCTTAACCTTCCCCTCCCTTCTTCTCCTGGAGCAAGGTCCTAAATCTGTTGTCCTCGCGCTCAGGTGAATAGTTCCTGTATCGGGAGATGGTGGTGTAACTCTCTGCCGAGCTTCAGAGGGTAGATTTTGCTGGCTTTAATGGTAAATGCAGAGTGTGTTCAAAGTGCAGCGTGTCACGGCAACGGCGACGCTCGTGCTGAGCGCTGAACGTGTCTTGAGGTGAGCTCGAAATCGGATCGCTCTGTAAATGGCAATAAACGGTTCAGAATTGTCGCTGCTGTCAAGGTACAGTCATGTCTCATCGTCTTTTTTTTTTTTCCTCACACGAGTTGTCTTTGCCGTTTCTTGTTATACCTGTTCCCGAAACCAGTGAAGACTTTGCAGCGTTGGCTGTTCCTCCTCCCCCCATGGCATTGGCACGGTTGGGAATTTTTTGTATCTTCTCACCAGCTGCCAGCACACACTCCTTTTAACTTGCTAAGCAACTCCCCACGTTGTTCATTTTGCTTTAACAGAAAGCTGGATTTTTTGGGTTGTCGACTGAAGTAACCAGCCCTTCAAAAATCGCTATAACCGAGGAGTGGTGGGCTTTATTTTTTTAGAATAATGATTATTTTTAAATAACGATGACCTTGCTCGCTGTGGGGCTTGGGATTCCGGTTGGGCTTGCCAAGTGTAACGAACCTGGATCGTGACAGAGTTGGCTTGGTGAAGGCTCTAGGAGTGTGTCTTCTGCTCTCTGGGAGCTGGCTTGGCTGCAGCTCGGAGTTTCTTGCCTACAGAGTCTTCTCATCTCCCCCAAACTCCTCTTACCAGCACTGGCTCGACAGCAGCTCTACTCTCGGGAGGCAAATAGATATTTGGGTATAAATCCTGGAGATTGGTTGTTGCTTTGTACAAAGTTACCGAGTGCATCCCTGGTAAATGCAGATGGTAACTTGTCATTACTGCAATTTTAAATATTTTTGGTTCCCTGGAACTGAAGTGGAGTCTTGAAGGCTGGATTTTAAGGCTAAAATAAGAGAAGGCTCAATAAAATCTACAAAAATAGCATCTGAGTTTGTCAGCTGCTGAAATGAGAAGGGAAATAACTTTTTTTTTTTTTTTTTCTTCCTATTAGCAAACCAAAGCTTGGTTACCTTGTGTGGTGTGTTGGAGCCCTCCTGTAAAACACCCTGGCGGGGTCAGGGGGGACAGACTGGGATTTAAGGTGTGCAAAGTTGCTTCCTAACGAGGTGACGCTCGAGCTCACCCCGGTGCGATACAAAACGTGCCGTGAAGGTCGGCGCTGCCCCATCACTGAGGTCTGTTTGAGATACTCTTGAAGTAATGAGGAGATTAATTTGGGGAGCCTTTTGGGCAAGGACAGCTGGTTGACCCACGTTACCCCATCACAAGCAGAGGTGATGTCTACCGTTGACCTCTGAGCTTGAATTCACCCTCTGGGAGGCGGAGGTGCTGGAGCACGGAGTTTTGCTCCGACTTGACCGGAGATCGCCTGTCTCTTCCAAGGATTCATTCCAAAACTCGGTTTTCTCGGATTATTTTGGTCTTGCTTATTTATACATCCTTTTAAAAGAAATTCAGTTATTCTGCAGAAGCCAAGGAGAGCCTGTGTAATTCTGAAACGTGGCTCGTGGAAGCTACAGGCCCCAACATGCAGCTCTTACTAGAGGCAGCAGCTGCTCTGGACAAGATGGAGCTCTGCACGTTGGGACGAGGTGGCATCCGCCAGCCGAGCGTGGCCGCCTCCTCCTCCGTCTCGAATGGTGCGTGTGGTAGGAGAGTTGGGACCACTGCTGGAGATCTCTCATGTTTGAAAGGCCTGACCTGGTCTGGAGGTGTCTCCCTGGTGGGCCCCTCACCAACCCGGCGTCGTAAGAGGTCACGGGAATTTGCCTGTCCAGTTGAGTCTGTTCAGCCGCCGTTTATTCTGGTGCGAAACGAGACAAAATTTGCAAAGTGATGAGATATTCAAATACAGAAGGAGCTTTCAGACAGACGCAAGTGGGTAGAAACCTGCAGTGCTGCATTTTATGGATGAAGAACTAGCGAGAAATTGTTTTTACAAAGCTAGAAGGCTCGGCTGGAGGTGCTTTATCAACTCTTTGAGTGTGCGCCGGGACCCATCGGATCTCTGTGCAGAAAAGGCTTTGAATTCATAAAACCAACTACGTCCTGCGAAGGAAAGTCTCGTGAGCCTCTTGCAGTGGGTCTTCCTTCAGGCTCCACATTTTGGAAAACACCCACCGCCTTCGGTGGCAAAAGGCCGCCCGTCCGTGAGATCGGTAATGCCAGGTTTAAAGGAACCGGAGGTTACGGAGAATTAGGCGGGTGGCTGAAGTTTGCCGCGGGTCGCAGTTGTCTGAATGTATTTATGGGGCTTCTGGAGCCTTTTCAGGTTTTCAGTGGTGCTTAGCGCAGATATTTTGCATCTTGCGAGCGATCTGGAACAGCTGCTCCCTCACCCATTGAAATCAGATCGCTTAAGTCGTGGTGACACTCAGTATAATTTTGTTCTCCCATCCTGGCCCTTCCTCCTCTTGTCTTGTTGTTTTGTTTTGTTTTTTTTTTTTTATGGTTTGCTCTTGGCTCGCTCCCGTTTCTGTGGTACAACATGAGCTTGCTTGCTCCTGGTGCGTAAGTAGGGCCTGGAACGAAAATGCCGTAATGAGACACTTCACCGTCTTTTTGTTGACTTGCCTCCAGTTCATTAGAGCAGACGTAGGAGGTTGGCTAAACCTAAAGCCTGATTTTAATGTTCAGGAAGGAAGTTTCTTTCCATCTTAAAAGGAACACCACCTCATTACGACTGTCACATGGGCCTTGGGATCATCTCCCGTGGAGCCGAGACGCGGTTTTCTTTACATCTTGGTGGTGCTTAGATTTTTTTGGGAGGAGTCCACAGTGATGCCTTGGAAAGAAATTTTGGGGTGAGTTGGTTGAATAGTGGGTTGAGGGCGGAGAGTGAGGGGATAGCTGGTTAACTAATTATTTGGAGAGGAGAAAATTATGTTTCCATCTTTCTGTGGAAATTGTTGGAGGTGTTAGAGATCACACTGCCTGTCTGAATATCAAACTGTGTAATCTGGCTCTGACTACCTGTAAAATATCTGAAAATTTCCCCAATCTCCGGCCGTTACAAAAGAATCGTAATCCTCTGTTAATTTTGACTGCGTTTAATTCAGTAAATGGCATTTCTCCGAAACTCCTGCCGTGTTAATCTAACCGTGTGAGGAGCTGTCAGCTCCTGCTTCCACAGCAGTGTTTGTTTGATAAAGAAGGAACCGCTTGCCCAGCCAAGCCACCGAGGCCGGGCTGGGTCAGCAGATAGGGACAACGTGTGTCATCCAGCTGTGCCGTGGCCAGACTCGACCTAGGCCGGGCCTTTTCTCTTCCCTGCCCCTCAGAACCCCTGAAAAGACTGCTTGGAAACGACGTGGATGTTTCGTCACGTCATCCGTGTCACGCTGGGGAAAGATGGAGAGAAGGGAAACGAAAGCTCTGGTTGTTGCCTGGTTTTCAGGTGGTAGAGGATGCCTTGTGCTTTTCCACCCAGCCTGGAAACAGGAGAGGTGTCTGCGAGGAACCTGTTCTGGAGTGGCCGGTGCATCTCAGGAGGAGATGGGTCAGCCTGGTGCTAACTTGGTGTTCCCCCCTCTCCCAGGTCAGCCCGTCTCGATGTCGAGTTACAACCTAAACCTTACTTAGGTCTTTTTGTACCACAATTTTTCGCAAGTCCAGAAAACTACCCTGTTAACCTGAGCGCGTATCTGCCTTTGAGTAGGTCCTGAAGATGGCAGAAAACCAGTTGTGTGGTGTCTTTAGATAGGAGAGTGGTTGCAATATTTCATTGAGGGTCCTGAGAGATGCCTAAATAATGTGGTGTGATAAGCAGCGTGGCCACGTGTCAGAGGGAACAACTGCCTGAAGAAAGGGACTGTGATCCCAAGCCTCGATAAGCTGGATTTGTTGAATTTGTTCAGGAGGGCTTCAAGTCAGGCTGGGAAGGAAAGATAGATCAACAAATGCACTTTGTTTCAAACACGGGCAGGCTTGACACATTCCAAAAAAAATACCAGAACCCCCTCAGATCCCTGCTTGTATTTGGGCACCAGCGCTCGTACCCTGTCGGGTTATTTCCAGTGGGGGTTTGAGGTGGGGCTCTCATTTGAATTCCCCACCAAATGACCTTCCTCTGATTGATTTCTTTCAGGAACAAACCATTCCTTAATGATACATCCTGTAAGCAAAACTCCGGTCAGTTTTAATCAATTTGAAGAGTATTAGGAAGAGCGGTGCTTTAGGAAGGTCCTCCGAGATGTGTGGACTGGCCTCTTGCTGAGAAATGTTAATAGGGTAATTACGGAATTGTGTTTAGCCAGGGAGGTGGAGTTCACAGGATAGCTGCTAGGAGAAAACTTACTCATCTTTTTTTTTTCCGCTAGTAAAATGTGGTAGTCTGGATTTACAGAAAATCTCCCCAAAGGAACTGGTCTGATATAATCAAGGAAAGGAGCATCGTTGAACGGGGCTGATCCTAAGTTTAGGGGAGCTCCTGAGGACTCTTGTTTAGAAATACCTGACCCAAATAATTCTAAAACGTCCCCTTTTCCTCCTGTGCGTAGCAGCATCGGTTTATTCTGAGGTCTGTGTGTTAGCAGAGGGTTAGAGGAATAGAAAGTGTCTTTGGTCAAACTCCGACCTCCTGGAAAATGTCAGAAGGAAAAATAAAAAAACCAGGCTCCCTCTAGTTGCAGAACTGAAACTATTGGGCAGAGGTCAGTTATCAGAACCCTTTGGCAACCAATAATTTCATCTGCTTTGGTCATTGATAAAGAGATGATGATGATGATGCATCACCTTGCAGTTCTGTATTAAACTTAAGATTTTAGGATTTGTGGGGGGTGAGATGAGGAGGCTTATTTTTTCCGTAGCTTACAGAAAAATTGATTTCTCCTTCAAGTTTCCAAAAGGTGAATGTTTCTAACCCTGAAACTAATTCTCTACGATAGGCCAGAAGTCAGGTTTTGGTACCCTGAGCTTATAGGCGTGAGGCAGAGCAACCCAGCGTGCTTTGCATCGGTGTTGCTTCAGTAACAGGCTTGGCCTCTTGTCCTGCTTCTGCTGAGGGACTGAGGGAAGTTGGTGGAGTTCTCAAGTTTAAAAAAGGGATTGGATAAAAGGAAAAAAAAAAAAAAAAAAAGCAGCGCACGTTTCTGTGACGCCGTTCTTGCTAAAACACGCTCCTCGTTGAACCTGTCCTGGTGAGACGCCTGATACGCATCAGTGTGGTGTTTACCACGGGGTTTTCTTGTCTTTTGGGGGCATCTTCGTCTACTACAGAGGAGGATCTTTCTTTTCATCTTAACTTTAATTTCCCCTCAGCCTCTTCCGTCTCTCTTTGAAAGCAGACCACCAGAGGAAGAGAGGCGTTGGAGCGTGACGTGGGGCGCTGGCCCTTCAGAGGGCTATAAAAGGCAGCGAGTTCAGGCTGGGATATTGACCTCAGCACAGCCAGTTGCACCTTAAATAGATCAGATGAAAGAATTCCTCGCTGGAGGACGAACCGCGTTTGCTCGCGAGCGAGGACGGTCGTTAGCTTGTGCCCCTTTCTCAACTTGAACTCTCCAGACTGGTTATGGAGGAATTGGAGTTGCTTCTGCTTGGGAGTTTTCAGGAGATAGAGACAGGCATCAAAGTGTCCAAAGTGCCAGCTTGAGGCTGGAGAGCGACCTGTGGGTGAAAGCAGGGTTTGCTGAAGCATTCTGCACTGGCCATTGGCTGTTGTGCTGCCCCCCTCCCGGTCAGTTCTGTTGCCTGGGTGACATTGTAACGTTGCTGTGGTTGGAAAACGTTGCAGGGGAGTAACGGCTGCTTGCCTCAGGTCTTTGGGTTGGTGTGAACTGTCACAGCCTGGCTGGTTTTGGTGTGTCTCTGAGGCTTCACGCCAGCTCTGGTTCATCATGTTCGTTTACATGCACATGTGCTCCGTGTGCCGGTGCTGTCACCCCTATTACACCTTCGCGCTGGTGAGTATGTGGAAAACGGGCTTTGTCTTGACCGAGGCCACGGGCAGCTTAACCCTCGTGGTGCCCTTTGAACTTGAAAAGGTGGCAGAGGTTTAGTCTACGGGGAGGGCGTAGAGGTGGGAGGTCAAAGCTTTCCTCCCTGGAGGCAGCGCGGATGCGGCGTGTTGATGGTGTTGGATGTTGGAACCTCCCAAGAGCTGACCCAGGCTTGATGTTTTGCAGCAGCTTCAGAGCTCTTGGTAGTTCCAGAGGATGTGGAACGTACTAGAAACGGCAAAGGTCAGGGCAGCCTCTCTGCTTTGATTGGGGTTGCCTCTTAGAAGCATCAATGCTCGGTTGATAGAGTCTCTTGGCAGCCTTGTGATCAAGACTAAAGATTTTTCTTGAGTGATTCTCCTTTTGCCGCGACTCTTCATGTGGAGGTTACCCTGCCTGGGCATGGTTGGTGTTTCTCAGAGGCTGGAAAGCGGGCAGAGAAAGCTGCTGGTTTTGAACCCAGGTCTCTTCCATGAGCTACTGTAGATGTTACCAACCTGCTAAGCTGATGTCGTCGTCGATTTTCTGCTTCATAGTTTGTTGATTTTGATAGAACCAGCACAGAAAAGTTGGGGGAACATGGATGGTTTTATTCTCTTGCCCGATTCAATGATTAAATCCAACATGACCGTGATCCCAACTGCCTAATCCTTAGGGAGAATGACTCCCCTTTCCCAGCGCTGTCCATCACTAACAGAATTTCCTAGCCCACGTGGCAATCTGCTCTGTATCTGCGCTGGCCGCAGAGACTCCTTGCCCTTGCCTTTGGGCAACAAGGGGTTGGAGACCTAGCCAAGGAGCGTACTTTTCTCCCAAGACCTAGTTTCTTCACTCCAGTAAGATCCCATCCAGATTCAGCCTTGGGGCGCTGAGCAGCTCGTTCTGCGAGCCCGCGGGACGCTGGTAACCAGCCTCCACCTTGGGCCAACATCTCGGCTTGACGGCTTCCGGGCCTCCTCCGGAGCTCGGTGGTCCCCGTCCTCCGGCCGGTGCGACGATGGCAGGGGAGCAGCTGCCTCCTCTGGCTGAATTCTCGGGGCCCGCTCGGGCTCGTCTTTGTACCGGCGCTCGGCGGCCAAACAATAGTTGGTGCCGGCGGGGCCATGTGGCGCGTCACGTGCGCGGCGCTGTTTCTGCCGGGGTCCTCGCCCATCTGTTCTCGGCTCTTTCTGGGTTATCAGGCTCCGGTCCAAGTCCTCGCAGGCAGCCAGCTCCACGGCCAGAGATTACGAGCACTAACCTTCCTGGCAGGAGTGGGGTGGCTTTGCTTTTATGCAGATTAGCCATGTGCTTCTCACTTCAAGGCGTTCCACAGGAAAAGACGTTTCCTGTGTTTGGTTCTCGGTGGGCGGCTCCGCCGGCATCGGGCCGGGCCGGGGCTGAGCCTCTCGGCGGCGAACGGGCTTGGGAGAGGGATTACGGAACGTTGGCCTCCCCCCCACCGCCCGCCGCTCTCCCTCCTTCCCCTTCCACCTCCACCGCTACGTCACCACAACACAACCACACGCGCGCTCATACTGTTGGTGTCATTCATTCAGTGCCAAGATTGCTTTAAAAAATTCCCTTGGCCCCAGTTCAAACAGGAGTACAGCTGGGATGTGTTAGATTTTAGGCAGTCTGCCCTCAATTTGAGATGAGTTATAAATAGCAGTGCCGACTTCCTTAACTACCACTCTCCGAGGTAAAATGCAGGTTAATTACTGTGGGAATCAATTAGGGCTTCTCTCGGTTAAACAGCCAGTAATGCTTCGGATTATTTTTTGATCACAAAAAATGGACAACAAATCTGGTCGGGAAAAGATTTCAGACCCAAGGTGAGAGCGTTAGGCTTTTTTATTATTTTTTTGGCCGTTCTGTTTTTTTATTTTATTTTATTTTTTTTTTCCTCTGAGCAGCCGAGGAAACCAGTTGTGGCCAATACCCACGTTTGCCAATAATCGAATGACGCTGATTTGAAACTGGAGAGTTGAATAAATGACTATCCTCCCTGTTCTTCCTCCGGCGTAATAAAACACAAATATGTAATAAAGTAATCGGGGTGGGGGGGGGGGCGGAATGAGAATTACATTTTTCGGTACAGCTACGGAGGGTTTGGCTCTTGCTTCCAAAGTGGGATTTGCCTCTTCCCTTTACTTTTTTGCCTTCTGGGACCATTAAGTCAGTCCCCTCCAACTTAACCCAACTATTCTTTCAAGAAGCCAAATTTCTCTTCTACCGGACAAAACCTGGAAAGAATTTTGTGAAAACCTGTCATCTGCTTAGAAACTTTTTATTTATTTTTTTTATTAAGGAAAACTCTGGCCTTGTTTTTGAAGAGGAGCTGCTTTTCACGGTGCCGTTTTCATTTGAGGGCTCTGACGTCCTTTACACTCCACGTACTGACCGGGAGAGCTTTTGAACCCAGCATTTTAAGCAAGCGTTGGGCTCGCCGTTCCAAGCTCTTAGTCTAGAAATATCTTAAATTTTCTCGAAAACGCAGCAGTTTCTCTGGAGCACCAGCTCACGGTCGCTTTCCTTCCAAACAGTTTTTGCTTTTGAAAGTTTTGAGTGGTGACAGGAGTGCGTTTTGTCGAGTTGGGGTCCCTTAGCAGCCGTCTAAACCAGCGGAGATGCCGAGGCTGAGGGGAGAATAGAAGCAATTTCTATGAATGCAAGGAGGTGTAAGCAGGGGGTCTGGACTTCAGTGATCAAGGAGCAACACTTTCTCTCAATTATGTCTCTCTGTGGCAGGGCCTTTGCTTTTGAAGTGTAATCACAGTAATCTACTCCTGTGGTTTCCTATTGAAAGGATTTCCCATCTATCAGTCCGGCGAAGAGTCTCCAGCCTTTTTTTTTTTGTAATGCAGTTGGGAGTTTGGTATTTCCTTATTTATCCTGAAGCGTTCTTGCCGGCGAACAGGCGTCGCTTCCTCTTGGCTTCCCCATCTCCTGCGCGAAGGAGCCGGGCGGCACCTCCGCTCCGCGCCGAAGCCTTCGCGCCGGCTCTTCCATCGACCTGCTCCTCACCGCCTTTCGCCTTCGGCTGCTCTTTTCTTGAGGCACGTGCAGTTAAATTACCTCAAAGGATGGAGGTAGCAGATTCAAGTGGACTTCCTGGTGGTAGGCTCGTTAAACCGGAGCGAGAGGAGAGCGGTTAAAGCCCTGTTGGTGCAGGAGATGCGTGTCTTCAACGGGAGATTCGGAAGGGGAAAAACAAAGCGTCGCGGCGTTGGAGACGTACGCGGCAGCCCCAGGGAGCAGGAATTAGCCTGTTGGTTTGCAAGGAGTCAGGAGTGCGGGGATGAAGTTGTTCCTTCATTACAGATTAAGTGGCGTTTACGTTTCTTCTGTGGATAGAATTTTATCTCTAAAGGCTGTAATTTAGAGCGATGCTCTCGGTGTTCGCTTTTAGCGTCCTCGGCCGTGCGCTAGGGCCTGGCGGAAAAGCGGCCGTTCAAGCAGCAGCGCGGTGTTGGAGGCATGTCGTGTGCTCCTGCGCTGAGCGATCGAGGTGACAACTTGGTCACATCCTGGAAATACGTTTGTGTTTTGATTTTTTTTTTTTTTTTTTTTTTTTTTTTTTTTTTCCTCTCTCTCTCTTTTTTTTTTTTTTTTTTTTTTTGTCATAGCTGCGTAAACAGTTCCAAATGTTTCTGGAAGTTTTCTAACAGTCGTCATGCTTCCTGTAGGAATCACGAAAAAGTGGATCTTCACCTTGTTTCATTTCTTCCTGAAGATAGAGTTAGATTTGTGGGTGACCACAGACAAGAAAATCGGTGCAGAGGAGGCAGCATGTGGGGTGTGTGTGTAATAATAGAATAAAAACTATTAAAAAAAGTCCCCGGGCGAGAATGTGTTTGAGAAGCTGCCCTTGCTAGCGGGCTGTGAGGGTGAGGTAACAACCAGGAGGAAGCAAGTAACAAACAAAAAAGATGCTGAAATATTTCATCAAAACCCCAAAGAATCAGGTAGAAGAAGGGAGGAGGTTGTGGGCTTGGGGGGTCTTGAAGGAGAGGTTTGACTTGTCAAAAGCCAAGGGCTGGGAGGTTCTCTTGGTGGCGCCGTGTTTACGTACCGAAGAAGATAACGTGGGGAGGAAGGTGATGTCCCTAATCTAAGGTGATACCCAGAAGGCAAGACTCTGGAAGCATTAGGGACAATTACTTGGAAGATGTAAATAAAATTTGCATCCGTGAGGGTGGACGAGAGCTCCACCTGGGTGCTGCCGTTCAGGGGTAAGTCACTGTAGCTCTGAGGGTTCAGGCTGCGGCCTGTTGTTTTGGTGTACAAAATTCCGTACGGGAGCTTGGTCTGGTCGGCTGGGTACGGCCTTTTGGGAGCGTGGGATCTGGGGCTTCTCCAGATTCCTCCACTGAGATCCTGTAGCCTCAGTCTGTGTTAATCTTCAGCAGTAGCATCGGTGATAACCTGAACATAAAACATGAAACGTAACTTTTTCGCAACTGTTTTAGTATCGACGTGGGCAAAAATGGAAAGATTCAGCACGGCTGAGCATGGCAGGGCCTCTAAACTCCGCCTCCATAATCACAGCGGTGCCACCACGCCACGCACGGCTGGTAGTGACCTGCTGCTGTAGGACGGCCAGCACCAGGGGGGGACTTGGTCTTGGAGGAGGAGACTTGGGCCTAGTTCTTAGCTGATTTGTGCCGTACTGGTGGCAAGTTCAGGAAAAACCTTTTACTTGTGAGGGTGTTGGAGCCTGGCCCAAGCTGCCCAGAGAGCTTGGGGAGTCTCCTTCTCCAGAGAGATTCCAAAGGTGCCTGGACCCTGCGCTGCTGGGCCCCCTGCTCTGGGTGACCCTGCTGGAGCAGGGGGGTGGCACCAGGTGAGCTCCAGAGCTCCCTTCCAACCCCTACCACGCTGGGATTCTCTGAAGTTTATCCAAGGGACTTTGCTATCAGCAGAGTGGGTACCCTCCTTACCAATAACGGGACGCTTTTCCCACCATCTCCGTTACCCTCCCTCCCGTGGCCCAGCTCCGGTTGCCTCAGGAGAGCACCATTAACTCCCCAGGGTGTCCCTGCTCCCTCCGCTTGGCGCGGGCCCGGCGCTGTGCGACTCGCCTGGCAGGCGAGACGGAGCAGACAGCTGGTCAAACAAATGTTTTCAGGGTCTGTGTGTTGGGACTTCAAGCTGTGCTGGCTGTTGGGGTAGGATTTTCTGAAGTGTAGCATACTGCACCAACTTTTTTTTTTTTGTTTCCCCTCTCCTAGGAGGGTGGATTCAGCAAACATAACTGAAATACTGTTCCGGTCTCCGGGATTCTTTCGGGTTTCCAGCCGGAGCTGGCTTGGTGCGATATTTGCTTGTGCAGACCTGTAAAGTGCCACTCCTCAAGCACCTGATCTCAGCAAGAGAGAGGGTGGATCTGTACAAATACCACCCTAGGGCTAGTTGCAGGAAGGAATGGTGTAATAGAGTCCATTGTCATGGTGATCTGGTGGAAAACATCTAATTGGTATTAGTTAGGTCATCGGGAGATCAGGGAACAATTCGTATTCACTCCCAGCAATGGAGGTTAAAGACTGGGCCTGGGATTCATTTAGAGGTCAGGACGCCGGAACGGTCCTTGCTTTGGTACTGCTGAGGTAGAAAGACTGTGTTTTGAGGTTTATAGTATTTTTCAGGAAATTCGATCGACTCTTCTTATGTCTTGGCTCCTCCAGGCAGGGGGAGTACGGATCAGGAAGTCTTAGGAAAGTTGTGTTTATTCAGCTCGTCTCATCTCGTCTGCTCTAAAACTCGAGGACCTGACTTTCAAGGCTGACAGTTTGGGTTGGTTTTTTTTTTTCATGCAGCTGAAGAAATTGGATTTAGAAACCTTTATTCTACAAAAGGCAACAGGGACAAAGCACATGTAAAAAAAAAAATAAAATAAAATATGCAAAAGCGGAACTGCAGCCTTGAACGCCGTGAATGTCGGTAGCGCTGCCCGGTATTGGTACATCAATATGGATTAATTGAAGTGCGTTAAGTGGAAATTAGCAGCCTGTAGTGTTTTGGGAGACCTTGTTACACGTGGAAGAAGCAGCTTTTCTTGTGAATATTTAAATTTTCAGCCTAAATGTACCTTGTTGTGGAATATCTGGACATTAAACTTCTACTTACTATGGGGAGAAGCCACTTGAATTGACAATTTGTCTGTCTTAATGATTCTTCCCCTCTTCTTTTCTGTCCTCTGGCCACGGGAGATAGGTCAGCATAAAATGACTTCTTCTCGTTGGCTTTATTCTTTGTGAAACGTCCGTGGGTTGGAAAGGGCAGCAGGAATCCTGCTGCAATTCAGAAAACAAGCTCTGGGGTTTAGCCCCCGAAAAGAGAGCGAGCTCCTGCTTCTCTGCGCCAACCGGTTGCAAGTTTTCTTCTGGGGTTTTGTTGGGAGGTTGTGGACGATTCCTGCCTGATGTACATGGTGTGTCCCAACTTGCTTTGCAGCCTTCAAGCCCAATGGATCAGATGGGGAAGATGAGGCCTCAGCCATATGGAGGAAACAACCCGTACACACAACAGCAGGGACCTCAGGCGGGGCCGCAGCAAGGACACGGCTATCCCGGGCAGCCCTACGGGCCCCAGACTCCCCAGAGATATCCCATGGGAATGCAAAGCAGGACGCAAAGTACAATGGGCAGCATCTCGTATGCACAGCAGGTAGAGCACCCCAACTTCTGCAGTCTCTTGTTTACAGCAGGGGCGGGCAGAAGAGTCACAAAGGACGGTGGCTCCTGGAGGTACCACCTTCAGCCGGGTCAGAGTCAATGGCTTCAGTAAAACGGTTTTTGTTAAGGCTGTGTGGATCCGGGTGTGATCGTTGTGCCAGGACCTGTGGAAACCTTGCTTCTAAGAGGAGCAGCAGCAGAGGAGTGAATCAAATGAGGGAAAGATAAATAGCGAGGAGAGTAAGATCTTCTTTCCGCTGCGTTCTGTTATAGACGCAGCTGTTCTGTACGGAAAAAAGGATTTCAGGTTGGTTTTGGCTCCTTACATGACCCAAGTGGCTCCTGCTGGACTGTTTGCAGGATTCAAAAAGGCTGCTTTTTATTTTAATTATTTATTTATTTTAAACAAGCAGTCTTCCCTTTCAGTGTTACTGGCATTGAAAGGTGGTCAGATAGGGGTCCTGAAAAACTTCGTAACGGTTCCTATGAACGTTTTGTTACTGCCAAGAATAATGTCGTTTACAAGTGACTTTGGCTGCTGCCTGAGAAGTACCCGCTACGTTCCCCCCTTAACTTCTCTGCACAGATACCTGAATTTGTTTTTCTTGAGCATGATCTTTGTGTGTGCAAGTAAAATACCTTCCTAACTGGTACAACTCTTTATCTCCTTCTCCTATAGATTCCTCCTTACGGACAACAGGGCCCCAGTGCATATGGACAGCAAAGCCAGACTCCGTATTACAACCAGCAAAGCCCTCACCCCCAGCAGCAACAGCCTCCGTATTCCCAGCAGCCTCCATCCCAGACTCCTCACTCTCAGCCTTCTTATCAACAACAGCAGCAGCCTCAGTCGCAACCTCCCCAACTCCAGACATCGCAACCTGCGTATTCTCAGCAGCAGTCCCAGCCTCCCCATCAGCAGTCCCCGACTCCTTATCCTCAGCAGCAATCCACAGCCCAGCAACACCAACAGAGTCAACCTCCCTACACCCAGCAACAGTCCCAGTCACCCTACCAGCAGCAGCAGCAAACCCAGCAGACGACTTCCTCGGCTCTTTCCCAACAGTCATCCTCGTACCCTCAGTCGCAGCCGCCGCAGCAGCAGTCTGCGTACTCCCAGCAACGCTTCCCCCCTCCTCAGGTAGGCCGTTCTCCGCCTTGTTTCAATCCATAAGTGATTTTTTTAGAAGAAATTTAGGCAAATCCTTTTCTTTGCACGTTAAAATCGGTTGAACTGCACATCAGCAAGCTGGCTGGAATGGTTATGGTCACAGAGGTGCCGCTTCCTCTGTTGGGTCCAGGTTTGTAGCTCTCACAGAGAGGTGTTTTGGCACTAATACCGCCGTTTCTTGAAGACTAGTCTTGAGTAAATGCCACTGATTGGCAATACCAGTCCAAAGGATTTCCTAACGGAATGGGTTGTCATGCTGTGGTCCGTGGAAGTTCTCCAGGTGCTCTCCAGAGCTCCTTGGTTTAACGGAAGAGCAGAACACAGCTTGTGCGGTGACAGAAGAGTTTGGTCTTCAGTGTAATCCTTGGCTTTAGGGAGAAGGAAGGAAGCAGCAAGTGCATGGAATCAAAGATAAAATTATGAAGCAAAGTCTTTCTTTCTTTCTTTCCATAAACTGTATTTATTTTCAGCAAGGCTTAATAATATTTTAACAGTTGTGCGAAAAGCAAATCAGGACCAGGGCTTGCTAGAGACGAAGGTAGCTTCTGAAAAGTTGAAGATTTTAATGGCTTTGTTCGTGTAACAGAGCACTTGGAGCTTGTAAGGTCTTAGAAAAATCGAGAAGTGGGCAGTCTCCCAGGACAGCCTCTGTTCTCCAGGATCAGTTTTAAAGGAAAGTGGGAGAACGGCTGTTTTGTCGTGTTTGAGACGACTTCTCCCCGCGCTCCGTGTCGGATCCGCCGCTTTGCTCCTTTATTTCCTGTTTTGGGCAAATGTCACCGAAACGACTTCGTTCTTCCACAGTGTGAGAATACACCAGAGGGATTCCAGCAGAGCTTTTATTTTATTCCCTTATTATTATTTTTATTTTTTTGGTGTTTCTTGATGTTTCAGGAGTTATCTCAAGACTCATTTGGGTCCCAGGCATCATCTGCTCCCTCGATGGCTTCCAGTAAAGGGCAAGAAGATATGAACTTGAATCTTCAGTCCAGACCTTCTAGCCTGCCGGTGAGTGCTGAGCTGCTCTGGAAGTGAATGGGGTGAGGGCAATCAGAAGCACAGCAGGAGAAATTAGCGCTGGGAGTATTCCACATGGAAATGGGAATGATGGAGGCTGCCTGTGCTTTTCACTAAGTCATTAGCTTCTGGCTTCCCACTGGAGATTTGATGTAATTTACAAAAATAATGGATTTGAGAGTAAACTTTAACCCTAAATACTCTGGTCTGCATGTTCTAGCTAAAAGGGTTTGTTGGTTGGTTGGTTTTGGTTTTTTTTTCGAGTTTTCTGTTTGCAGTGTGTAAAGTTGCAGCCTACTGCTTGAGCAGACCCTGACCTCCAGGGGAAAACGTCTCAGTTTAATTTCATTTTCTTGTTCCTTAGCCCACTCTAGCACTGGTGGTTAGGTGAGTGGCAGGTCTGAGGCGTCGGATCCTTAATTTAAATTTAAAAACTGATTTAAGCTTCTTCGGGCCGATCTGACCGAACAGTTGGTGAAAAAAGCAAAGTTCATTAGTACCTGGAGTGAGGAAGATCAGTCCCAGATACCTCCTTCCTTGCCAGATGGAGAATTATATTTTCTTTTGCATTCTAAATCTGCTTGCTGTACACACAGTGAACAGTTGGGTGTGAGGCTGCTTCCAGCAGTTTTGGGACCAGAGTAGTTTAATTTGGGTTAAAACTCCCTCAAGAAAATGCTTAAAAGTTTGGGTTAGTTTGCGTAAGTTGGACTGCGCCTCTGACTTGGAAAAGTTCTGAGCTGCTGAGTTTTGATTTTGCTGGAGTAGGAAGTGAGTGAGCTTTTGTTTTTCTGTTTGGCCACTGGCTAAGTCAGTTTTCTGAGCTGCAGTTCGACTGGTCAGAGGAGACTGAGCTGCGCATGTAGCAGAGTTATTTTTGCTCAGCTTTGTTGTGAGCCCCTTGAAATAATTCCTTTGGATTGTGGGTACAAATTGTCACCCAAAATACAAAGTGATTCTAGTTCTGACCACCTAATGGGAGTAGTTGTGGGTTGTTTCTTTTTTTTTTTCTTTCTCTTTTTTTAATCTTTTTTTTTTTTCTTTTGGACCCCGTTTGCAAAGATTTAATTTGTTCTGAGGCCTAGGGGGAAAAAAAAAAATCCTTTTAAATAGCATATTTCTTTCCACTCTGCCTCTCCACAAGTTCTTCCATGTGACCCATCTTCTGGCGAAGAATGTAGGAAAAGTGAAGCCACTGAAGTAATTGAAGAAATTGCTCTTGCTCTCGCTCCCGAACGGTGGGAAGTCCTGTTCCGTGGCATTGTTGATAGAGCCTTCCTGAATCCTACCAATCAGCGCCCTCTGACTCAGATTATAGGAATTAGTTGCTCTGCTTAGCAGAAGTGGCTCCTTCTTGGCACCAAGTGGGAGTTTGTTTTGTACCTGGTGGTTAAATATATTTGGCCCCTTTCAAGTTTTGCCTTTTGCCAAGCAGTTAAAGAAAAGATCTCCATCTCTGCCGTAAGAACGAAGGGACCTAGAAACGAGGGAATTCGTATTGCTTTAAAAGATCTAAATGTCCACCAATTTCTGATCGGGTACTTCGGAGGTTTGCTGAAAAGAAATCCAGGGTGCAAAAAAAGGGGGTCCAGCATTTAGAACTGGCTGATTATAAAGCTTGTTTCTATTTTAAACAGGTTTACAATCTTGTTTCCTGACTTTATCACCAGTTAATTTGCATTTAAGAAATGGAGCAGTCTTTAGCTTACCCAGCCCTGGTGTATTTTTGGACCTTCTCTTCTTTGGTAGGCAAAAAATTTTACAGAAAAAAGGGGACTCCCTGCAGAAACTCACCCTTATTCTTGCACGTGTGTTGTAATTCCTTGTCGCCTTGTTAGGATCTGGTAGGACACAACCAGCACCCCTGTCTGTAAACTGAGAAATCAGGCGGTGATGCTGTGGAGTGGTTGGAAGAGAGGACCTCGGAGGTGTGTGGAAGCCAACTCTTTGCTTCAGTGATAAATCTCTTGCGCCAAGTTTGGCCTGGGGATGCCGAGAAACAAAAGAATTACGTGGAAGGGTGCTATCGATTTCTTTTTATCTTCCTTCTGTTACTCAGGCTGGCTGGTTTAGAAAGTTTTATCCTTCTCAGGAGGATTCCTAGATCCCTGCTTTGCCATTATGTATGACTTACACCAGCACAGTTAGTTTATGGGCTTCTGATTTTTTTTTTTTTCTCTTTTGTTTTTTAATGGAGTTCTGAGCCCTTTGCCCAAGCCTCAGTGGGTGCTGTGGAATAGCTCACTGGGTATCTTGGAATCGGGGCAATTCGTCCCATGCATCATCTTTAATTAAACAGAGAACAGCTCTGGCAGGAAACGGAGGTTGCTGCTTTTTAGGTTCTTAGGAAGTGTTGAATTTATGTACCCGGTGCCTTTATGCATTAATATTGTGCAGCAGCTTTGCTGTTGGAATTCTAAGCAATTAAAAAGGAGGATATTTCTTGGGCTGACCCTATCAGCGTTTCGTTTCAGGAGGTGGTGGTCTCCTGGATGGTGACATTGTCAAGTGTTAGGATCTGCCTGGGAAGGGTCACGTTCATCATTTCAGGTGGGGGATCTTCAAGACACCTTCCTGATGATGAATTTTGTGTCACTGCCTGTACTTTCTCCTGACGATCTTCCCGTGTTCAGCCTTTGAACAGCAGAAAAGTCAAATTACTGATTTCTCTAATGCTTTGTCTGCTCACCTGTGAGGGGCAAAGTGCCCGGTCTTCCCTTTCTGCTTGTGGTGGAGGCTGTTCTAGCCAAAGGATTTCCTGGTTTGTTGTTCCCATTCTAAAGGCTGTACTTGCTGTGTTTTGGGGGTGAAAGCCGCTGCTGACTTCAACTCGCCGATGCCTGGTAGAGTAGCGCAAACATGTGAGTGTCCTGGCTGATAATCTCACCCATAGCAGGCTCAGTGAAGGATTTCTCTGAAGAATTTTCTGCTTCCCTGGGGAGTCTCTGTCAGGATTGGAGCCAAACTGAACTTAGATGGGTGGTGTGTTTGGGAGAAGAGTCTTTTGTTGTCTGAGTGTAATAGAGGACTCGTAATCCTCAGGATAAATCTCTCTCTCCCAGGAGATTCCGATAGTCTCTTTCTCCTCAACAAAGAATTCTTCCTGGCAAGTCATATCCAGTTTATTCGGTGTCTTTACTTTGTGAGGCTTGGATTCTTGAGTCTGTAGGAGTCAAGTATTTCCAACTATTAATTACTTTTTGCTTAGACGTGGAAGATGCTGGTCACAAGTACAGGGCAAGCAGATGGGAGGTGGAAATCCATTTGGCTTTGGATTGCAAATTAGTTTTGCCGACAAGTTCTCTTGAGTTTTAGGTTGGTTGGGAGGAATTTTGTGTCTCGTTACGGAACGCGCAGCAGATTGTTGTCTTGCCCCAGTCTTTGTCTCGTGAGCTGCCTTGGAGGAGTTGAGTGCAAGTTCCTGATTGTTTTTTGAGATGAAGCAAACTGGGGCAGCTTGGACAGAAGTTTTAGAATTGCCACCCCAGAATGTGCTTTGTTTTGGTCGGTACACCGCGTAGCCTGAGGGAGGAACCCCATCCCTGCTCTGGGCGACTTATATTCGTGATGTGGAGTGGGAGTCATCTTAATCTCATCAATTTCCTCTATTAGAAAACTGTTTTGCTTATTCAGTGGCGTTTCGCTTCGGTTCATCTCTGATTTCGGATCTGAGAGGTGTCTTGTCAATGGCAGAAAGGAGCATAAGGAACTGGAATCAAATTCCTGATCCGTGTTTAACTTTTGGATGTGGGTTCTGGTCTTGGGTCTTTGCCGTGTGGCTTTAGCAAAACGAGGTGTCGTAGGGAGGGGAGAGGAACGAGGTGGCAGAGTTTTGGCTTATGTGGAAAGAACCTTTCTGTGGACGTCCCCAGCAGTTGCAGGGTAATTTTTGTTTGGTTGCCTCTTCCTTTCTTAACTCAAGTAGTTTCTAAATCTGGACGCTGGAGGTTGTCACAGAAGCGCGGTTTGGATTTTCCGTTTTTACGAAGCGGTCATTTCAACTTGTAGTCTGGAGGTGCTTGAAGTGGAATAAAGTTGAGCTCTGTCAGCTGCGTCCCCTGACCTGGAAATAATGAATCCAACAGGCTGAAATGCAGCAAAAAAAAGGTCTCAAAGCTGCCATGGATGGGGAGGGAGGTGAAGCCCAGGAAATGAACATTGTCTTAAAAATTCTCTGAGTTTAAACTCAATCTTTTTAAGAATTTGGGAAGTGGGGGAAGAACCTTTTCTGGTTGAATGTGCTGGTCACTTCGAGCTCTTATTTTTTTATTATTTTTTTTTCCGTGTGGGACTTTCTGCTTCTCTTTGGTTTGTATTGGGCCTTTTGAGCTTGTCTTACTGCTTGTCTTAAGAGAGGGATTAGTGATGTCTGCATTTCAAAGCAGGCTGGTTTCATGCTGGGGTACCTGGGCATCACAGGCCGTATGCAGATAAACTCTCCAGCACCCAAAGGAGCCCAATACCTGAAACTGGGATTAGAGAGATTGGTACCTTCCAGTTTATGCCGACATGAAGGTTTCTATCCCAAGTTAATGGTGTTTCTCTCCCAAGTTACGGTGATGGAGTCAAGAATGTTTATTGTCCCAGCCAGAGCTCCTCTGCCTAAGCTTTTCTTGGTGTGTGATTTGTGGCCGTCATTTCTATGGGGTTTCTAGAGAAGGCTGTACCTTTATTTTTTTAATTTTCCATTTTGCCGATAGCAGAGCGCTGCTTGCAAAGTCACCTTGATCTTCCAGCTGCTCCAGTGACATGTAGGGGTTTGGAACTAGCTGATCTTTAAGGTCCCTTCCACCCCAAACCATTCTGTGATTCTACATCTCACGCCCGTGACCTGCTTGTCAGGGTTCCTCACCTATTTGTCCATGTGGCAATTTTCTCTCCTCCCACCCTTTCCTCCGCCTTTGAACCGGGCTAATCTGAGCCAGCGCTCGGGGAGGAAACTCCCCACGCACGCTGCATCGCCCGGGCCACCCGGAGCCCTGCTCCGCCGAGAAAAGGCGTCGCTCGGAGCCGAAGCCGCTGCGGCAGCTCGGCGGGAGCCTGCGCTCTGCTCGATGCCGGGCTCGTTTCCTGTTTCTATTCTGGTCGCAAGTGGCTCAGCTCTGCTTCCTGCCCGCACGCCTCGCACAGATTCCCCTCGCCAACCCCCAGCCTCGCTTTGCCTTCCCTTCGGAGCGATTTCGGTTGCGGACCCGACGGAAAGAGGCGACGGCAACCCGGGCGGGCAGGGCTCGCTCGATGGGAGGACGGGCCTCCTGCTTGTAGGCCCCGGGCGGAGCGATGAGGCGGGCGGGTGTTGAATCAGGAAATTGCTGCAGGATGACCAGTTCTGGTCTTGGATCCCGAACAATAGTCTGTGCTCTGCCGCACGCAGCCCCGACGTGAGGAGCTGTGCCTCGCGGGGCGACCCTCCGCTTCGGAACGTGCTCATGAGGAGCTCTGTCTCGTAGGGCAGGGAAATCAGTTTTTTCGCTTCCTTTTTGCTGCTGACTCGGTGTCCTTGGAGACCCTTGAAATGCGTGGAAGCCTCTTGTCAGTCTGATACTGGACGGAGTAGCCTCATCCTTTTCCCTTTCCAACAAAATTGAACTCAGAGGTCCCACATCATGTGGGGGAGGGTGAGTCCGTGTTGGTGTGTCCTTCATCCGCTGCGTGGAGCAGTTCCAGGGGCACGTGAAGCTGTTTTAACTTCGGCTTCATGCCTTTTAGACGCCGCCACACCTGAGCTTTTACTTTACAGGAATCATTTTCCTGTTATTGTCCTCTTGACGTGCCGGATTGACTCGTCTGGAAGTCGGGTACTCTCATAAATGCCATGGAGAAAATTCTTTCCACGTGGAGCTCAAATGTGGGGCACGGTGGGGGCCCAGGGTTGGGTTTGCTCCGCTCCCTTCCAGCAGCAGCCACACTGCTCGGGTCCGGGTGCAAGGTTCGCGCCGGGATTCCGAACGAGTCCTCGTAATTGCGGGAGGAGTTGTGTAATTGTTTTTTGTTATCGTTTTGAATCGAGTCCTACCCAGGAAAATAGCAACCTTTCTTTTATTTGCAGAGAAAAAAAAAAAAAAAAAAAAAGAGAGTTGCATTTCCTGAAATGACGAGAAGTGACATCTCTAGGAATTGACTGTTCTGTCACCCTGACCCCGAGGGTAGCACCGCGCCTACGTCAGCGTCTGGCCTGGGCCAGGTTTCCATGGTTATGTTACCTCTTCCCGTGCGCGCTCGCCGCTCAGAGCGAGGGGACGGTCGCCTTGATTCTTTCCGACCGTGTCTCCAGTTTCTCGATCCCGTCCCCGTCAGCGGTACCTGGCTGCGGTATCTCAGGCGGGTTCCCGGCTCGAGCTGGTTTCTCTGGACGTGCCGGCAGTGTCCGGGGTGGGATCAGCCGTAGCCTCTCGCGTCGCTCCCTCACTGCCCCCTCGACTTTGGGAAGGAGCTGCCGGTTTTCAGCTGTCTCTTGAGTGAGAGAACCACCAGGTTCATCAGGCTTGCAAATAACCTGATACCTTAGAAACCTTGGTCTCTCCTAAAATCTTCCTTCCCTTTACTTTTTTAGAAATCGATTCCGTCGTTTTTAATTGTTTCGAAGAGGCCAATAACAATATTAAAGCTGAGTTGTCTCCACACTCAAAAGTACTGGCCTGAAGAGGGGCCTTGTTAATTTTTTTGTAATTATTTCCCACTCTTTGCCGCGCCGCTTTGCCCACCCTGACCCGTGTGGTTGGCGCGGTGGCATCGTCACGTGCTGAGCTGACTAAATGCTTTGGAGTCTAAACTGAACATGGGAAAGCGCCTTCCAGAGGAAGCGCTGCTGGGGAATTGGAATATCCTTAATGCTGGCACTAAGAGGGTCCTTCCTGCCTCTTCTGTGATGGAGCCTTTTCTGTGATCTGGGGTTTGTCTTCAGACTGAAGTAGAATACTTAAAAACCTCTGGAAGGGAGAACAAAAGCTCTTGAAATAAATGGGTTGCGGTCTCGTCGCCTGAGCCCCGCGCTGGTTTCTCACCAAGGCCTGACGTCAGACCAGCCTTTCCGATCGACGGGATCGACTTGCAGGTCCCCCTGCGTCCCCCACACCCTCCAAAAGAGAGCATCCTCCTGTGCCAGGGTTCCTTTGTGCTTCTCTCCTGCTACTTGTTGTAGAGTCGGTGTTGCTGTTGAAGGGGGAGGTTTTATCCTGTCGTGCGGCAACACTGGATGGGTCAGGTCAACTTCTGCCTTGGCCAAAGCGACGCTCCTTCAAACAGAAGTTCGGCAGTTCGGACTACTCGGTTGTGTCAACATTTCAATAAAGCTGGGAGCACTTTTTAGGAGCTGAGCGGCGTTCAAAGGGTTAAATGGAACCTCTCTTCTGGAGAGGGTTTTGCTGCTGTGGAAGGAAGAGCTCAGCACCCAGCGCTCCCCGAGTGGGAACGTCGGCCTTCCCCGCGTTGGGTTTTCCCTTCGGCGACATCTTGTTGGGTGAATGAATCATGTTACTCCTTCTCTACTTTGTGCTGCAACTACAGCTTCTGAATCGCTCCTCTCCCGAGACCGAGAAGATGAAATTTGTGAGTGTTTGGAGGGGGAGAACAACCCTTTTGCCGCTCTCTTCCCCCCTCCCTTTTTTTTTTTTTGTTTTATTTTATTTTTAATTTTATTTGGAGGGGGAAGAGAAGGAGGGGGTGGCACAGGGTAGGAGCAGTAGATGTGATTAAAGCTCCTGCCGAGTAGATCTGTGGGAGTGGAGTATCGACCTCTGAAAAATCAATGGCTGCTGCGGTAGCAGCGCCGGCTGTTTTGCAAGGTCTCCCGTTGCAGGAATGTAGTAAAGCCAGCAGCGCTTCCGTCTTAGCGGCCTCGCTTTTTATTTGGGACCTGCTTTCTGCCAAACAACCCGACTCACCTAGATTTACTGAGGGTGGATGAGAACGGCGGCTTATTTTTTGCAATCGGAGTCAAATTTTGCGTGTGACGGGGGAGCCCCTCCTCCCGGCAGCCTCCTTTCCAAACGCTCTTTTTCCTGCAGTGCAGCTACAGCCAAGCAGCTTCTCCCAGTTTCTCTAAAGCCAGCCTGGAAGAAGGAGCTTTTCAGCTTCTTTTTTTTGAGCGAGGAATCTGCACAAATCTCTCTTGCCTGTTCTAGTCCCCATCTTAGGTTTGTAATTGTCGGCGCTGATGCCTGAGAGGAGCTTAAACTCCTCGGCAGGGAAGGGAATACGGACTCCACGTAGCAGAGGCTGCAGCCTCCATCGTGTTACCGTCCTGGGACCTGGTTTAGTGGGCAGGTGTTGTCCCTTGCAGTAGTAAAAGTCCAGCACTTAGTTCCCGTACCAAAGGACTGCTTGGATGAGTAAGTGGCACGTAATAGGACTCGAAGGCTTCTATACACTCTTAGCTTTGTCACCAGGATCTTGGGCTCTTCTCCAGAAGAGCTTGCTGCAGGACCTGGGAACTGTCTAGTTTCTAGTAGCTCACACGTGGTCCTTGCTCAGGGCAGAGGTCGAGCTTCCAGGGGCAGGTCTGAGGGGCCAAACCCAGTGATTTCATGGCATAATTGAATTCCTTTTGTTCTTCTGATTGCTGATCTTACCCCTTTTTGAAGGGAGGTAGAAGAGAAGAGGCAAGGCCATGAATGAAAAAAACTGTCCTAAAACCCAGAGGCGTACGGTGCAACTCACGCTAGCGTGGCCGTGACCTTCCTTCTGGGCATTCCCTGTTCTGTGCCAGGAGAAGCTCATCTTTCCCTCTTAAACTCAACCCAAACTTCTCAGTGCCGTGGAGAGTAAGAGGTGAGAGCTGTGTGGCCGCGGAGGAAAGCTGCCCATGGTCAGGACGATAGGTTACAACCCTCTCTAGATAAAAAGGATCAGCTGGATTTCTACTGTAGCTTAGCTCGTGTTCTCCAGCTTCTGGTTTCTACTGGGGAAGCGATCTGGAAGAGGCACACACAGTAAGGAGGAAGAAGAGGTGGGGGGGGGTTGGCAGAGCCCTCTCCAGACCTTTCCGTCACCCCTGCGGAAATCTCAAGTCAGCTTCGCAAGGTGTCTTCGCAAGGATGTGACGTGAATCTGTAAGTCGGCTGTAAATGGAGCACGGGGAGGTCTCCGGGCCGCTTTGTCTGAGGAGATAGAGTGCTTTGTGAGGCATGAGATGGGAGATTGGTTTGTCTGTGCTGTCGAAGGAGGAATGAGTCTATCCCTTTCCCTGAAATAGCAGGGAGATCCCAGCTTGCCAGTCAGCTGTGTAATTTTTGTGAGAGAGAGGATTGAGGTATTTTGGGTGTGGAAATAAAGGGGAAGGGAAGGACAAGCCTGTGATTTATTTTTTTAAATTTTCTTTTTTTTTTTTTTTTTTGAAGTGTTGATAGTTCCTGAATGAGTGGAAAAGAAACTGCAGAGAAAAATGAAATTGTAATAGAAAGTAGGTAATAGAAAGTAGGTATTTCAATTAGTCAGAAGCAACGGAGAGGCTTTTTCCCTTTCAGAAAGAATCGGAGAATAAATTTAGCCATTGTTCTCTGGTCTTGCTCGTAAAGAATCTTCATGGAAACAACTGGCCTTATGGAATTTCTAAGCTCCACCACGTGCTTGTCTCCAGATCATAATTTCCTTGAGTGCTATCTAGCAATCTGATAGCGCCTACAAACCATCGCGGCCCGACTGCGCTCCTTCCCTCTGCCCCCGCGCTTCTCCCGTGCGCGTAGGTCGGGGATGGGCAGGGGAGCAGCAGCGGAAGGCTGCGCTTCCCAGTCAGGAGATCCAGTGGCTTTCTGGTCAGTCTTCCAGATCGGTGGGCCGGGCCGGAGCGCGGAGCCTTGGATCTCTTCTCCTCTGGGGTTTTGTTACCTGGATCAGAAGTATTTCGTGGTGTTTCATCTCGATGCTTGTTTAACAAATGAGCTTGTACCAGATAGTGAAATGGTGGTGGTTCCTCTTCTCCTCGAAAAGAAACCCTGCTTTTCCAGCATCAACTAACTGGCCTTCTTGAGTTGGTCGTGCCAGGACTTGTAACCCCTTTCCCTGAGCTAGCTGAACTCCCCTGCCCCCTCCTTTGGGTACCAGATTGTGTGCTTTCAGGCATGGTTTTGTTGTGGTGTGAAAAGAAGAAGGTGTTAGCTGCCGAGTCCTTGTTTATCAGCAGTACCGACAAACCCATGCTGGCATCGGCGAGGGTTGGGCAACCAATCGCAGCTGGAACGGTTATCGTTTCAGGGTCCCCGTGGGCTTCCGCTATCAGGTCACATCCCAAAATAACACTGGGCAGTATTTCAAGTGAAGAAACTCAGGCTTTGGGGCTGCAGCCAGCCTGGAGTGTGAGATTCTGTGTGAAATAGTTGGAATCCCTCCAGCGTTTTTGATCTGCATGGCAGATGAGCAATAAAACGCATAAAAAAAAAAACAAAAACCCACATTGGAAACACGTGAGGAAATTCTCCAGACCCTGACGTTTCCTTCAAGTTGGCAGAGTTACTGCTGCGGAGCCTCACCTCCTGTCTCGGCTCCGTTGGCTGCGCTCGCTTGGGAGGAGGGGAGAGGAGAGCCCTTCTCCTGGGGCTGCCCTGGCTTTCCAGGTCTCCTCCTGATGCTCTGTGGGAGGCCAATAAAACCTCACTGGCCCTCTCCTCTTGGGCTTCATCCAGAACCTGCTGCCGGCAGCAGGTCTCCATTATTTCAGTGAGGTTTCCTGGTTTTTTTCAAGGCTTCTCTGCCGCAGCCATCCTTAAAACGGTCTGGAGAGGTTTCTTTTTTCCCCAGTTTGTGGTGCACTTGAGGAAAACGGGATATCGGAGCTGGAGGATGGGTGTCCTTTAGGTTTAGTTTAAAAAAAAAACCACAACCACCACACCACCCTGTGCCTTGGTGGTTGGCGTCTTGAGAAAATAACTTGATAGGTGGAGAACAGCTCCTTACCCAGGAGCTGCTTGCACTTGGACATTCCAGTCCCTGCTTCTCTCCTTCCCCTTCCACGAGTCTCACTCCTGAGAAGCTTAGTCCCGCCGAATAACGCCCTCGGAACACGCTGCGGTGCTGCCAGAGCCTTTCCTGACCGGGAAATTATTTGATTGTTGGAATTCACAAAACTGACACATCCTCAGAGTCGAAAGTCCCTTTTATGAGTTGCCTGATTTTTACGGACTTGTTTCAATTCCTGCCTTAACAACCAGGGGAGGGTGACGTTGTAGTTCGCTCGTAACTTATTTAACCCGGTGATCTGAGCGTCTGATCCACAGCCTGCCGGCTCGAAGGCTCTGCTGGTTCCTTGGTGAGGTCCAAGGTGGTGGGGAAATACCGTCTCTTTACTCCTACTTCAGGTGGTTTCCACAGGAGGAATGTGGGGTTTGTCAAAGTTGTCTGGGGGAAAAAGAAGAAAAAAAAACAACAAAAAAAGAGCTACAAAGAGAAGCAATGCTTTTGATGTTCCAATAGTTAGGTAGTGAAAATTGCCAGAGCTCTCACACACTATTTTTAGGCTTTTTCTGCAGTTTTTTAGCTTTCATTGAAATAAAACAAAGCTCTTCTTTTTTTCCTCAGGAAGATAATACTTCAGCAGTAAACAAACATACCTCTGAGACTGTCAGGCAGGAAATGATCTCTCAAACAGAAGCAGTAATGGAAGGGGAGGAAGGACACGCTAGGTACTAAGTCATCCCACCAAGTGACTGACGTTTTCAGCTCAAACAGAGTGTTTGCCAGCACGTTAGAGGCATCTTGATCAAATTCTCCTGTTAAAATAGGCTGTGTTGCCCTATTGCAGCGGACAACGTGGGGCAGCTGATGGCCCAGCGCTCCGCTTTGTCCTTCTGAACGTCGTTCATCCAGCCGGCGAGGTGGGGCGGTTGGGTATCTCCTGGGGGTTTTTTAATTCTTCCATATCTCCAGTTTTCCGCTTCTGAGGATGTGGAAAATGCTGCCCGAAGTGCTGCTAAACCAGGTGTCGCCCAGGCAGCGTAACTGAGACCAGAGTCCTCGTTCTTTATCCGTTGGCTCGGCCTTTCTAACGCGGTGTTTAAACGAGGTCAGCTCCGTCCGTGCCGGTCGGCTTGAGTTCGGTGCGGAGCGAGTTGCTCTGCAGTGCCTTCAGGGCTCAGTCCAGAACCCTTCTGATCCAGGGTTGTTTGCTCTGAAAGACTTCCAGAGGTTAGGTTGAAGTCCAGGTAAGCTCTGCTCAGCCCCTTCTTCACCTGCTGTGATCCTTGGAGTCGCTGGAGGAGATTTTATCTAATCTTTGGAAGAGTTACAGCTCCCCAGCTTTCTGTTCAGATATGCCACCTCTTAGTCTGCCTTGGGCTCTGACTTATTTACTCCAGGCCAAGCCCGAAGAGCTGATGCACCTTCTTGCCTGTCGGAGCTGCACGTCACCTTGCTGGAAGGATCCTCATTTTTTTTCCGACTTGCCAGCTGAATTTTGGTGCTGTCTCTTTGCAGTCACCCCTGTAGCAATTGGGGGTTGCAACTGTCTTAAGCTTTTCCTGCTTGTCTTCTCCAGGGGGGGATAGATGCAGTAGGAAGGGGGTTTTCTAGCCTTGCCTTCAAGAGAAGCTGAACTTCAGCAGTTACGGCATCAGCCGGTAATTTTTGCTATCTTTTGAAGCAAGGGAAGTGGGAACCCTGAAGAGTATTTTATGGTTTTCTTTTAAATCTCTGTTTAGTTTGTTTTTATCCATCTCAAGTGAGTAGTTTCCCAGCTCGTACAAGGTTTATGAATTAATTATGGGGAGGCAGGAGTTTTCTATCTTTCAGAGGCTGAGCCACGTTTCTCTTGCAAGCCACCATCACACGGACTGTCCTCTAATTTCAGTTTTACGCCTGTTGTCGATACATTCTTTAATTTCTCACCTCTAAAAGAAGAAAGTAGGAGAATTAGCCGGTTGTTTGGACCATCAGCAAGCACTTGGCAAACCAGCCGAGGAACTCTTGGGTTCAGAGACCGGCAGCAGGATGAGACACGTTTGGCAGTTACCTCAGTTTGCAGCAGCCTTCGTTACCCACGATCACACGAAGAGAGTTCACCGACTGCTGTTTGTAGTGCCCCTGAGGGAGAACCACGCTTTTTTCTTCGTGCTGTGTGAGAGAACAGTCCCACGTCTTTTGTATTTTCGCCTGATCTGTTTCTCTGTGTATTGCAGGACCTGTCTGGCTCAATAGATGATCTGCCCATGGGTACAGAAGGAGCCCTGAGTCCTGGAGTAAGCACGTCAGGGATTTCCAGCAGTCAAGGAGAGCAGAGTAACCCAGCTCAGTCTCCTTTCTCGCCACATACCTCTCCTCACCTGCCAGGCATCAGAGGACCCTCCCCATCCCCAGTTGGATCTCCAGCTAGCGTTGCTCAGTCCCGCTCTGGTCCCCTTTCCCCTGCTGCAGTACCAGGTAACGCTGCTCAGCGTGTGTTGAACTTTCCGTGGGGCTGCCTCACGCAGCTGGAGAGCGGATTAATGTGGCCAGAGGGGAGGAACTGGCCGAGGTCAGGGCTCTGTGGTTATTGAGCTCCTGTGATCTCATTTATTTGGTTTATAATGTCTGTGAGGTGGGTGGGACGGCTGGTAAACCGGCGGTGTCATTTTGGTGGCTTTCACGTGACCGGTCTTGCTGTTGTTTTTCTTATCTGTGGCTAACGTGCCTTTCTCCCGAAGCTGTTTGTAGCTCTGATGTTTAATCCTCTTGCCTCCTGGGTTTTAGTGGTGTCCAATTTTTGGTGATTAACCGCTCTCCCCGTTTGCGGCGCAGGCAATCAGATGCCACCCCGACCGCCCAGTGGCCAGTCGGACAGTATCATGCATCCTTCCATGAACCAGTCGAGCATAGCGCAAGATCGAGGTGTGTGACACGAGTTAAAAGGTTTTAATTGTAAAGCTAAATGCCTAACTGAAAACTACCTGGCCTGATGATGTGGATTCTATGCTGAGGTAGCATTTAAACGCTGCCCCGGGTTTATAAGCTGCAAATGTTTAGGCTCCTTGCAGTAAATTCAACAGTTGCTGGTTGCTTGGCCTCTTAATGTTCCATCCAAGCTGGTAGTTTGGCTGAGAAGATGTTCTCTCTGGCTTTGGATGAGCTTTTCTCTCCGAGGTCCATGACCCTAAGATTCAAAATGAGGGATGCTCACAAGAATACCGCGTGTCTTTTTTGCCCCAGAGAGAGCAAGGTTAGTATGGGGGAAAACAGCTGTAAAATTTCAGCTCTGGTGGCTGAAGACATAGAGTTGTCACCCTGAGAAAGCAACCAAGCAAACAAAAACCAGCAAGAAGCAGCCCCGTGGATTTGCAGAGTCTTGTTGTCTACTCCTGCGACACTAAGGTGTGGGGTTTTCTTCTGGTTAAGGCAGGAAATTGGATCTGTTATCGTAGCAGATAACACGGGCTCTGCTGTCGCATCTGCCTGGGCTGTTACCGGAAGGATTTTGTTAGTGGGTCCCAGGGGTTGTTGTTACCTAAGAACATGTGTGTCCAGTGGCACCTCTGGATGTTTTATGCTAATCCTTGTCTGCTCCACTCCTTGGGTGACCAGGTTACATGCAGAGGAATCCTCAGATGCCCCAGTACAGCTCGCCCCAGCCCGGCTCAGCCTTATCTCCCCGTCAGTCTTCTGGAGGACAGATGCACGCTGGAATGGGGCCCTACCAGCAGAACTCCATGGGGAGCTACGGACCCCAGGGTGGGCAGTACGGACCTCAAGGTGAGGCGTGATCAGCTCCTCCTGCGGGGAACCGAGCTCAGCAAATACAGAAGGCCTCTCGCTAGCGTAACATCTTCCCTTTGAGAAATGCTTTTATTTTTCCCCTCTTAATGTGCGGGGGATACAAAGCAGTGGACTCCTGAGCTGGAAGGAGCTGTGCTTTGTTCACGTGGAGATTCATAGAATCCTAGAACGGTTTGAGTTGGAAGGGACCTTGAAGATCATCCAGTTCCAACCCCCTGCCATGGGCAGGGACGCCTCCTTCTAGAGCAGGTTGCTCAAAGCTCCATCCAACCTGGATCTGAGATTCGTGAAATAATGTTATTTTTGGGACTAGTTGTACTTCTAAACGTGCAGCCCTTGCTCCTCGTGGATGTTGTGCATCCAGTGGAATAGAGAAGAAGGGCCAGTTCTCTTTGGAGAGGAAGAAAATGGAGCTTTGTATGTTTTGGAAAGGGTTAAGTGAGTTTTTTTTACATCCTGGGCTGTTTAGCTCACTCTGCTCGGTTGAGGTTTGGGAGAGTTTCAGGCAGCTTTTGAATCCATGTTGTTACTTGGCTATGTCAAAACACATTTTTCCGTGGCTTGTATCCAAGTGCTTTGACTTTTTGTTGAGGTGTTAATACTCCCCCTCATCTCTGTTAGTGATCTTTAAATATTTGCTGATAGAAGATTTTTATGGTGATTCATAAACTAAATAGTTGAATGATGTTGTCTTTCCCCTCTTTTTATCTCCCTTATTAGGGGGTTATCCCAGGCAGCCAAACTACAACGCCATGTCCAATGCCAACTACCCCAGTCCGGGAATGGGAGCGAGCATGAACCCCATGGGAGCAGGGAGCCAGATGCACGGGCAGACCGGCGTGCCGCCCTACAGCGGGCTTCCTCCGGGCAGGATGAGCCATGCCACCATGGGCAACAGACCGTACGGACCTAACATGGCGAATATGCCACCTCAGGTGGGGTCGGGGATGTGCCCCCCGCCCGGTGGCATGAACCGCAAAGCACAAGAAGCGGCCGCCGCCGCCATGCACGCTGCTGCCAACTCCATCCAGAACAGGTGAGGAGTGAGGTGCTCTTCGAGTTCCTTCCATTCTTTGAAAACCAGCAGATCTGGCGCTTAAAGATCCGCAGCCAAAGCTGTGGAGGGAATAGCCTAAATTTAGGGGAACGCTGAACGTACGCTTCTGGAAGGTTTGTTCTTCTTGGAGAGGGCTTCACCAATCGGAAGAGTTAAGGGGAAGAGGGTAAAGCTCGGACAAGCGGTGTGCTGGAATACGGCGTAACGGCACGCTTAGGGAATTTTTAAGATTTATAGGTGAAATCTGAGATCCCTTCAGTTGTTTTTGCTTTCTGACTGTCTTTGTTACATGAGTGAATTTAGTGACACCGCCTGTGTGGTAAAGCCCAAAAAAAAAAAGCCAGCGACACTTGTCTGAACCAGGGCAGCTCTTGTCCAGTGTAAAGAGCTTCTTCCTTCTGGAATCATAGAAGCATTTTGGTTGGAAGAGACCTTTCAGATCCTCGAGTCCAACCCATCCCTGCCAGGGCACCACTGAGCCCTGTCCCTCAGCACCACAGCTCCACGCCTTGGAAACCCCTCCAGGGATCAGGGGGACTCCAGCCCTGCCCTGGGCAGCCTGGCACAGGCCTGGACAACCCTGCAGTGGAACAAATTGTTCCTCAGCTCCAACCTCAACCTCCCCTGGGGCAACCTGAGGCTGGTTCCTCTTGTCCTGGTGCTTGTTCCTTGGGAGCAGAGCCTGACCCCCTCTGGCTCCAAGCTCCTGAATGTCAGGGAGTTGTGGAGAGCCAGAAGGTCTCCCCTGAGCCTCCTTTGCTCCAGGCTGAACAAGCCCAGCTCCCTCAGCCGCTCCTCACCAGAGTCCTGCTCTAGACCCTTCCCCAGCTCCGTTGCCCTTCTCTGGCCACGCTCCAGCCCCTCCAGCTCCTTCTGGCAGTGAGGACCTTGATGAGCAGCTGCGGGAAAGGAAGCTGGAATTCAAGGCTCAACTTTCCAGCTATTTTTTGTAGTTTATTTTCTTTTTGTTGCGCTTGTACAAGTAGATGCGTGCGACCTACCAGAATGCCATGAGAGCCACCAGCTGGCTTATAAATTGGGTTCCCCCAGCAAAGCTGTGAGATACATTGGTTGTCTGACTGGGCACTGTGCTCTCGATCCTGACGTAAGGGCTGCTCCTGCCACCGCTGTCTGATGTTACCTATGACTCTCAAGTTCCCCAGTGCCAATAAAGGCATCAAAGCCTCGGAGTAACAAGTTTGAGCGACAGTCGTGGATGAGGTTTTCTGAGACATGTAAAGTAATGTGACTTTATTGGGTGGAAAAGAAAAGAAAAAGGAGAGAAATGAAAAAAAAAAAAAAAAGGATTAAATGTGGCTGGAGCGCTAACGCTGTTGGTCTGTACAAATAATGAGTAGCACTTAACACCCAGGGCTGCAAAGTTTGCAGGGCTGGGGTTTTTTTATGTAAAGGCAACTTAACAACGGTGGCAAAGCTCAGTTTGGGGATGGAGTACAACAAGAGTAAGGGTGGAAATGTTTCGCAACTGAAATCCCTCTTCCAAAACAGTTTGCGCCCCGTTTTTTTTGAGGAGTAAGACTGAGGCTGTCGAGTAGCTGAGCTTGGAAAGAGCTCCCAGTCTCTGGTCTTTTGCTGGAAAACGGAGCTGGAGAAAATCCCTTCTCCACTTCCTTTGTAGAAGGTTTCGTTGAGCAGACATGCTGCCTCGGGAGACAGGATCTTAATGCTTAGCATTTGGAGTAAGTATCTGTTTCTTCGTTGCCTTCTCTAGGCCTCCTGGTTATCCCAACATGAATCAGGGAGGAATGATGGGCACTGGACCTCCTTACGGGCAGGGAATTAACAGTATGGCCGGCATGATAAACCCCCAGGGCCCGCCCTATCCCATGGGTGGGAATATGGCCAACAACTCCGCAGGTAAGCCGGTGCTGGCTGATGGGCATCTCATTGATTTCCTTCTCCTGGCCTGAAAATCGGTGTTCAAGATTCTTTTTAACTTCCTCAGGGATGGCAGCAAGCCCTGAAATGATGGGTCTGGGGGATGTCAAATTAACACCTGCGACTAAAATGAACAATAAGGCAGATGGGACGCCCAAAGCCGAATCCAAGTCGAAGGTAAAATGTTCTGGGTTTTTATTTTTAATGACTCCCATCCTCTTCAGCAGCCAGAGGAACAAAGCCATTGCACGTTAACTTGGATTGAATGGTGCATCTGTGTAGTAGCGAGTACAGCTCCTGAGAGAAACCTGATTTGATTAATCCTCCTTTACCCTCAACAGGCTTCTCTTTAGCGTGGTTGTCCTTGTAGCTGTGACCTGACTGCTGCTTGTGACCGTGGTTCTATCTCTGGCGTGTGGCGCGTGGGTGGGATACCCTCTTGTGGGATCTGTTAGGTTTTGGAGTGTAAATGAAGAGATGAGCGTCTGGAAAAGTTGTGTGTAGGTGTGTGTGGTTTAGAGTAGGCTCTGGCTGTATTTGCAATAAACCTCTAAATATCCACAGAGGTTAATAATGATGTTCTTGAGGAGCCTGAACTCTGCCACCTCCTACCAGCTAAGCCTTGGTAAGGCCAGGAGAGGAACTTCTCTCTCAGAATTCACATGTCCTCCCCTGTTTACAACTAGAATTCCTAACAGATGCCTGGCAGCTCGTTTAAATGTTCTCATTTCAATTCTGGGCTCATCTTGCCTTTATTAACTGGGGAGAAGGTACCTGAACAGACACAGCTTTTGGGTCGGCTTCATCCGAGTCCCCAGATCCTATGAACAGCTAATGAGACTGTGGTCAAATCAGAAGTGTCAAGGTAAAGATCACAGAGTCGAGGTGCTCAGCGTGAGGAGATTGAACCCAAATGACGCTTTGTGTCCAGCCCTGGCTGTGCTCAAACTGTGCCAGTAGTTCCCAGAGGTTCTTCGGGATTTATCGGGGAAATTCAAATAATTGAGGGTTTTTCTGGGCTTCGTAAACCGTTCAGAACTGAAAGGCAGCATTTCCCAGTCCTTTGAGAGTAATCAGTTCTACTTGCAAAACAGTTTAGCGTTGGGAATTCTCACCTGCCGCGGTGAAGCTGCCAAAAGAAGTGTCAACAAACCTGAGTGTTTCTGGTGCAGGCTTGGGAGTCAGCACTTCTCAGCTGGGAGGTGGGACACCAAAGGGTAACAGTTGTTTCACAAACAAACCTGTTACTAGTCCTGCATTAAAGTCAGAAGGAGGAGGCAAACAAGTTCTTCAGGGAGTGTTTTTCTTGACATTACTACTACCAGGTTCAAAAGAACCACCAAAAAAAAAAAAACAACCGCGATTTTTGAAGCCGTAGTCTCATCTTTTGCTACTTGGAGGAAAAGAAACGCTCTGCAAGTTTCATACCTATTCCACCAGCAGTCTGCAAGAAGATTCAGAAGATCTCTCACTTCTGCTGATGTGTTCTGGCATCCGCCTGTCTCTTTATGACAAGCAAGTACTTGAGTGCTCTTGGGTTAGGAGATGCCAGAAGCTACAGATACCGAGTTGTTCTGCCCTGCTGGTTTCTACCGTTTGAGGATTTTCTCATACGCAGAAGAATGCACTCAGTCTTGGGAGTAGGAGTTCATCTAGAACGTCATCAGATTTGAGGTTTGCTTCTACTTTGGAAGTTGAGTTTTAAATAAACTTCTGGAATATCAAAACCATTTCTGCCTTTACTCCAAGTGTACGTGATCCAGGTGGTGAAAGACAAAATAACCTCCTCATGCGCTACGTGAAGAGGCTTGAGGGAAGCAAGGTGAGGTGCAGGACCACAGGTTTTACCTCTTAAATAGACAGTCGGACCATTTGGTGAACCAGATGTGTAGGAACTGGTGTTCGATACTCATCCTTCGTAAGTGTATTCCAAGTTCCTGTGTATTCAGGAATTCCTGTTGTCTCAGAGAGATGACTCTTTGCGAAGTCTTCTGGAGGTTTGCTTGGTTTCTGTAGCGTTCCCAAAATCTTTCAGCTTTTGAAAAGACACGCTGTGTGAATTCCCTGAGTAGTGACTGGTTTGGTGATACCTCTGTTGAGTAACGCTTGCCTGACATTGATCTGAGACAAGTGTAGATCTGATACAAAGCTGTTCTCCATGTGACAGCCAGACTTTAAAGTCTTCTCTGACTGCTTTTTTGGCTCTGTCTTGAATGTGATCTAGCTGCTTTTATACTGCTCGGTCCTGATACCTCTTTCCTTCTCCTAGAAGTCCAGTTCGTCTACTACAACCAATGAGAAGATCACCAAACTCTATGAGCTGGGTGGCGAGCCCGAGAGGAAGATCTGGGTAGATCGTTACCTGGCCTTCACCGAAGAGAAGGCCATGGGCATGACCAATCTCCCAGCAGTCGGCAGGAAACCCTTGGACCTTTACCGGCTCTACGTCTCGGTGAAGGAGATCGGAGGATTGACTCAGGTGAGCGTCCAGCAGCCGGTGTGGTTTGTATTCCGTCACGAGCCGACGGGCACCACCGTCCCAAGTTAGCTTTGTAGATGGGTGTGAGCCGCGGCTTCCCAATTAGCTGCGTTGATTTCTGGGTTTAAAATCACGCTTCTAAAACCCAGCATCCTTTGAGAGCCGCGTGTCCGCTCTCCCGGAACAGCGGTGGGATTCAATTCAAGCCTCCTTTGGCCAATGCAAAGATCGGTGACGCTTTGTTTTTTGCATCTGGCTGCCAACTGACCTCATGGTTGATTGGATTTGCAATCTGTCCTGGTTGGAGAGTTTTTCTGCAGGTGAGGAAGAGAGTTCACTAGTTTGGGATTTTGAGCACAACTGTCCCTGCTCTCCTTAGCTCTTCTCGAATCCTTGGTGTTAGCTGGGAAGTGGTGATTCCTCCCCAGAAATTCTCTTGGTGGAGAAGCAGCTGGGATTTTGAGTTGAGAGCCTCTTGTTTGGTTGCGCAGGTCAACAAAAACAAGAAGTGGCGCGAGTTGGCCACAAATCTCAACGTGGGCACGTCCAGCAGCGCAGCTAGCTCCTTGAAGAAGCAGTACATCCAGTGTCTCTACGCCTTCGAGTGCAAGATTGAGCGAGGTGAAGACCCCCCTCCAGATATCTTTGCCGCTGCCGATTCAAAGAAGTCTCAGACTAAGATCCAGCCTCCATCTCCAGGTGAGTTTAGACACCGGTTGAAGGTGTGCAGTGAATATTTGAAGCAGAGGTTCTCTGATGCTGGACGCTCAGCTCCACGAGCTGGGGACCAGACCGCTTCCAAACGTCCGCAAAGCTCCTGTGTCCGTTCCTAGTTCGATGTTCTCTGGTTGTGTAGATTTTGTAGCGTCTTTTCATGTCGATTTTGCAGGGACTTTTTTAAAGGGCTTGTAGTGATAGGAGGAGAGGTAACGGCTTTAAGCTGGATGAAGGTAGATTTAGACTGGATATTAAGAAGAAATTCTTTACTATGAGGGTGGTGGGACACTGGAACAGATTGCCCAGGGAAGTTGTAGTCGCCTCATCCCTGGGAGTGTTCAAGGCCAGGGCGGACAGGCCTTTGAGCAACCTGCTCTAGTGGGAGGTGTCCCTGCCCATGGCAGGGGGGTTGGAACTAGGTGGTCTTTAAGGTCCCTTCCAACTCAAGCCATTCTATGATTAAATACTTCCCTAATGTGGGAGTGAATGATGCTGGGAATAAGTCAGGCCTCTTGGGATAGTTCAGCTTTTGTGTCCCACCTCTGTACGAAGTATAGGAAAAAAGGAAAACACGAAAATAGCTACAGACCGACACACACGGGATTTTTTTGCCAAATTGGGATTTGATGATCCTGAAGGTCGTTTCCAACCTTCATAATGGTTCTGGGATTCTCCACGGACCTCTGTGCGTGTGCTGCATCACAGAGGAGAGGGAAATGGAGAGAGAAGTCTGGAGTTACTCCTACGAGGTAATCTCCGTATTCTCACAACCGCTCAGCTTTGAGAACTTGCTAGAAAAGTTGCGCCCATTTTTGACTGTACAAGCGCTACCTTCTGGGACTAAACGCTTGATGTGGGTGTGCGCTCAACTTCCTCACGAATTCCTCCTCTCTGTCCTCAGCAGGAGGCAGCCAGGACTTTGTGAGGCTTTGTGCGCGGCGAGCGTCACGAGCCTGCGACAAGTTGGGATGCTCTTGAAATCAGGCCCTTGAAAATGAACTTGTGCCGCTCTTTCGTGTCTGATGGGGCGCTCTGCTTTCTGAATATTTAAGCATAGTGTTGAATTCAGATCTGTCAAAGCCCAAAAAATACCCACCAGGAGGAAATGTCCAGGCTAGCAGTGCGTGCTGTACTCTTTTAGTCTTCAGAAAGTCTGATCGTGCCGGTCTCATTTGCATTGAGTTCAGTGCTTGAATTGCTGCTGAACTTGCCAACGCTTTAAGCTTCAGTTTTCCAGTTTTTCTTACAAGTGAAACCTTCAGATGCTTTTTCTGGTCAGGAGCCTGTTCGTGTAGGTGAAATAAAAACTTGAGTCTGCTTTGAAGATCCTGTAACATTTGCAAAAAAAAAAAAAAAGCCTTTTTGGTTCCGAACCCTGGCATCATCTTTGTCTAGCTCCCGAGGAGTGGAATAATGAATCCTTTTTTTGATTGTACCACGGTTGTCTCAGCCCTGCAAAGCTCTTGCTCGCCAGCGTTGCTTGTCCGAATACTCTGTTGGCAACTACATTTATCTCTCCCCTCAGTTACTGAGTGGTGTTATTTTCAAGGATTAAATCGTGTCTTTTCACCAGGCAGGAAACTGGGCCCGGTGCAGCTTCAACCTTGGTGGCTTCTGCAAGTTAAAGCAACTTCTGTGTCATCAGACTAAACTTCTGTCTAAAGTGGTGTCTTGAGTTCTGCTTCAACTAGACCACAAATCCATCCATTCCAGCTTGCTTTCCAAAACCTCTTTCTTGCCCCTTCCCCTCCCCGAGGTACTAGGCAGCGGAACAGGGATCTTGAGATAAGCATTTGGAGTTTATTTGGAGAGGGTTGAGCCTTCTAGGAAGCCACTTAAAACTTCTCGTAGCACTCGGTGCCTGCTAGTGCGTCAAGTTTTGCTTTGTTTTAGCTAATCTGGTGGTTTGGGAAGGTTGTGAGTCTACTTTTCTGGGCTGTCTTTCAGGTGATCTCTTGCTTCAGCACAAGGAGGAGAAGTTTTCAGGGCTGATATTTCAAACTCCGCACGTTTGTGCAGCTCTCTTGACTTTGTCCGCAGGTTTGGCTCCTGCAGTGAGAGGATTGTGCTGCTTTTAAACCGGTCTCTCCGCTGGTCTTACTCCTAGTTGCAGGAGCCTGGAGTATTCAGAGGCAGCACTGGGGCATGGTTGGTTGTTCTGATCCTTTAAGCCATGTCACTGAATAAGTCTCCACTGCTCTTTCACTTTCCTTTTCTTCCCCTCTCCGCTCCCCTGGCTCGGCAGGAGTGGAGGGCGTGGGGCGTGGCACAAACTCACAACAACAGCTCCGGACTTTGGAGCCTTAGAGGAGCGTTGAGTTCCAGGGGCTTGCTGAGGCCCCGCTGGAGCAGCGTCCTCCAGACCTGGGCACACAGACACCTGACTCCCAGCGAATCACCATTAGGAAGAACAATTTCCTTGTTTGAAAACTGAGGGAATGACACTGGGGCATTTTGAAGTCCCATCGTTTGGGTGAAGAGCTTTGTCATCCCGCTCAGACGCACGGGCTTTGCTCTCCTCGCAGGCTTCGCGACCTGTTGGGAGTTGGTTTACTCTTCATTTCAGCCTGTTTGGTCAAATTAACTACTCCATAACTTTGTGAGTGCTGAGGATCACGCTGCACAACCCTCCACCACCCGCTTCTTGATGCTGTAGAGCGTCTAAAGGCCTTACAGGACAATCATCTGGTGCTGTTTTCTGTGCATAACCCTCAAAAACCGAGAGTGTTTATAGAAAGGCCCAGGCTGGAGCGGTCGGGGCCTGGCCTCGTGGGCCCTCGGCGCGGATTCCCCGCAAACCTCCTTGGGTTCCCGCTCCGCGGCGTGTCCCTGGGGAAGCGTCGCCAGCCCAGCCCGCCCTTGAGTTTTAATTCTCAGAGCGTGGAACTGGCCCGGCTCCAACTGTGTGTAAATTTGTGAGTGGGAGGGACGGGTGGGGGTGGGGACAAACACCAAATGGCAGCGACGCGGGGAATGTCTCGAGGCCTCTTCCTGCCGATGCCAGCCTTACGAACCCAGACGAGCGGCGAATTCCTGGGGGAAGCGAGTGGAGCTGAACCGCCGCTGACGGGGAAGGAGGATGGCGGGGAGGGCCCATGAATGAAACTCCCCCGCTGGGCTCGCCTTGCCCTTCCCTCTCTCCAGACCTCCCCGGGCTGGGAGGGAGTCGTGAAGAAGAGGACAGGGTGCCAGGAAGGTGGGGTGTAAACAAACATGCCCTGGACGTGACCTCGGAGGATTTTAATGAATAGCTGAAATGACTCATCAACCAGCAGGGCTGAAGCTGAGGGATATCGGGTGCTGGGGATGGTAACTAATGGAAACATTAATTAAGAGTTCAGCTCTTGCCAGCTGCAAGGAGCAGATGAACCTGAGAGCCGACACTGGCAGGGTGATCCCGGGCCAGAGGAGAGCTCCTGGAGCCGACAGCACAGCTGGATTGCACATGACGGCCTGGGATTTTTGATGAAAGCTTAATGGAGCGTAAAGCAACCCCTGCCGAGCCCGGGAACTTGCTGGACGGGTTTTGTTGTTCAGTGAAAGATCCGGCATCTCCGGCATTCCCTGTTCCAGGAATCCTTGGGAGCGGTGCTTGAATTAACCTGCGTGAATCGACCCCTCTCGAAGGGCAGAGCAGGCAGGGGAACCTCGTTCGGAGTTACTTGGTGACTTCAGCCGGTGTCCTGGAGTTACCATCGCTAGAGAGATGGTGAGACTGCCAGGAGAGGGCTCAGACCCACCTTCTTTCTGGGTAGAAAGCGAAGGTGATGGGTCAGCAGTTGTCCCTTGGCAAGAAGCACTGTGTTCCCAGCCCCACAGTGCACCGTAGAGCCATCAACTTTGAAGCTGGATAGCTTGGGCAGCACGACCCGGTGTCACGGGGGTGGCATGGTGTGTAGAAGGGAGCGTGCTTGAGAACAAAGGTGTGATGAAAACGAACGCGTCCTCTGAGCTTGAAATTACTGTGTGTGGCTCTTCTGGGAGGCCTGGCCCAGTACGCCCTTGAAATGTTGAGTTCCTTGTGCTTTTTTGACCATACTTCATCCGTCTCTTTCTTGAAGGACCCTTTGCTCTCTGTTCTTGAAGCCGATGTTCTGGGAGGTTCTGGGTTGCACCTGTAGGTTCAAAGCTGCTGACACCACCTTTCTGTTCTTGCAGCGGGTTCAGGCTCCATGCAGGGTCCTCAGACACCTCAGTCCACCAGCAGCTCCATGGCAGAAGGAGGAGACTTGAAGCCACCGACTCCAGCGTCTACGCCACACAGTCAGATGCCCCCTTTGCCAGGCATCAGGTACGAAACCGTTGCACCCTCTTCCACTGCCCTGGAAGCAAACTGTGAACGTGAGATTGTTTCTGGGTCTCTACTACAGATGGCTGGAGACTTGAGTAGCTCTTTTGATGGGTCTCCACGGCTTTGCTCCTTTCTTACCGGCTCACAGCAGCGCTGTCGACTCTGCATCTGTGTGTGAATGGTCATTATTTTTGGGATTGGGTCTGAAGACAGTATTGTAGAAGGGCAGCTCTTTATGTCTCTGTTGGAGGAACGTGATCCTTGTAGGGGACAGCAGCACCTGAGAGGAAACCTGTGGGGAACAGCATCCTGAGGAGCATCTATAATTTGGTGTTTATGTTTTGGTTTTTTTTTGTTTGGAATCAGGAGTAACTCCGTGGGCCTTCAGGATGCCTTTGCAGATGGTAGTGATCCTACGTTCCAGAAACGGAACTCCATGACTCCAAATCCAGGGTACCAGCCCAGCATGAATACCTCCGACATGATGGGTCGCATGTCTTACGAGCCAAATAAAGATCCTTACAGCAGTATGAGGAAAGGTGAGGAAGTCCTCGTGTGCTCTTCTCCCTTTTCTCCTTGAGCACCAATCCCCGTATCTGGCCATACGCTGGAACGTTCTGTAGGAGACCACCTGCTTGCCCTTGTTCCCCAGAAGACGGCCCGTACCTTTCTCAGGCAGAGGTAGACCCATTTATCGCTCCTTCTCTCGATATTTCAGCTCCAGGAAGCGATCCCTTCATGTCCTCAGGGCAGGGCCCCAACAGTGCTATGGGTGACCCTTACAATCGTGCTGCAGGTCCAGGGATGGGTAACATGGCCATGGGACAGCGGCAACACTACTCCTACGGAGGTCCTTACGACAGAGTGAGGTGGGTGACGTCCCCGTTTCCTTGACCCCTGCGAACCGATGACTTTCTCTCCGTCCTTTTCCGTTGGAGGAGCGGGAGTGAATTGGAATGGATGTGGCAGGGGTTTCCCTCTTTGTTTCCCTGTAGGACGGAGCCCGGCATGGGACCTGAGGGCAACTTAGCGACCGGAACTCCGCAGCCAAACATCATGCCTTCCACCCCCGACTCGGGGATGTACTCTCCCAGCCGCTACCCGCAGCAGCAGCAGCAGCAGCAGCAAAGGTCTGATGGGGAGGGCGGGTGGGGGTTTTGTTGCTGCAAACGGCTTCTTCCCAGTTAACGAGAGCCCCGAGACTGGGAGAGGGAAGCGTGTATCCGATCCGCCCAGTAACGCGTCTGTTTCTTCTCCAGACATGATTCCTATGGCAATCAATTCTCCACTCAAGGCACATCCTCGGGCAGCCCCTTCCCCAGCCAGCAAACTACCATCTATCAGCAGCAGCAGCAGGTAAATCGCCAGGAATTACCGGATTTGTTCGACCGAGACGCGAGAGTTTTACCCGTCGAATTAAGTGAAAAAAAGAGGGGACAAAAACTCTCTGGACTGTGTATTTGCTTTATGAATGTGTAGAATTAAGTACCTTATGGAGGAGGCTTTCCGCCCCCCACTCCGATAGTTAATTTAATTAAGTTTTAATTAGCGTTTCCAGTGTTGTGTTTGAGAAGGGAGGTCGTGTAGCTGGCAGATGTGCAGGCTCTGGTCAGGCCACAGGGGATCAGGAAGCTTTATTTGGGCTTCTCTGCCCCTCTGGAACTTTCTGAATCCCGTCGTGGTTCTGTAACAACACTTTTGGGCCAAGGGCTCGGACGAATTTCTTTGGGGGAAGTCCTTGATCGTTCAGAGGAGCAGTTTGAGGTGGATCATTCCACAGAACCCAGGACTTTTGGGTTTTGTGCCTTTGCCTGCTGAGCCTGCAGAAAAAGGCTTCAGAGCTGCCTCTGCTGCCTCCTCCTCGCTCTTCTCAAAAACATCGCGTTTGTTTCAGGACCGTTTGAATGAACATCTCTCTCCTTCCATGCTCCTTGTACATGACTTGCTCTTTGTATCTGTGCCAGGACCCATAATGTTCCTCCTGATAATTTGGAGTCCTCTGGTTTAGGAGAGTATAGAGAGGGCACTCACTGAGCTGTGCTAAGAATAATTCCAACTGCTCTGCAGTTTGGCTCTGCAACCAGAGCCACGGGGCTCGGAGCCAAGAGTTCGAGTTACTCTGGTACTTGTCATCTTTGAAGCCCTAGAGCTCCATCTGAAGCCAGTCATGACCGTGGAGCTTCTGAAGTAGACTGGAGCAGCTAGAGCATAGACCCTTGGAGGCAAGAGAGAGCTTGGATTTTGATTTTTGTCTCGGCAATTGGCTGTTTTCTCCATTTGCGCTTAAAAGAAGCAGGGAGGAGAGTAGTTTTCTTGCTCCTCCTTCCAGTGATATTTTGAAACCTGCAGGAAAGGAAGGTGCAGGAAGTACAACAGTTTTTAACGCATCTCGTTTGATGCCGCAGCCCCAACCTCTGTTTTCTACGAAACACAAGCGAAATAGGGCCCGATAACATTCCTGGATGTGAAAGGAAACCAGAACCTGCGCATGGTTTGGTTTGTGGTGAACGTAGAGCTGAGCCTTTTCTACAGGAAAGGCCTTTCTGTGGGCAGGCTTCTGTCCCCAGGGCATCCTTGTAGAATCCACAAGGAAACTACCCAGTCGGCCGCAAAGGAATTGGTCTTGGCTTGTGAAACAGAAAGACTGATCCAGCTTCACGTTGGATATGGCAAATGAGGGGCCGAGAGTCGCCCTCGTACAGGGCATGTCCTGCAGCTCTGCCCACCGAGGTTTGAGTTGCTTGTTTCTGAGGAATTTCTTATGTTTTGGGCAGCAGGTCTACCCTGGTGAGACCCTCCCACTGCAGGGCGGGGTCCTGTTCTGGAGTCCTCATCCCAGGAGAGACAGNCTGATACAGTTCTATTGCCAATACTTTTCCGTTCCCTGCAGAACTACAAGCGGCCGATGGACGGCAGCTACGGCCCCCCCGCCAAGCGCCACGAAGGGGAGCTGTACAACGTTCCGTACAGCGCCGGGCAGGGGCAGACGCAGCAGCAGCTGCCTCCAGCGCAGACCCAACCCCCGAGCCAGCAGCAAACTGCACAACCATCTCCTCAGCAGGACCTGTACAACCAGTACGGGAGCACCTACCCCGCCGCCGACCGCCGATCCGCCGGAGGGCCGCAGAACCAGTTCCCGTTCCAATTTGGCAGAGACAGGGTCTCGGCTCCGCCCGGCTCCAACGCTCAGCAGAACATGCCTCCTCAGATGATGGGGGGTCCCATACAGTCTGCTCCGGAGGGTCCGCAGCAAGGAGCCATGTGGCAGGGCCGCAACGAAATCGGGTACAGCTATCCCAACCGGCAGAGCTCCGGCTCCGCTCCCCAGGGACCTGCCTACCACGGAGTGACTCGAACGGATGAAATCCTGCATTCAGACCAGAGGGTCAACCACGAGGGACCGTGGCCTTCCCACGGGAACCGGCAACCTCCTTACGGTCCCTCTGCCCCCGTGCCCCCAATGACTAGGCCTCCCCAGTCTAACTACCAGACCCCCCCCAGCATGCAGAATCACATTCCTCAGGTATCCAGCCCAGCACCTCTGCCCAGACCTCTGGAGAATCGCACTTCTCCTAGTAAATCTCCATTCCTGCACTCGGGGATGAAAATGCAGAAGGCGGGACCGCCCGTCCCCGCCTCGCATATAACACCAGCAGCTGTCCAGCCTCCCATGATCCGACGGGACATCACCTTCCCGCCGGGATCGGTAGAAGCGACGCAACCTGTGTTGAAGCAGAGGAGGCGGCTGACGGCGAAAGATATCGGTAAGAGGAAGCTCCGGCTTCTCGGCTTCCGCCTCTCGTGGGGATGGGTCCCGCCTTTGGAGCGGTACCGAGCGGAAGGGCTCTGCCGGCTCCGGAAAAAACGGTAGCTTTGCGGGTTAGTTGCGTTTTCGGGCATCGCTTCGGTGGCGTCTGCGGAGCGATGGCTGGTGCTCGCAGCCCGTACGTCACCTGAAGCGGGCTCTGCTCTTCGCAAGTCCAAAAAAAGCAGGATCGGGTATCTCCTTTTTTGTTTCTTGACTCCAGGAGCTGGAAGTATCGTGTGTTTATGTTACAGGAACTCCTGAAGCCTGGAGAGTGATGATGTCTCTGAAGTCCGGGCTGTTAGCTGAAAGTACGTGGGCCTTAGATACCATAAACATCCTGCTCTATGATGACAACAGCATAATGACCTTCAACCTCAGCCAGGTGGGTGCAGATGCTCTCTCTGATGCAGGTCTTTTGAAGCGCTCATTTTGGAGGGGGTTCTGTCAGCAAGAGAGCAACAAACAGCTCGTGCCCTCGTAGGGCCGCGTGCCCGGACGTCCCCGTACCGGCAGAGCTCGCGAGGTCGGAAAAGAGCCGGGGGTCTGGGTGGCCGTGCACTGGTTCCTTTTGCCGGCGTGAAAAGCAGTAATTAATTAACTGCGCTGCTTTAAATTCTTAGCCTTTTACGCCCTGCTTCCCCAGTCGCTCCTGTTGGCCTAAAGTAGTTTTCTGATCGCTGTTCCCTTCCTTCCTTCCCCCTTCTGTTTGTCTCCTCCCTCGTAGCTGCCAGGCTTGCTGGAGCTCTTGGTGGAGTATTTCCGGCGCTGCCTGATCGAGATCTTTGGAATCCTGAAGGAGTACGAGGTGGGAGACCCAGGGCAAAGAACACTATTAGATCCTGAAAGGTTCTGCAAATCTTCCGCTTCCCCTCACGAAGAAGGAGAGGAGGAGGATGAACCGCAGAGCCTGAACTGCGAGGAGGAAGAAGAGGATGAGGAAGAGGAGGAGGCTGCGTTTTCGAGCAAGGACAAAGTACCTCCAGAGAGCGGCGAGGAAAAACTAGTGAGTAAATTCGACAAGCTGCCGGTCAAGGTCGTGCAGAAAAACGACCCGTTTGTGGTCGATTATTCAGACAAGCTGGGGCGGGTGCAGGAGTTCGAGAGCGGGCTGCTGCACTGGCGGATCGGCGGCGGGGACACCACCGAGCACATCCAGACCCACTTCGAGAGCAAGACGGAGCTGCCTTTGACTCACAAACGAGCTTCCTGCAACTCCGGCCCGAGGAAACGTCCGGCGGCCGAGAGCAACCCCGGCGCTAGGGAAGGAGAGACTCCTCCGTCCGACGGCTCCTCGGAGAAGCGGATAACCGCCACCATGGACGACATGCTCTCGGCGCGTCCCGGCTCCCTGGCGGGAGAGGAGGAAGAGGTCAAACCTTCGGAAACGGCGAAGGAAAGCGGCAAGTTTCCCTTTGGCATCAGTCCGGCTCAGAGCCACAGAAATATCAAAATCCTGGAGGACGAGCCTCACAGTAAAGACGAGACGCCCCTCTGCACCCTCCTGGACTGGCAGGACTCGCTGGCGAAACGCTGCATCTGCGTCTCCAACATCATCAGGAGTTTATCGTTCGTGCCGGGCAACGACTTTGAAATGTCGAAACACCCCGGGCTGCTGCTGATTCTAGGGAAACTGATTCTCTTACACCACAAGCATCCGGAACGCAAACAGGCCCCCCTGACCTACGAGAAAGAGGAGGAGCAGGACCAAGGGGTGAGCTGCAACAAGGTGGAGTGGTGGTGGGACTGCTTGGAGATGCTGCGCGAAAACACGCTGGTCACGTTGGCCAACATTTCTGGCCAGCTGGACCTCTCCCCTTACCCGGAAAGCATCTGTTTGCCCATCCTGGATGGACTCCTCCACTGGGCGGTGTGTCCGTCGGCAGAGGCCCAGGATCCCTTCCCGACGCTGGGACCCAACGCGGTCCTCTCCCCTCAGAGACTGGTTTTGGAAACGCTCAGCAAACTCAGCATCCAGGACAACAACGTGGATTTGATTCTGGCGACTCCTCCCTTCAGTCGCCTGGAGAAGCTGTACGGCACCATGGTGCGGTTCCTCAGTGACAGAAAGAACCCGGTGTGTCGAGAGATGGCCGTGGTACTACTGGCCAACTTGGCACAGGGGGACAGCCTGGCGGCGAGAGCCATCGCCGTGCAGAAGGGCAGCATTGGCAACTTGCTGGGCTTCTTGGAGGACAGCCTGGCCGCCACGCAGTTCCAACAGAGCCAGGCCGGCTTGATGCACATGCAGAACCCGCCCTTCGAGTCGACGAGCGTGGACATGATGCGCCGAGCCGCTCGGGCGCTGCTCGCCCTGGCCAAGGTGGACGAGAACCACTCGGAGTTCACGTTGTACGAGTCGCGGCTGTTGGACATCTCCGTGTCGCCTTTGATGAACTCTTTGGTTTCACAAGTCATTTGTGACGTACTGTTTTTAATCGGCCAGTCATGACAGCTGTGGGATCCGAGCCCCCGTGTGCGTGTGCGTGAGTGGAGAACTTAGAAACTGACTGTTGCCCTTTATTTATGCAAAACCACCTCAGAATCCACTGTCTGCCCTGCGCTGTCCTGCTTCTCCCTTGGGGAAAAGATCTCCCCGTTCCCCTCTCCCCTTTCCCCCGCCCTACAGATTTGTCCTGAATCCCTTATTAAAGGAGACAAAAGTTCTGTCTGCAGAGACTTTTTTTTTTTTTTTTTTTTTTTTTTTAACCAAATTTACTTTTTTTTACA
>VWZK01002031.1:58588-83471 GCA_013396935.1 Baryphthengus martii
TACCGGCGAGGCCCGAGGCCTCTGCTCCGGCCGGCCCGGGGCTGGTGCCGACGGCCGGGCCACCTCAGCCTGCCCAGGGCGAGCCCGTGGGTACCTGGACTATGGATCCGTCAGTAAACACCCGAGTGGTGACTGACCCGGCTCTAGGGAACAGCTTCAGGGGGTAACGGGTTAAACGAAAAGAGGGAGATTTAGACTGGAGAGAAGGGAGAGGTTTTTGCTGCTGAGGGTGGTGAGAGCCTGGCCCAGGTTGCCCCGAGAGGCGGTCGCTGCCCCATCCCTGGAACCATCGCAGGGCAGGTGGTTCGTTACAAAAGGTACAAAGGGTAGAAACTTTCCCATTTCTTGATGAGTTTTCCGTTCAGACGCCACTGAAACGGCAGGGTGAAAGCGGCCGCGTAGCCCCGAGCTCCTAGGGCCACGCAAACAGCGCTGGGATTTCCATTTGGTCCTATTTCTTCGGTGTCCTGGTTTAGAACAGGTTTTTAGGAGCATCTCTTGACCCTGACAGCGGGTTGGAGAAGTACCAAGAGGTGGCCGAACCTCCGCTCTCCCGCGTTCCTGGGCTGGGCAGCGGAGCCGCTTTCCCGTGCCCCGGCCGGGAGCCGATTGCCGGGCGAGGAGCGGCCTCTGTGGCGAGTTCCTGCTGCCATCGGGTGGCCATCGGGCTCCGCTGCAGCCTCCCAGGCCTGGAGAAATCCTCTTTTCGTTTACACCGTCGTTCACTCGACAGTCGGTTCATCTTCGTGTCCTTTTCCGGCACCGCCGCCACCCCACGATCCTCTGAGAGCGGAGAGAAAGAGCGGCGTGAATTCAAACTTCGCATCTTTTCCTGCTGAAATATTTTGAACCTGCTTCTGCTCTTTCCCATCCTCTTTCCATCCATCGGAGCAGGCTGGAGACATCCCAGTGCCGACGCCGTGGCCGCTACCGGGACGGGAGTTGTGGGTTGCAGCTTTTTGCCGTGATGAGGTGCGCTGCGTCTTCCCGGGAGTTTTAAAGCTGGTGGTTGTTTTTGAAAAGCTGTTTGGCTTTGAGTTTTCTCGACGAGTTCACATGAGGCTTCTCCTCTGCTTCCAGAAAAAAAATAAATAAAAAAAAATATTTAAAGCGCTGGGACCGTTTTTGCCGCTGCGCTTTAATAGGATTTGCAGCTGTGAAGGCGCTTGAATAGAATTTACAGCTGGGTTGAAGTGTCCCCGCTCTTGAAATCGTCTCTTAGCGATTCAGGAGGATCAGCTCCCACCAGTTGCTTTGTCTGCAGCTGGGAAAGCTCCAGAGGAAGAGGAGAAGATGAGCAAATCCCTAACTTTTGTACCCGGCTAAATAGGAAGCCCAATCCCGTCTGTGGTTTGGGACTGGGACTGTCAACGAGCGTGTTTGGGTCTTGTTCTTTGCTCTGCCGATGACTCTGCTCTTGTGCCCTTTTTAACCTTTTTTTTTTCCCCTTTGTCACTGAAATGGGAATAAGGACAAACTCGTCGTGTTTTGAGACCATCAAGTGACGGGTTTGGGGATCGTTTTGTGTCGTAAGGTGCTCGGAGCAGGAGGAACGGCCGGTGGGAAAGGGCTCGGGATGTGGCGTGACTGGAACCTGTCGAGAGCCGCGGCTCCTCTTCCTCCGACCGACGAGCGGTTGGCGGCTGGGAACCAACGGAAGGAACGTGTTATCTGACAAAGCTGCCCGGCAGATCCCGGCTGCCCCGCGTGGCTCTGGGCCAGGAGTTCTCCTAACGGGTCCCACAACATCGATCCAGAAAAGAAAGTGGTGAGGCTCCAGGAAGCAGCTTAGCCCTCGCCGGTGAGGTTTGCAGGGCAGAAGCGGACGAGAGCCGCCCTGGCGTGCGCAGGTCGCTCGACGGGCAGACGCCCTCACCCCGGGGTGCAGGACCCCGGCCAAAATACGGGGAGGTTGCAGGTGGTGAGGGTGGAGCAGTGGGAGTGCGACGGCCTGGAGCTGCTGGGTGTTGCAAGCCGAGTCCGCGTTCTCCTTCTGTCTCCTACTCCTCCCAGAAAAACCCCGAAAAATAGAAAAGAAAAAAAAAGAAAGGTTTCGATCCCGTTCAGCACCTCGGAACCTGAACGTGTGTGTGGATGTTTGGTGAGGTCCTGGCTCGAGCTGCAGGTGATTCCGCTGGTGGCTGCTGCTGGTGTTACCCTGGCCCAGTAAGAAAGGGGCTGAGCGTACGTGTTGTAACCTCCGTCCTGCGTCCTGCCAAGGTTAAGAAGTCAGGGAAATCTCTTTCAAGAAGAACAACACCAAACAGGTCTCCTCTGTCGTCTCCCGATTCCATGAGATCTTCCCTAAGTGACTTCTGTGTTCAGAGAGATTTGCAGCCCTTTGAAGTGCCTGATGATAGTAAATAAAGGCCATAAAAGTGATCCAGGGGCTGGAACCCTCTGCTGGGAGGCCAGGCTGGGACAGTCGGGCTTGGTCAGCCTGGGGAAGAGAAGAGAAGGCTCCGGGGAGACCTTCTGGGGGCCTGTCAGGGCTTCAAGGGGCCTGTCAGAAAGACGGGGACGGACTTTGGAGCAGGGCCTGTTGGGACAGGACAAGGGGGGATGGGTTTAAACTAAAAGAGGGAGATTTAGACGAGAGAAGGGAGAGATTTTTGGGGCTGAGGGTGGTGAGAGCCTGGCCCAGGTTGCCCTGAGAGGTGGTCGCTGCCCCATCCCTGGCCCCATTGCAGGGGAGGTTGGATGGGGCTCTGAGCAACCTGCTCTAGTTGCAGATGTCCCTGCTCCCTGCAGGGGGGTTGCACCACATGACCTTGGAAGGCCCCTTCCCACCCAAACCAGTCCGGGATTCTACAATTCAATGATTCTATGAAACTACAAACATGGCTGCAGCCAGACCGACCTTTCTGTGTCTCCTGTCTCTCAGTGCAGGTTTCCAAAACTGGAGGGAGAATTTCCTGGGCATCAGTGACCTCCTGAAGGAGTTTTGGAGCTGAGAATGGAGCTGGTGAGCAGGCGGGACCCCCACCTCCGAGAGGTCGCCTGGTTTGCGGTGTGCTGCAGAGCCCTGACGCTGCTGCTGCAGGCAAGTCTGCTGCTCCTGAGCCAAAGCTGCTGTGACATCTGTCGTTTGGAGCTCCGAGGCTTCATCTCTCTTTGGCCTTGTGCACCCTGAGCTGGCTGGGAAATCGCCTTCTCCTTCGGAGAACCAACAGACCAACTGCATCCAGGGGTTGCTCTGAAGTAAAATTACGTATGAGGCTGTTTGGCAGCGTGAGAGACTGGTCTCTGTTTGTGCAGAGGGAGTGGATCAAAATGTTGTGAGTGAAAAGAATGGATAAAAAAAGAGTGGGATCTTCTCCTGAGTGATGAGTGATAGGTCAAGAGGAAATGACCTCAAGTTGCCCCAGGGGAGGTTTAGGTTGGAGCTGAGGAACAGTTTCTCCATGGAAAGGATTGTCCAGGCCTGTCCCAGGCTGCCCAGGGCAGGGCTGGAGTCCCCACGATCCCTGGAGGGGTTTCCAAGGCGTGGAGATGTGGTGCTGAGGGACAGGGGTTAGTGGTGCCCTGGCAGGGCTGCGGGAAGGGTCAGACTCCAGTATCTGAAAGGTCTCTCCCAACCCCAACAATTCTGATTCTGATTCTGTGCTGCTTTTCCCAGGCTCTGTTTAACCTGCTGATCCCAGATCACGCCGCGGACGCCTTCTCTCCCCCTCGCCTGTCCGAGCCTGGCCTGGGCGACCTGCTCTTGGAGCGGCTGCTGGGAGGCCTCTCGCGCTGGGACGCCGAGCACTTCCTCTTCATCGCCGAGCGGGGTTACCTCTACGAGCACAACTGCGCCTTCCTCCCGCTCTACCCGCTGAGCCTACGAGCCGTGGCCCAGGGCGTGCTCTGGCCCTTCCAGCGGCTGCTGCGGTTCCGGAGCCGCCTCCTGCTCTCGGCCGTGCTCCTGAATTCCCTCTTCTCCGTCCTGGCGGCCGTCGCCCTGTACGAGCTGGGCCGCCTGGTGCTGGGCCGTCGCCGGGTGGCTTTCCTGGCCGCCGCGCTCTTTTCCCTCAGCCCCGCCAACGTGTTCCTGGCGGCCGCTTATTCCGAGAGCATGTTCGCCTTCCTGGCCTTCAGTGCCATGTGGCAACTGGAGAAGGGGCAGAGCTGGCTCAGCGGGCTGCTCTTCTCCCTCGCTGCCGGGGCGCGTGCCAACGGGCTGCTGAACGCCGGCTTCTTTCTCTATTCCCACGGTAAAGGCTTCGCCCTCCAGCTCCAGGGGGGTTCAGGATCGGTGAGGAAGCTCCCGCCCTTGTGGAAGCGGCTCCTTAGCCTGGTGTCTTCGGCGGCTCTGGTGTGCGCTGGGATTTTTCTGCCTTTTGTTCTGTTTCAGTATTACGCCTACGTGAGGTTCTGCGATTCCGGCACCGGCCCGGAGCCGCCCATTCCCCGGCCGCTGCTGGAGCTGGCTCTGGACAAGGGCTATCGGCTGGTGGCCATGGACGGGGTTAAACCCCCTTGGTGCTCCCAGCGCTTCCCGCTGGTCTATTCCTATATTCAAGATGCTTACTGGAATGTGGGCTTCCTAAGGTATTTTGAGCTCAGGCAGATACCAAATTTCCTGCTGGCTTTGCCTGTCACGCTCCTGGGCTCGTGGGCCGCCTGGACCTACCTGGCGGCGAACCCCCGGCACTGCCTCACTCTCGGTCTGGAGAGAAGAAAGAGTGAAGAAGAGGGGAAGCCGAGAGCCGGATTTTGCGGCCCCGCCGTCTTCGTGTACGTGGTCCACTCGACCGTCCTGCTGGCGTTTGGGTTCTTCTGCATCCACGTCCAGGTAGGACCTCGGTAGCTACGCACGGGAGCGGTTCCTCAAGGGGAACGGAGCGTGGTGACGGTGACGGTGACAGCCTGGAGCTGTCCCAGCTGCGGGGTGGCACAAATCCAAGGCTTTGCCTTTCCTCTTTGGGAGCTGCTTCCACAGAGAGTTTCCCGAGCCGGTTAGTTCCGCTGCTGAGGGAGCTTTGCTGGATGCTCCGTGGGATGAGGACACCAGGACGGGGATCAAAGGGTCCAACTGGTGCTGGGTGGTGGGTGACGTGTGCTGAAGGCCGGGCTCGCCAAGCCCTCCTCGTCAGCTGTTGGAGGACAAGGTTTCTGGGTCATTATCATGTTGGGCTGAGCTTAATGGATGTCAAGAAGGATCCAGAGCCCGTCACCAGTCCCTGGAAAGTTTTGGAGAGCTTTTTAGGACACAGTGAGTGGCACTGAAGGTTGGAATGTATAGGAGAAAATAATTTGAGGGATGAGATTCCAATCTCCCCTGAAGCTGCTGCCCCTGCCCGGCTTCTGAGCTGGACGGTGACAAGGATTTTGGCAAGAAGGTGACAAGTGGGTACCATGCTTGTCCAAATCCTGGGCACCACCTGACCTCTTACACAAATCTCACCATGAATAAAGCCGGTTGAACCACGAGGGGTTTCATTTCAAGGTCATAAATCCCGTCATGGTGAGTTGTGGCTACATTTCCGTCCCCTTTCTCAGCAGTCTGAGGCAGATTGATGGCTCCTTCCGTGCCTCCGGATCAGGATTTGTGTGATTTTTTTTTTTTTTTTGCTCTACAGGTGCTGACCCGGTTCCTTGGCTGCTCCTCTCCCGTGCTGTACTGGTTCTGTGCTCACCTGCTTCAAGAACACGAACCTTTGCTCTGGAGCGAAGGGACCGGTCATCGAGCCACGGCTCCTCGCTCCACGAAGTCTCTCCTCAGTAAATCTGGTTCCGGTGGGAAAGGGGCGTCCGAAAACCCCGTCGTGATGCTGCTGACGAACTGTAGGTTAATCACCCCCCTCAGCAAGTGTGTTCTGGGATTTTTCGTGTCCTACTGGCTGCTGGGACTGGTTCTGCACTGCAACTTCTTGCCGTGGACGTAGCGAGAAGGTCTGTCGGTACGAAGGGGTCGTGGGGCAGAAGCACCGGTCACAATTGAAACTCGTTTTTGCTAAAAGCCCGACGTACGTGTGACGATGCTGTTGTCTCGCTTACAAAGGTGTTACTCCTCGGTTACTAGGTGCACACGGAGCTGTCACCGCCTGGCCGCGTCCGAAACAGGCGTCGTTGCTGATGGCCAGAATTCCTGCAAGCTCCCTGGGAGCGGGAACGTGTCTTGGTTCCTACAATTTCTGAGGGAAGTGCTGCCACCGAGCAATTAGTAATGGCAAGGGTTTGTGTCTGTCGGGATTCTCATCCGTTGGGAAACCTCCAGGATGTGTCCTTGACAGCTGAGCGAGCCTCTGTTGCAGGGGAGACCTTGTTGGTCTCCACAACTCCCTGACAGGAGGTTAGAGCTGGGTGGGATCTGGTGGTTTCTTCTCCCAAGGAACAAGCGACAGGACAAGAGGAAACAGCCTCCAGTTGCCCCAGAGGAGGTTTAGGNATGAAGGACTGCGAGTACCGGCAGATCCCGCCCGGGGCAGCGGCACCGGCTCCGGGCACCGTCCCTTCCCCTCCTCCGTTACCCACCGGTTCGGAGCGACCCGGTTCGGTTCGTCGTCCCCGGCGGAAGTGGGAGGNTGTCTGTCGGGATTCTCATCCGTTGGGAAACCTCCAGGATGTGTCCTTGACAGCTGAGCGAGCCTCTGTTGCAGGGGAGACCTTGTTGGTCTCCACAACTCCCTGACAGGAGGTTAGAGCTGGGTGGGATCTGGTGGTTTCTTCTCCCAAGGAACAAGCGACAGGACAAGAGGAAACAGCCTCCAGTTGCCCCAGAGGAGGTTTAGGTTGGAGCTGAGGAACAATTTCTTGCCCTGCAGGGTTGTCCAGGCCTGTTCCAGGCTGCCCAGGGCAGGGCTGGAGTCCCCATGATCCCTGGAGGGGTTTCCAAGGCGTGGAGCTGTGGTGCTGAGGGACAGGGCTCAGTGGTGCCCTGGCAGGGATGGGGGAATGGGTGGACTCCAGGAGCTTAATGGTCTTTTCCAACTCAAACGATTCCCTGAAGCCACGGGGCCTTCTGTTCTTGCAACGGCTCAGGACAAGCCCCCGGGGCCGGGCTGGGCACATAAACCTCCATCTCCGGTCGCTCCCCGGGGCGTAGCGGGGCCGGTGTCAGCACCGCCCCCTCCCCAGTGACCACGGACCGTTCACCGGACGGGCTCGGGTGGGGGGTTTACCCCCAACACCCCCACCCCTCCCCTTCTCCCGGCGGCCGGCAGGGGGCGCTGCGCCGAGGCGGCGGGGTGAGCACGTTCGCGGGGGCGNCTTCGCCCTCACCCTCGGCCTCATCCTGGTCACCAGCGGCCTCTTCTTCGCCTTCGAGTGAGTCCGCGGTGCTGGGCCGGGGGCTCCGGGGTACCGCTCTGGGGGCTGCGGCGGTTTGGGAGGGTGTATATCCCCGTACTGGGGCCTGGGCACCATCCCCACACACACACACCTTCGGGATCGGGCCCCTTCCTGTGTTGGGGGTCCCTTTGGGGTTCCCCACCCCGTGCTGGGGACCTGGACCCCCTCTTTGGATCCAGGAGCCCTTGCCTGCAGGGGTAAAGCTGTGTGGGGCCTGCCCCTTAGATTGGTTCCCTCTGGGATGTCTTGCCCCCTACCTTTAAGCCCTCTCCTTTTGGGGGGAGCCCTGGGGTAGCTGAGATCCCACCCCCGGCCTCGTGGTGGGAGGGAGGGCGGCTGGGGGGGCTCCTTTCTCCCCCCATCCATGGGAGCCCAAATTTCCTTTCCTTCTCCCCAGAGCATTTCCCTGCTGCACAGCCCCCAGCCCCCCTTGCAGGCTTCCCCTTTGCCTGTCCCCGTGTGGGGAGCGGGAGGTGACCCTGGACATTCTTTGCTGAGTGAAACCCCAGGAAGGGCTTTAACATCCTCCCAGGATCACTCCACTGGTCTCGAAGTATCCCCCCGGTTCCCTCTCCTTCTACAGAGGAGAGAACTGGTCCGGAATTGCCGCCAGGACTGCAGGACACCCGAGAGTGGTGGATTTTGGTTGTAGAGGCAGCAGGAATAGTGCTAAATAGTGTTAAAGGTGCTCGATAAATGGCAAAATCCTTTGGGGTCCCACCTCGAAGGTCTGCGCTGGAGCCCCGTCCCCGTTGCGTTCAGGGAAGAGGGAGCCGCCTCTCCCCAGGTCCCCTTTCCTCTGGGAAAGCTGGTCCTGGCGACCTCCCCGCTCCTGCACCCTATGGGAGAGGGGAGCCAAGAGCACCCCGTTAGGTCCTGCCTGCTCGGAGGAGCCGGGGAAGGAGCACCACCGTCGGTTCCTGACACCTCTGAGGGTTTCTGCTCTCCTGCCTCTGCCTCGGGAGGGAAGGGAGCTTGGTTTTCCTGCCACCGTCCGAAGCGGAGGGATCGTCCCCGCCTTGGCATCGCGGCGTTATCTCCGTGCGTCTCCGGGTAAAGCCTCCTGAGCCTGCTGACGGGAGATGAAGGTATTTGATCGGATTAGAGGTTCTGAGAAGTCAGATGAGCTGAAAGGGGCTGGCAGCTGTGGGAGGCAGTAACAGCATCCCCAGGCAAAAAAAAAAACCTCCCGTCTTGGTGCCGTCTGCGCCTGGGCGACAGCTCCCTCGGCTCCGTTGGAAGCGAACGGGCAGCACAGTAACCGCTCTGTGCGGGGCCAAGCAGAGGACATCTGCTCTGCCCTCCCTTCTTGCCTAGTCACTCTTCCTCCGTTGAAGATGCCCTGGGGCTTTCCGAGTTGTTATTTTAGCAGCGAGCTTCTGTCGCACGGGTTACGGTTTGCTGGATGTGCAGCAGATGCATCTTGCCCGTCTCCGCAGTTTGCCTTTTATTTTATTTTATTTTGAATGCGATTTCTTCATGGAATCATCAGGGTCGGAAGGGACCTTGAAGATCATCAAGTTCCAACTGCCCTGCCATGGGCCCAGAGCCCCATCCAGCCTGGCCTTCAAAACTTCCAGGGATGGGGCTTCCACCACCTCTCTGGGCAACCTGTGCCAGGGTCTCACCCCCCTCCTGGGGCAGAACTTCTTCCTAATGTCCAATCTAAATCTCCCCTCCTCTAGTTTGGATCCATTCCCCCTTGTCCTGTCACTACCCAACATCCTCAAAAGTCCCTCCCCAGGTTTCTTGGAGGCCCCCTTCAGATACAGGGTCTGGAGATTCTCCTGGAATAAAGGGGTGACAACAAAGCTCCGGTCTCTCATTTCTGAGACCTTTCTGTGCCGACCGAGGGGCTTGACGGTGGCGTCGGGCTCGGGCCGAAGGGGTTTTGTCGCTCGGTGGCCGCTTTGTTCTTGGCCAGCTGAGCTTGGGAGTTGAAACAAAAGTTGCTTAATCCTCTCAAAGTGCCTCGAAGCCTCGCTGAGACTTAACGCTGCCCGCAGACATCAGGGCTCCAGCAGCTTGTCTGGCTGCGCTCGACTCCGGGCGCTTAGCGGTGCTTATAATAGCAAATCCCTCTATGGGGGGAGCGAGGGGCGGCAGCGGTCTCCGGCTCTGCAAAGAGTCCTGTTCCTCGGCCGGCTTCACTGGACCTCCGGAGAGTAACGGAGCCGGCCCTGATGTGGGGAGTGACTGTGCAGGTCCCTGTCTGTGGAAAAAAAACAGCCCCGGGTTGTGGTTCAGCAAGCCCAGGAGTGGGCGTCGGATGCTCGGACGCCCGGTGGCTCGTCACGACAACGTGGGTGCGGGAAGGCGTCCCTCTCCGAACATCTGGCGCACCAGGAAGGGCACAGGAGTCGGCCAGAGGCAGCAAAGCTGCGTTGATTTGAAGCCAGGTTCCTTCTCAGCTTCACGTGTCGGACCAAACGGGATCGTGTTCACGCTGGTTTTGGTCCCTGCTTAGCTTGGGGTGTATCATACAATCCGAGAATGGCTTGAGTTGGAAGAGATCGTAAAGATCATCCAGTTCCAACCCCCTTGCCGTGGGCAGGGACACCTCCCACTACAGCAGGTTGCTCAGAGCCTCATCCAGCCTGGCCTTATACATTTCCAGGGATGAGATGTCCACAACTTCTCTGTTCCAGTGTCCCGTGTGTTCTTGATGCTGCTCTTGTAGAAGATGACCAGGTTTGGAGGCTTTTTTTTTTTTGAGGCTTTTGGGACTTTGGAAGGGTGAAGAGGGTTGTGTACAGGGGCTTTGTGTCAAAGACTCTGTCTTCCCAGTGCCACTCCAGTGCTTTCTGGGTTGGCTCTTGCTGTTCCAGATGTCTCTGCAAAGCAGCAGCTCTTCAGCCCACCCCAGTGCTCGTTCCTGGTGTGTGGCGTCACCGCCCGCAGCCAGGTCTGCAGCAACAGTTGGTAACGACGCAATTGTTTTTCTTTTAACAGCTGCCCCTTCCTCGCCAGTCACCTCACCTTGGCCATCCCCGTCATTGCCGCCGTCCTCTTCTTCTTCGTCATCAGCTGCCTGCTCCAGACCAGCTTCAGAGACCCAGGGATCCTGCCCAGAGCCACCCCAAGTGAGGCCGCAGACCTGGAAAAGCGAATCGGTGAGAATTTATTCCCACTTTGCTGTTTAGTCCAGTGCAGGGTTCTGTGTGAGTCTCCTTTTGGTCTTTGCCAACTGTTCAGGGAGGAGAAAAGGCTGGAATATCAGATTGTGAGGCTTAACAGAGTCCTGGGAAGAGAAGCGGGACAAGCACAAAGGTCCCCTTCAGAATCACGTTGCCAGACTCTTGAAGATCATAGAATCCCAGACCGGTGTGGGTGGGAAGGGACCTTGCAAGGTCATCTGGTGCAACCCCCCTGCAGGGAGCAGGGACATCTGCAACTAGAGCAGGTTGCTCAGAGCCCCATCCAACCTCCCCTGCAATGGGGCCAGGGATGGGGCAGCGACCACCTCTTGGGGCAACCTGGGCCAGGCTCTCACCCCCCTGAGCCCCAAAAATCTCTCCCTCCTCTCCAGTCTAAATACAAGACGGAGCGAAAACGCCCGTGCTGCTCCGTAACGGTGCCTCAGTTACTTTAAATATTGCCTAAACTCGGAGGAATCTGACCCTGCTCCACCTTCTGCCAAATACAGCTGAGGAGGAGGACGCTGGGTCATGAATTTAGACGTGAACGTCTTTCAGGATTTAGTATTTGCCACGGAGCCCGCTGCGCCTGCAAGCGTCTCTTTCCTGCCATGGTTTCCAGCAGTATGCTGATGACTGTCCCTGCCTAAAAACTGCTGTGTCACCCTCTTTTGGTGGTGGCCAAGAAGATACGTGTGTGTGTCCAGGAGCTGTGGTGGACCTTTAGCAAAGCCACTGTGAGACAGCTCGAGTCTGCCCCACCGAAGACACTCGCAAGGCAGTAATTCTACGTCTGACTTAAAAAGGGGGTTAAAATCTCCTCCGAGTGGTTNTGGTAATTCTACATCTGACTTGAAAAAAAAACACAAAGGGGGTTAAAATCTCCTCCGAGTGGTTTTCCAAGTTGCTATTTATAAGTGCCCAAAGCAGTAATCTGGCTGCAGATGCTGCCTGATGTGCCAGCTGTTAGATTTAAGAGAATCCACTTATTATCCTCTTAACGTGCTGGCGGTGGCGTCGCTGCTTGCACGGTCTTCCTCGGGGTTGGAAAGGTGCTCTTTCAAGAGCCAGCTGGGGGGTTGTTCCTTTCTTTTAGTCAAAGGCAATACAGAGGTTTTCCAGCTTTTGGCTGAGCAGAGAAAGTCTCCAGCTGCTGGTTTCTGGTGAAGCACCAGTCACACACACACGTGTCGCTTGTGATATCCCTAAAAACCCCTCGGTTTTCCTCTTGAGGAGGAATCCTCTTGTTCTACCAACACACACCCGTCGAATTTCGATGAAATCTGCCTGGAGCTCCTGAAGGCTGCTCGTTGTCCAACTTGGATGTGACGGAGATGAGACCTTGCAGCTCGGCGGTGCCACCCAACTCTGGCTGGGGGTGGGCAGGTTGTGAGCTGGGGGTGGGCAGGTTGTGAGCTGGGGGTGGGCAGGTTGTGAGCTGGGGTTGCCAGGAGGTGCTTTTGCCGTGGGGACCCCTGTTTCTGTGACTTGGGTGCTCGTGGCAGGGGAGGAGCCCCCCGTGCGTTGGCAGATGCTGTTGCCTCCTGGTGTTGCGAGACGTTGGCCGTGACAGAGATGAGCTGGCGTGGCCGGGCACGATAACGCTCACTATTTATAAATTGCTTTGTGTTCTCAAAGCACCGGGCAGAAATGACTTCCTCTTGGCACCCCGGTGGCGCTGCCGCTGAACTCGATGGGGAGACAGCACAAATAATGCTGTGAGGACTTGATGGGGGGCTCCTGGCTGCCCACCCTGCAACAAATCATGGAATCACAGAATCGTTTTGGTTGGGAGAGACCTTTCAGATCCTGGAGTCCAACCGTTTCCCGATCCCTGCTGGGGCACCACTAACCCCTGTCCCTCAGCACCACAGCTCCGTGCCTTGGAAACCCCTCCAGGGATCAAGGGGACTCCAGCCCTGCCCTGGGCAGCCTGGGCCAGGCCTGGACAACCCTCTTTGCTTTTGCTAAAAACCAGAAGAGCACGTGCTGGTTCCTTGCCCTGCCTGGAAACAGCTCAGGATGATACAAAGGGCTTGGGTTTCACCAGCACCTGCTTGCCCTTGCAGACAGCATGGGCACCTCCACCTACCGCCCGCCGGCCCGCACCATGGAAGTGGTCATCAACAAGTATGTGGTGAAGCTCAAGTACTGCTACACCTGCAAAATGTTCCGTCCTCCACGCACCTCCCACTGCAGCGTCTGCGACAACTGTGTCGGTAAGTCCAGCAAGTGGAAGTCTGCTGGGATTTCTTGGGTGGGGGAGGCTGGTTTTTATGTTCCTGGGCAGATCGCTTTTGCTTCTTGTAAAGGATTATGAAGTGAGGTCATAGAATCCCAGACTGGTTTGGGTGGGAAGGGACCTTCCAAGGTCATCTGATGCAACCCCCCTGCAGGGAGCAGGGACATCTGCAGCTAGAGCAGGTTGCTCAGAGCCCCATCCAACCTCCCCTGGGATGGTTCCAGGGATGGGGCAGTGACCACCTCTTGGGGTAAACTGGGCCAGGCTCCAACCCCCTTCTCACCAAAGAAGTTTCTCCTCCTGCTCCCAGGGAACCTCCTGGGTTCCAGTTGGTGCCTGGTGCCCCTTGTCCTGGCGCTGGGCACCCCTGAGCAGAGTCTGGCCTCAGCCTCTTGCCTTTTAGATCTTGCTCAGCTCCCCTCTGGGGCTGCTCTTCTGCAGCTGAACAGCCCCAGGGCTCTCAGCCTTTCCTGGCCACACAGATGCTCCAGGCCCCTCAGCATCTCCAGAGCCTCCTCTGGACTCTCCCCAGTACTTTCTTGTCTCTCTTGAACTGGGAGAGCCCAGCACTGGACACAGTACAACTAATGTACTGCTGCAGAGGGGTTCTGGTCTCAGGGTGGTGGGTGGAAATTTGATTTGTAGCCCTTGATTTTTTTGGGTTCTGTTCCAGGGTGTGAGGTGTCAGGAGTCCTCACCGTGTCCTTTTGTTTCAGAGAGGTTTGATCACCACTGCCCCTGGGTGGGCAACTGCGTGGGGAAGCGCAACTATCGCTACTTCTATGCCTTCATCCTCTCCCTCTCCTTCCTGACAGCCTTCATCTTCGCTTGCGTCGTCACCCACCTCACCCTGCGTAAGTACAGGGGGTCCGAGCAGCGGTGTGTGCCCTGCTCCGGGCCTCGAACGACTTCACAGAATCATTCAGGTTGGAAAAGACCCTTGGGATCATCGAGTCCAACCATTAAGCCTCCTCTCCAAAGCTCACCCCTAAACCATGTCCCCCAACACCACATCTAAACGACCTTGAAACACACCCAGGGATGGGGGCTCGACCACCTCCCTGGGCAGCCTGTTCCAATGGCTGGCTACTCTTTCTGGGAAAAATTTTTTCCTAATGTCCACTCTAAACCTGCCCTGTTGCAGTTTGAAGCCCTTCCCTCTTGTTCCATCACTAATGACCTGTGAGAAGAGCCCAGCACCAACCTCTCTACAATGTCCTTTCCAGTAGCTGTAGGGAGAGAGGAGGGCTCCCCTCAGCCTCCTCTTCTTCAAACTCACCAGCCCCAGCTCCTTCAATGGCTCTTCACTGAAGATGGTGCTCTCCAGGCACCATCAGGTCACTGTTCCTCTTGGACAGAGCTTGGGATGGGTCTGGTTGGTTTACACCAGCCTTTTCAGTGCGGGTGGCCTGAATGAACGGGGTCTCAGACTGCAGGGCTCAGCAGATCCACCCTGCACCTCGCCGGGGGGGTGGCTGCGGGCTCGGGAGCGAAGCGCCAGCTGGAGACGGGCGGCTTATGTGGATCCTTGTCGTGTTTCATTTTGCAGGCTCCCAGAGGGATGGGTTCCTCACCACTCTGAAGACAACACCTGCGAGATATCCTTCTGATGCCATCAGAGGGACTGTCAAGTGCTGAGGCAGCGACGAGAACCACAAAGCTCTGAGCAACCTGCTCTAGTTGCAGATGTCCCTGCTCCCTGCAGGGGGGTTGGACCAGATGGCCTTTAGAGGTCCCTTCCAACCCAAACCATTCCATGATTCTGTCACAGGGAGGTGGTCCAAGGAGCTCTTCGTAGGGTCTCCCTGTTGTATTTTGCACCACTTAATTCCGTCCTGTAGCTACCTGGGTGGGGTGTCTCTCCGGCCGTAGACTGGTAACATCACCAAACTGGGAAGACTTTTACTTTACCACCAGGGTCTAAAGGTGAGGGCCAAACTGGTTTCCCAGTTTACAAGGAAAGGGAAGCAGCTGGAGCAGGCTGTGCTGTGGTGGGTACCTGTGGAATGGGAAGCCTGCTGGGATGTTTTCGTGGCCCAGTGTGGGCGGTCACGGCTCACCTCTCCCAAACCAGTCGTCCGCTTCTCCTTGTGGGATGATTTTGTTCCTGGAGATTTCCTTGACTTTTTGTCTCACCGTGCTGGAGCTGGTGATTTGTTTTTTCTCAGTCTGGTCTATTTTGGGCCTCTCAGGTTTTCACACTTATTTAGTCGCCTCCAACCTGACAACGAACGAAGACGTAAGTACCCGGACGCTCGTCCTGCTGCGGGGCCGGCCTTGGTCCTTCCCGAGGCTTTCTGGGGATCCTTGGCCGCCTGCCTTGGTGCCGTATCTCTGGGGAAACGGGCTGCCTGCGCTGTCCATGATAATCCACTGCAGAGCCTCAGGCATCCAGGCTGTCGGTTCAGGTAGCCGAGTAGGGGGGAAGGCAGGAGGGGACGGCGCAACGCGCGCCGCTTGGCAGCGTCAGGCTGCGAGGGTCACGCGCTGCGGTGTCGGAAGGGTCACGTGTGTGGTTTTTTCCAGTCCGTATGCAGCCTGCTTTTTAAAATTAGGAGTTGTGAGATTAAAAAAAGGAAGGCCGGCCCCAGAGATCTATTTGGGTGTTCGCCTGGGACGCGGAGGTTCTTAATTCGGCGTCCCGCGGAACCGCGGGTTTCCTCTGAGACCCTGGGCAAGTCCCTTTGTCGCTGTCAGTTCCTCATCTCTAGCAGGCAAATCGTGTGCAGGCATCTCCTGTGATTTACCTCCCAGGCTGGGGTGGCTGCAGGCTCCCAAGGACCAAAGGAGCTCCCTGAGCAGGGCGGATTGTACGGAAAAGCAGGATCGGTCTGATCCTCAGACTCAAAAGCCACCCTTCTGGCCAGAAGGACCTGTTAGCCTTGCTGGAAGCTTCCAGCACCGCAGAAGACATGTTTGCATCCCTTTTTGATTGTTTGGTGGTTTTTTTTGATTTTTTTCCACTCCTATTTCCTCTCCACCTTTTGATCTTGTTTGAGGCGTCAGCAGAACGGTGCTGGGACCCTGTTAGCGAAGCTGAGGGAGGTTTCACCCCGGCACTGAGAGCCCCGGGTCCCGTTGGCAGCCGCCTGCTGCTGCTGCTACTGCAACTGGGGAGAGGAAGGCAAAACAAATCAAAAGGAGGAAACTTGCTGGTAAACTGGTTCGCTGGAGGCAGGGGCCGTGTACCAGGTTTAGCTTCTGCCCGCTCGGCCGCGCCTACGCTCGATGGCAGCGGGGGTTTCGAAATCAGAGCCCCGGCCGCAGCTGCTCGGGGTTGGGGCACGAGGTCGTTTCCTCCCGTTGCGGCTCGGCCTGGGAATCCCCTTGATGGTTCGTTCGAACCCGGCAGGGACCGTGAGCTGCAGCCCTGCTCCCGAGAGCTCTCGGCGTAGGAGAGGGCGAGGGGAGGAGGAGGCTGGTGTTGAAGGTGACACCGCGGCTTTGGAGCTTTCTGGCTGTGAAGCTGAACCGTGGCGGAGGCAGGAGCAGCCCGGCGGCGCTGTCTCCGCCGGCTGCCTTTCTGCAGCTGCCCTGCTTGTGAAAGCAGAGAGAGGGAGGCCGTTTGCTGTAAGACCAACCTTCCACCTCTTCAGCGGGGATTTGAGCCGAGCCCGTTATCGTCTCGTTATCTGCTGCTGCCTCTGTCCTACCTTCATCTGCCTGTGTCCTTCCCCTTTCAGATCAAAGGGTCCTGGTCAAATAAGAGGGGCTCGGAGTTTGCCAATCCCTACAGCCATAAAAGTATCCTCACAAACTGCTGCGCGGTGCTGTGTGGACCGTTCCATCCCAGGTAAGAGCCTTTGACCTCTGCAGCGCTGAGAATTGTGTCCTGCTCTGGAGGAAGGGCCTTGGAAAAGACAGGTTTCATAGGATCACAGAACTATTTTGGTTGGAAGAGACCTTTCAGATCATCAGATCCAACTGTTCCCCCAGCCCTGCCAGGGCACCACTGAGCCCTGTCGCTCAGCACCACAGCTCCACGCCTTGGAAACCCCTCCAGGGATCAGGGGGACTCCAGCCCTGCCCTGGGCAGCCTGGGCCAGGCCTGGACAACCCTGCAGGGCCAGAAATTGTTCCTCAGCTCCAACCTAAACCTCCCCTGGGGCAACTTGAGGCTGGTTCCTCTTACCCTGGTGCTTGTTCCTTGGGAGCAGAGCCTGACCCCCCTCTGGTTCCAAGCTCCTGTCAGGGAGTTGTGGAGAGCCAGAAGGTCTCCCCTGAGCCTCCTTTTCTGAACGACCTCAGGATTTATCACGATTCAGGGGAGACTGTGTCAGCACCAACACATCTCCTCCCATGATGGTGAGGAGACAGTTTCCCAGTCTCTGCCGAGAAAGGCTGGAGACCTGTATAAGTAGGAGATACAACCGTTGCTTCTCAAGTTTGAGCTTGATGGGTTTGGGTCACTTGTAGTTATTTTGTGGAGCTCGCAGGTAAGACCCATCCTGCGATTCAACAACGGCACCGAAGGGCTCGGCGGCGGTTGGTAAATACCGGTGGTGGCAGGACGTGCGTTTCCTCCTGCGCTCTGAGGATCGAGCACCGTGACGAGCAGCCGGCAGAGATCCTGGGGTGGAGACCCTGGGTTTTACCAACATTTAGCTTACCCAAAATGCTCAGTAGCGTCCGACCAGATGCTCGTACTCCCGAGTCAGCCAGAGCTGTTGCTGAAACAAGGGCAGGGGCAGGCGGCTCGCTGCGGGTGGAACGGTGGGAGGGAAGGAAGGGTGGAAGGAAGGGAAGAAAGGGTGGAAGGAAGGAAGGAGGGAAGGGTTTGGGCAGAAGGTGGGGACCTGCAGCATGGGATTGTCGAGGCTCTGGCACAAGAGGGTGCAGTTGGGCCGAGCTGGGCCATGCGGAAGGAGCTGAGGACCTGCACCCTGCCTTGGAGCTCTTCTCAGCCTGTCCTTGAGCACCTTGGTTTTTTTGGTGGATCCAGTTTGGATTCACTTGGAGCATCTTGAGGGTGTGACACAACGGCAGAGGAGGGTGTTTGAGGAGGGAGTCAGCTTCAAAGTGTGGTTTGTACTCATAGAATCAGAGTGGATAGGGGCTGGAAGGGACCTCTGGAGATCATTTAGTCCAACCCCCCTTGCCAAGGCAGGTTCACCTAGAGAAGATCAGACAGGAACGTGTCCAGGTGGGTTTGGAATCTCTCCGGAGAAGGAGACTCCACCACCTCTCTGGGCAGCCTGGGCCAGGCTCCAACACCCTTCAAGTAAAGAGGTTCCTCCTCACATTGAGATGGAACTTCCAGTGTTCGGGTTTGTGTCTGTGCACTCACAACTGGCCCTGCTCTCTGAAGTGCCCCCAAGCTCTTTGTTGGGGTCAGAGTTGCCAAAACGCCGCTGCTGCCATCCAGAGCCGCTCAAAAGCTGCGGACTCAGGGAGCTGAGCTGCTCGCTGGGAGGTTGTGAGGAGAACGGTGTTTTACTCCAGTCCTTCCCTCCGTGGTGGTGTTTTCCTTTCACCAGTTCCCCTTTGGGTTTGTGGTGACCCAGAACTTTAGCTGCCTGCAGGCTGGGCGGTGGCTTGTGTGGTGAGCCCGCGGTGGCTCTGGGGGCGGGAAACTGTCCCCCAACGCGCTCCCGCCGGTGCTTTGCTTGGTGGCTCCCACGGGGAGCCCTCTCTGGGGCATCTTTGCTTCCCTAACTCCCTTCCCCTTGCACCTTTCCCTTTCTGTTTCCCAGTTTGATAGACAGAAGAGGCTTTATCCAGCCAGAGGCCGGGACCCCGTCCAGTCCCAAAAGCGAAATCCCTTCCTTCGGAGCCAAAACCGACACCAGCATGGTAGGAGGGATCCCCTAACGGTGCCGTGACGTAGCCCAGAGCCTGCTGTGCCTGCGCCTCGCTCCAGCCACTACCTTCCCCTCCTGCCATCTCCCCAGCCTCAGGCAGGACAGCCCTGTGAGGCAGAGCTGCCAAAGACTCGATCGAGCCACGTGTTGCCTTTTTTCTTTTCCTTTTTTTTTTTTTTTTTTCTTTCCACATTTATTTATTATTTTTTTTTCTTTATTTCTTTCACTGTGATGTTTGGACTTTCGATTGATAGAGCCCAGCAGCGTGTGAGACCCTCAGACTGGGGCAAAACGTGGTGGGAGGAGGGATCCCCGTTGTACCTTGAGAAGCAAACAGGTCTGGGGAGCCACCAGAGCCTTGAGCCCGGAGCTTCTGCTCCAGGGGGTCGCTGCGTTTCCCGCTGGGAACGATGAGATGGGCCGAGGGTGGGAGATGGGGACTGGCTAAACGGTCCCTACTCTGAGCCGGGCTGTCAGGCCTCGTCTTCTGGGCTGGCGGAGGCGTTAAGTTCCCTGGTATCCCTGTTCTGTCCATGAACACGTCCCCTCTTGATGGGGTTCTCACCTTGGCCTCTGCCCGAGCGGCTTTTCTCTTCCGGAAGCTGCCGTGCCTTGGTAAGCTGGAGCTGTTTGGCCGGGAGGGCTCAGCCTCCCCACAGCCTTGGAAGCTGGTTCCATGTCCCAGCTGCTGTTGATCCTGTTTTCTGACTGGTCACTGAGGGGATGATGAGGAATTCTTTGAGTTTTGGCCCTGCCAGGCTGTAAGGTGATGTTGGGCAGCAAGGACAGGAGTTAGGACGTGAGTTTCCCCTCTTTTTAAGGGGGAAGGAGAAATACCGAGCGTTTTGTGGCGAGGTGCTGGTCGGTGAGGCCACGGTTGTAAAATGGGGACTTTAGCTTGCTGGGAAAGCCTGGTTATGTCCTGTCTGGATGAGACCAGAAGGTGAGAGAGAAGCTCACCCCCACCCCCAGCATCGCTCCGTGCCCACGGAGGCTCCGGCTCCGCCTCGCTGACGCTGGAGCGTGAGCAGGGGAGCCACAGACCTTGTGAGCAATACTTGAATCGTGTTATTAAAAAGCTGCTGGATATTTTTGCACAATTTGTAGATGATTTTTTCTGTTGTTTTAGGGTAGAGTGTTTTCTATCGGGTGCCTGTAGTGCCAGGGCAGAGGCGGCGCTCGGTGCCGAGCTGCCTGGGTTAGGTTGCCTTGGGTCTGACACTTGCATTTCGACCTCAGGCAGAGGCAGCACATTTCTAGGGGGCAGCCAGTCCCCCCCTGAATTCACCAGCGTCGTGCTTTGCACGCTGGGAACCGCCGCTCCAGCCCGCGCCCGGTTTCGGGGCACGCTGGGCGATGGCAGAGGCACGAGGTTCCCCCAGCCTCACGTTTCTGGCTGCACAGAGGTCTTGGTGCTTATTTGCTGCGGTCACCAGCTCTACCACCTCCTTGGTGAGGAGCTGAGGTGGGAGCACAGCAACAGCTGCTGAATTTCGACCAGCTTTCAGCAGGTGACCCTCACCAGCCACCTCAGCCCCACAGCTTTACACCCTCTCAGGGGCCAGTTGCCCAGTTTTTCATCCCGAGGGGTTGAACCTGCCCTTCCCTCCCCACATCTCCTGCAGGGATGTCCCCAGCAGGACTTGGCCCTGCCTTTGATGCCACCTTCCAAGGGCAGGTGTGGGACCGGGATGAGGTGAGCTGGGTGAGAGGGGCTGGCGCTGGGAAGTCAGGAGCCAGGAGGGGGTGTTGTCAGGGGCCAAACTCCTTCCTGTGTTTATTTAAACCAGTTTCCTTTGTTACTCAACGTAATAAAGTTCTATTTTCAAAGAGTTCATTGCTTGGATTATTATTTTATTCCTTTAAGAGAGAAGAGGGCAGGTGTCCAGGTGCTCACTCTCCATCAGGTGGCACTTGGACTCTATCCTTAGGCCCAGAGTGTGAGAAGCTCTTACAGCCTCCTGCAGGATGGGGCCCCGAGGGGTGCTGAGCAGCAGTTGGTGCTGCTGTGTCTTTTACTGGACGAAAGGATTTGTCTGTCCCACGGCTCCAGGCTGGCCGGGGTCTCATCCACTCACTGGTCCCCTTCCTGCAGAAGCTGTCACCTCAGTGTCCTTTCCCCACCCAGCTCGCCCAGGCCAGGCCTGTGCCAGGCACCCCACCCTGGTCCAACCCAGCCCCCTCCAGCCCTACTGGTGGGTGTTGAGGTGCATAATCTCTGGTGTCTTCCCCAGGAGGACGCCTGCCAGGACTTTGCCATTTCCTGCACAGCCTGATGGGATTTCCCCCCTCCTGGGACCTTAGCCCTGCTTTCTGAGGGTTAGCTGGTAAGAAAGCGCTTTCTTCTCCCCGTCATCCACTCGAGTGACCCATCTCATCTCCACTGCATGACCACCTCGTGTCCATGGAGCACATCACCCTCCACTCGTGTAGACACCTGTGTGCCCCTTGCCCCATCCATCCCACCAGCGTGCGGGGCCCCGTGTGTGGCAGAGGGGGTTGCCCGCGGCCGTGGGAGGGACAGAGGGATGATTTCCCCCCAGTTTTGTGCTGGGGATTGGTATGAAATGGAGCTCCTCGGGCCGCGTGGGGCGTAGGTGGTGGCGATGCTTGGAAAACGCTGTGGCCGAGGCTTGGCTCGGGCTCCAGGCTGAGGGTTCGTAGAGTTTGGTGGCACCGCGTGATGGTTGGTGCTCGGTGGAGCTGCCGCAAGGGGAACGCAGGAATCCCCCAAGTGATGCAGCGATTTAGCAGTTGGCGTGAGCTGTCGCCCAAGCAGAGGAGCAGGAGCCTGGAGCAGATTCCTAATCCCAGCTCTGAGCCACTCTGTGGCTCAGGCAATTCCCTCCCCTCCGTTCCCCTCCCTGTGACACCAGGTTCCTCCTCTACCGCACCCGTGGCCACGGTAAGGTCCTTCCAAAGCGCGTTGCGACGAAGCTCCGCTTCACTCGTGGGCTGCGGAGCTTCTCCTCCCTCCCTTGCAGCATCCCACCAGCAGCAGCCCTGGAGAAAGGCTCCCACTCCTCCCTTCCATCCTGGACATTTTCCCCTTCCCGCCCCCACGCCTGGGTGCTCCCTGCTGCTCCTCACTCGGGTGTTTCTGGCACTAACTCTTTCTTTCTCTTCCTCCCTTCTCCTCTCCCTCTTGCTGGGTTGATCCGATACCAAGAGCCCTGGCACCTCCGCCTCTCGTGAGGCCCCTCCACGGGGAGCCAAGACGCCGCGGGCAGCCCCCGAGACTTCAGCCATGACCACCACGAGTGCCTCCGCTCGCCAGGGCTACGCGGCCGCGCCTTCCTCCCTCCCGCCAAGAGAGAGAGAGACAGAGAGGAGGGAAGGCGACCGTGCAGAAGGAAGAGTTGGGTTTTTTTCCGACCCGGCTGCGGGAGCCGGGACGGCCGTTCCCGCGGGTTCGGAGCTCAAAGCCATACCGCCGTCCCACCCCAGTGCAATAACGGGAGCTCCCGCTGCTTCCCGCTGCTGGACGGACTCACGACCGAGCCGAGGTTGAGGGCGGCTCCCCGGAACCACCAGCTTCCCCCTCCCAGTGAAGGTGTCTTCCCTCCCTCCCGTAGATGCTGGAGGATGGTGGTGAGCGGTCCAGCGGGGCCGTCAAGCCGAGCAGGCTTCACACCAGGACGACTACAGCCACATCAGCCCCTCTCCGAGCCGTGTCCGTGTGCCGAAGGGCTCTCCTCTCCAGGCGGGAGTTGGTGTGTGGTCAGAGTTTACCTTTACACACCTCCCCGACCAGTTCCCCCCGTTCCCGTTCGGTCTTAGCGCGGTTTTAGGGGAAAGGGTTCAAGCCCCTCAGCACCTTGACCAGAGAGGCTGCGGCACAACCGGGGCCGGGAGCTTCGCAGCCAGACCTCCCCCTGCCAACCCAGCGTAGAGCCCAGTAGGATTCACCGTCTATTTATGCCTTTTACTTTTGTAACAAAATAAAAATTTCTCCTATTTACTGTACGCCGGCGTCTGGCTCCTGCTCCGCCGGCCGATGGGAGCTGGGCACCGCGGCTCGTGCCTGGGCACGATGGTGCTGAGCGGGTTAAGGGGGCTGAGTGGAGGGGCTGGCACCCTTCTGCCGTGGGCTGTGACGGCCACCAGCTCCCAAAACCCAACTCTGGCACCAGCCGTGGTCTTGTGGCAGTTCCCTGTCCTTCTGGAACTGAGGGGCCCAGGACCGGACACAATATTCCAGATGTGGCTTTACCAGGGCAGAGTAGAGGAGAAGAACCTCCCCTGAGCTATTCACCACCCCCCTTTCTAACTCACCCCAGGAGGCCATTGGCTTTCTTGGCCACCAGGGCCCATTGCTGGCTCGTGGCCATCCTGCTGCCCACCAGGACCCAAGGGCAGTGCTCTTGGAAAAATTTATCCTCCAGTGAAGTGTCAGGAGCTGGCAGCGTCCCTGCAGCCTGGGGAGCGGCAGGGCTGGGTGGGTGAGGATGAGGTGGCTGGATGGGCTGTGAACATCCTTCCAGTGCCGCTGGGAATGGCCTTGAGCACCTTCTGCCTCCTGCACTGGCCTGGGCAGCATCTCCCCAGAGCTGGGGCTTAACTGGGTCTCCCTCTCCTCAGGGCGATGCGTCTTCTGGTGCCGCTCTTCACCTTTAGGGGCACCCACGGGTGCTCCGCGGAGCGACGCCGCCGCAGCCGAGCTCAGCCGCAGCGATCTGGGGCTCTTCCCTTCACCCACCCGCTGGTTTTTTTCACGAAACCGGTAGAGCAGAATGTTTTGGCAGCCTCCTCTCAGCCCCAGCGCAACCCAAATCTGGCTGCGGCTCAGCCCCTTTGGCAGGGGCCGCCGGCAGCCGCCGGAGCCGAGGCCGAGCCATCGCACACCCCATCCCAGCTTCCATTCCTGCTCTGGAGGGGTCCTGGGAGGGGTGTCCTCAGGGAGCCCTCTCAAAGCAGCGCCGACACCGGCTCGAAAGGCCTGAATTCAGCCGGGGCTGGTGCAGGATCAGGCCAAGGTTTGGAAGCTGGGTCTGGCTTCACCGGAGCTGGGTGGGGGGGCTGCAGACCCCGGCCACGTGTGGCTTTGCTGCTCGAAGGGATGTGAGCTCAGACGATCCCCCACCCGCAGACAGCATTTTTTGGAAGGGAAGGAGCTTGGATTTTAGAGAGCTGGGTACATCAGGCTGCCTGTTTGACATCCCCCCCCAGCCCTTCTTGGGGGGCTTTAGCGCTTGGTTGAAGCTCTTTCGGGGGTCTCTCTGCATCTGTCTCCTCGTCTGCCAGGCAGTGGGCTCCTGTGTAGCCCGTTCCTCTGGAAAACGCCTTTTCCCGTCTCCCGGTGGCTCACGCTCTTCTGGGGAAGGAGCTGGAGTCGCCGGCTGCACGTGGTTGAGGCTCCAGGAAGAGCCACGGGAGGGGGAATGTGGGGAGGCTGGAGGAGCTGGACCCCCTCCTGCCGCTACCGCACGTGAACCCCGCGATGGGCAGGGACACCCCAGACCCTACCCTGACCCTGAGAGGGGATGAACGGCTCTAAATCCCCCCGGCCAGGGTGAGGAGGGAGCAGTTTGGAGGCTGAGAGGAGGAGGAAAACATCCAGAGGGATTTTCTCGTGTCCTCAGCATCCTCCACGACCCCAACTCCGTGGCACCCGAGCGGGACGACAGGGACAGGGTGGCACCAGGGCTGAGTGAAGCAGCAATGCTGATTTACACAAAAAAAAAGAAAAAAAAAAAAGAAATAAAACCACTTTTGTGCTTTGGCCTGATGCCATCGGGCGCTTGCCCCACCCTGCCCTTCCCGCACGGCTCCCGCACGGCAGATAAGGTCGGGGCTTGGCGCGGGCCGAGGCTTCGGCTTCGCCAGCGCGGCCGGGACCGCCCGGCATGTGGCAACAAGCTGGAGCAGGGTGAGAGTGAAACTGCAGCGCAACGCGAAGCCCAGATCCTAATCGGGGCGGCGCGTTTCCACCGGCAGCCCAACACCTACGGCCGGTTCGCGGCCAAAAAAAATTGAGGTGTGTTTTTTTTTTTCTTGGTTTTTTTTTTTTTGTTAAATTAGAAAAAAAAACACAACCCAAAACCCTTCAGTTACAACTGGAGAGTCGAGGAAAGTCGCCGGAGAGATGCTGGGCTGAGGAACTGCGGCGCTGGGCTGTGAAGGAGCCCTGAGCTCAGTGGGGCTGGGGTGGGGGGACAGACACCGGGCTCATGTTGCCCCAGTATGGGATTTATTGGGGTTTTTTTGGTTTTTTTTTGGGAGGGGGTCCTGCTGCACAGGGTGATTGCAGCCTCCTTTGGGGCGGTCCCTCCTGCGGCGCTTGGGCGAGTTGCTGAGCTTCTCTGCCTCGGTTTCCCCACCTGTGGGAATAAATACCTGCCTGTCAAGCCCTCGTAATTACGAGCGAGTTAATCACCATATAAAAACGACAGTGATAGGATTTTTTTTTTTTTTTTTTTGGGGGGGGG
>VWZK01002031.1:83504-93831 GCA_013396935.1 Baryphthengus martii
GAGGAAACCGTTTTTATGACCGGACACACCCTATGGCCCATTTCTGCTGGCACGGAGGGGGAGGATGGCAAGAGCTGAATTCTGCTCCCCCCCCCAAAAAAAACCCAACCTGATAGCCCACCGGCTGTGCCCCTTCCAAGCCCTTTTAGCAGCAGGACGGGTGTCCCCTCGGTCGCGGGGTGGGCGTTGGCTGGGAGGAGATCCCCAGAGCACCCATGGGTGCTGCACCCATGGGGCAGGGCGTTGGTCACCCCCCCCTCCTTCCTCGCCCCTTCCCCAGCGCCCGCCGCCTGCGGGCGATGATTCACGGCAATTTTCCTTTTAAGGCTGGGCTCGGTGGGGAGGAAGCAGAGGAGGAGGAGGAGGAGGACACTCCTTGGCCCTCGCTGGCTCCTCCCGCTCTCGCTCGAGGCTCCGACGCTCAGCCAAAAACGAATCCCGGCGACGGGACTCGGCAGAGGCTCCGACGGCTCCCGGCCCCGCTCCTCGCCCAAGCGTCCGCCCCTGCGCCCGCGTCCCGACCATGGCAAGAAACCACCAAGTGCAGAAGGCCAAGCTGGCCGAGCAGGCTGAGCGCTACGAGGACATGGCGGACTTCATGAAGGCGGTGGTGGAACACGGGGACGAGCTGTCCAACGAGGAGCGCAACCTCCTCTCCGTCGCCTACAAGAACGTGGTGGGGTGCCAGCGCTCGGCGTGGAGGGTCATCTCCAGCATCGAGCACAAAACCGAAGAGGGGGACGACAAAGCGCAGCTGGTGAACGAGTATCGGGAGAAGGTGGAAAGGGAGCTGAATAGCGTTTGCAAGAACGTCCTGGCCTTGCTGGACAAGTATCTCATCAAGAAGGCGAGCGATCCCGAGAGCAAGGTCTTCTACCTGAAGATGAAGGGCGACTACTTCCGCTACCTGGCCGAGGTGGCCACCGGGGACGACCGCAAGAAGACGATAGACAACGCCCAGGAAGCCTACCAAGAAGCCATGGACATCAGCAAAAAGGAGATGCAGCCCACGAACCCCATCCGCCTGGGGCTGGCCCTCAACTTCTCCGTCTTCCACTACGAGATCGCCAACGCCCCCGACCAGGCCATCTCCCTGGCCAAGACCACCTTCGACGAGGCCATGGGGGACCTGCACACGCTCAGCGAAGACTCCTACAAGGACAGCACCCTCATCATGCAGCTGCTCAGGGACAACCTCACGCTATGGACAGCCGAGTGCGCCGGAGAAGACGGCGGCGAGGCTGGCGAAGAGCCCAAGAACTGAACGGCCCCCGTGGAGCTGGGGACTGGGCCCCCCACCTGCTCCTTCCTCCCCCCACAACCCCCTCTCCGGTTCCTTCGGCATCTCTTTGTGGTTTTTTTTTTTGTTGTTATTTGATTGTTTTTTTTGTTTTTTGTTTGTTTTTTTTAGGGGGAAGGCATCTCAGATCCCTCATGGCCCTCCCAGCCTGGATGCCTGGAATCGCAGGGGGGGAGCCGTGCGTGGTGTTCGCTGGGTGGTTTTTGGCAAGGCCTCCCCCCCTCCCCATCTCCCCTCTCCCCATATTCCTGTCTGAGGGGTGGAAAGGGAAGGTGAGGAGGGGGTGCCTCCACCCCGGAGGGCAGCCAGCACCCTACTATTTAACATTCTGAAGTGGGGGCGACCCCGGGGGAGCCCAGCCCAACACATACCGGCACCAAACCCACATTCCAGAGGGCTGGAGCTGCAGCGGGAGGAGGTGAGGGGCTGGGATGGGGTAAGGGAGGGGGTCCAGGCAGCCCCCTTCATCCTGGAATCGGCTGGGGGAGGGGGGGCGGATCGTGTACTGCCAAAGCCTCTGTGCATCTCCAATAAACCGTCTCCTGCACGCCTGCCTCTGGTCTGCCTCGTCTCTCCCCCGCATACGTGTCCGGGCAGCTCCCGCCGCCGCCGGGCGCCCGCTTCACGTCCCACCCCACCAGAACGGGGAGCGATCGGGTCTCCTCGGGATCGACAGCGCCGCTTTGGCCGCTCCCGATCCCTCCCAGTCCCGCGCCGGGGGATCTTGGGGTGCCCAGCGAGCCCTGTTCCTCCCTCGGCAAAATCGCGGCCCGTGGGAGGGTCACGGGGCTCTGCCTCCGTGAGGTGAAGATTTCGGCAGCCCCACGCGGCACCGGCTGCTCCACAGGGTTCACCGAGGTCCCCAACCCTGCAGTGGGGTGTCCCACCCCTTTTGGTGCAAACCCAGGGTGCTCCAAAACCTCTCAGCGAGGTTCTTGCACGGGTACAACCCCCCCCTCCCAACAGGTCCCCTGTGCGACGGTCCAAAGCACAGAGAGGGGGGTCCCCTAAAGGAGCATCGCCAGCAACACGGGGACAACCTTGGGGTGTCATCAGGGTGGGGACGTCCCCGTTGAGGTCTGGACGTGCCGCAGCGGGCGAAAGCTCAGCGTTTCTGGCCCTGGCGTCCGGCCACGGAGAAGGGTGCAGCTCACGGAGCGCAGAACCCCCCTCCACACACGCTCTCCACCCCCCTCCTTCGCCGCCAGCACGAGTTTCGACACGAAAAATAATTACAATAAAATACAGTCATGGCACCCTGGGCTATGAGCTCATCAGATCAAGCGCGGCAGGGCTGGGCAGGAGCCGGCCTTTGATGGGAAACGCCGGGATGCCGGGAGGAAACGTGCCGTGACTCAGGACGTGCCGCCCCAGTTCAGCAGGGTCCCCCAATGGGGGACGTGGGGGACACGTCAGCCTGGAGACCCTACGTGGCCAAAACCCGTCTCCCAGGGTGCCAGGAGCTCCTGAGCTTTGGGGAAACTGAGGCATGACCCCCATGTTACGTGCAGAGGTTGCAAAGCCCACGGGCTGCTGCTCCCTGGGCAGGGACGGGACTGGGATGCACCGAGGTTTGCCAGGGCTCTGCCGTGGGAATGTGCTGGCTGCTGTGGGAGGTTGAGCCGCGCAAAGCAGAACCTGTTCACCCTGGATGGGACCTGTCACTTGGAGCAGAGCCCAACCAAGGGCATTAACCCCTGGAAGCCTCCCCGCAGCCCCTCGCCCACCCCTACCCCTCGGTCCCCTCCCCATCTCCATCACGGCATCGTGTAGAAGCAAAATATGTGGCCCCATCAAGCACCGGGTCAGTGGCCCCAGCAGGTTGGAATTTGCTCAGCAGGTCCTGGCTGAGCTGGGGGGCCCCCGGCTGTGTCGGGGAGCTCAGCCGGTTCCTGGGGCGGGGAGGCCGGAGAGGGGCCCCGACGCTTGGCCTTTGCCTGGCCCCAAGGCTCCCAGCCTGGGAACCAGCCCCAGCCCTGTAATTACCCAAACTGGGGCCGGCCGACGTGAAAAACGAGCTGAAGGCTCTCGCTGGCCCTTAACCCGGCGGTTTGGGGACACGAGCAGCCTGGGCTGGTTAAACTGGGAGGGTGGTGAAGCAGCAGTTGGAGCGGGCTGGTGCCCAGGGATGGGGTTAACCCGGGGTGGCCGGCCTCTCTTGCTCCTTCTCGGGGCTGCCGGGTGGTGGGAGGACACCGGGGCTCCCGTCGGCCTCCCGGGAGTTAACCGATTTTGACAGCACCCCAAATTGCAGCCTGGCTGGGCGGTGTAGGAGGACCATGCTCCCCGGCCTCCCAGCCGGTCCGACGGCTTTTTGGGGCTGGGAGGGAGGCCCCCCACCCCAGTGACACCTCCCACGAGAGGGTTGTGCCGTTGAGGACCGTGGGGTGTTCCTCGGGGTCCTCCCGGCCCCTCGAGTCATGTAGGGTGGTGGGACTCGGATGGAAGGGACCAGGGTGGCATTGAGGCCCCGATCCCCATCCTCGTCCCGTGACTGGGATGCGCAGGAGGATGCTCCCAGCATCCCTGACGCTTTATGGGAAGGGGCACAGAGCAGAGCGCTCAAATATACGTGGTTTTGTGTCTTTAATACCAATAGAGCAAAGAGACGTGGGTGCCACAGGGCCAGGGAGTGTCCCCAACCCTGGAGCCACACCCCAAGCCAGGCACTGGGATCAGGCTCCCAGTACAGCTCTATGACCCCACTGTGGCCAGTAGCCACGAGATCATGGCTACTGAACCAGGTCTCTGAGGGCAAGCGGGGGCTGCTGCCTCCACCCTAAAACCAGTCCTCAGTGGGACTCAAGGGCTGCAGGACCCACAGCTGGGCTTGTCCCTTGTCCCCAGCTCTCACAACCACCCCAGTTGTGCCCGGGGCTGGGGCTGAGCCATCACCAGCACCTCCCCAGTGTCGCGGCACCCAAGGAGACGGCGGCACTGGCCCCGGGGCGGCGATGGGGTGCCACTGGGGTGTGCTCGTCCTAGCTGCCTGGTTTGGGGGCTTCTTGGCTTTTGGAGAGGCTTTTCCTACCACCACTCACTGGGGAACGTGGCAGCCTTCGAGCAGGAGCCCCGTGCTGGAGCCAGCAGCCCCCCAACCTTCCCTGGGGCAGGTGTTGCAGGGTCACACTGACCCCATCCCCTAGATTTGAGTGGCAAGGCAGGTTGGGGCTGGAAACTGGGGCAATGGGGATGCTGCAAAGCTGAGGTCAGGGGCTGCGACCGAAGCCCAAACCCCTCCAACTCCAAACCCACAACCTGCGGGATTCGGTGTCGCCCAGGAGGCCCCACGTGCAGGGCAGGGTGGGCTCAGACTGTCCTGGTGCTGGGCTTGGGGGGGCCAGGGCAGGTAGGACCAGCTCGGCAGAGAGCCTGGTCCCCACCCCCCCCCAGGGATGTGCCTGGGTTGGGGTGACTAATTCTGGCCCTTTGCCCTGGCTGATTGCTCAAGGGGAGTGACAGGAGCCAAAATGTCACCTCTCTCAGCCCTGAGAGCCGCGGTGGAGCTGTCCCCTCCCAGCACGGGGACATGTGGGTGCAGGAGCCGGCTGGCTGTCACACCCAGGGTCCCCGGCCGTCCCCACGCCGCTGAAGAGCCATTTTCTGCTTTGTCCTGACCAGGAGCAGCAAGTTTTGTCCCTGCTGAGCTGCGGGTCCCAGTTTGACCCTCACTCTCCCAAGCTGGGCTGCAAAGAGCCCCTTGGTGTGAAAACCAGCGTGGTTTTCAGGCTGTAGCTCTTTCGGACCTCAGCATTCCTTGGCTCAGACCTGGCAGATTCCCTCAGCTGAGAGGTTTCCATCACCTTCGCCTCCCATTTTCTCCAGCCCAGGCCCAGCGTCGCGAGGGCTGGGGCTGCCGAGACCGCCGAGGTATTAAAAGAAAAAAGCCAACCAGCCACAAAAGCTTTGCTGGCTCTTGTGTAACTCCAGCCTGACCCAACGTTACCCTTTTAAGCCACCAAATCTCTCAAAGCCATGAAAAAGCCGCCATAAAATTCTCATTTTTCTGCTCACGTCTTCCGTCCCCGTACAGCTTAAAGACGACGGGGACAAGACCCCGAGGCGGGGATGGAGTTTCTGCTCCAGTCATGGTTCGATTTGGTTCCAGACCCTCAGCTCCTGTCAGCACTGAGGTGCAGCCACTGGGTTTCAGTTGGGAAGACCCGGGAAAATCCCTAGGCTGTTGGGAAAAGAGCTCAGGCACCAGGAGCAGACAGGAATTTGATTTTATTTGAAAATTCAGGGTAGGTTTGTGTTGTGATCGGAGCTGGTTAAAGCTCAAGTGTGTGTGAGCACATGGATGGGGGTGTCTTCTCCTTCCTGCTCCCCCTGAGCTCCCCCTTGTCTCCAAATCCTGGCCCCAAAGCCATGAGATCCCAGAATCCCAGCATGGTGGGGGTTGGAAGGGAGCTCTGGGGATCATCTGGTGCCACCTCGTTCTGCTGAGAGCCGAGCCATCCCACCCCGCACCCAGGAATCACCTCCTCTTGTGCAAGCTCTTGGGCAAGAAGCGATGCTGAGTCTGCAGAGCGAGCTGGGAGCCGGGAGCGTCCCCCGCTCCCAACCCCCGTGCGGCCGCGCGAGCTGCCGGGAGGCTCTCGGCGGAGAGCTCGGGGCGGGCACCTCGCTTTGTCATCGGCCCGACCTTCCCGAGTCCCCGCGCCGAGGGACCCCAGCAGCACGGGGAGGCAGAAGGCGGCACGGGAGGGCGGGAGCCAGAGGGAATTCCACGGGGAGGTTGGGAAGCCCCAGGATTCGGGATGCGGAGAAAGCAAGCCCAGGAAAAGGTGGCCGAGGGCAGAGAAGCCGGTGGCTGGGAAAGGCCGGACACGCAAACCCTGCGCTCCAACCTCCCGCTGACTCACGCAGGGGCTTTCTTAATCAAAAAGCCTCCGAAAGCCGAGCTTGCAGTTTGCGCGCCGCCGTCGGCGCGCCGGGCGCGTTCGGCCCCCGCAGAGTGACCTGCTTTCCCGTCCCGCGGTCGCTCTTCCCTCCGCTCCCTCCAGCAAACGCTTCGTCTGCTCTCAGAGAGCTGCCAGGAGAACGTGAGGCGGCGGCACCCACGGAGCCTCGCCGGGGAGCGCGGCCCGCACCCGCTGCCCTGACCTTCCAACCTGAGGTTTTTCAGCCTCGGGGCTTTGTAGGACTCTCGGGGTTATTTAGTCGGGTTCAGCAAAGTCCCAAGATGAAAGGGAGACAAAGGTGTGTTTTAAGAAAGAGTCCATCATTATTTAAAAAAAAAAAAGAAAGAAAAACAATCATCTTTCTCTTCTCCTTGAGACAGGTGAGAGGCTCCTCGGCCTCTCCGAGCGCCAGGCCTGAGCGCGCTCCTCCGAAACCCAGACTTTTTCTCTCAAGTCTCGGTGCAGAAGAGCCAGCTCAGACTGATTTTCCTTTCTCTGCCTCTAACTTGCTCATGATGGAGAGGAGGAGACTTAGTAAAGACCAGTCTCCTTGACCTTGCTTCCCTTCCCTCACTAAGGAAGCCTCTCTGGATCCCGAGGATGAGCCCAGCTCGCCCCGCGCTCAAAATCCCCAAAAACGCCGCTCTGTGCAGCGGGGCCAAAGCTCCAGGGGTCAAACCCTCGAAGCACAAGGAGTCAAACCCTCGAAGCACAAGGGGTCAAACCCTCGAAGCACAAGGGGTCAAACCCTGAGGGAGAGGGAGCCCAGCAGGCAGAGCTCTGCCCGGACAGGCCGTCGCTTGGTCTGAGTCCCGGGAGGCCGAGATCCCTTCGGCTCCTGGTCGGAGCAAGGAGAGGTGTGGAAGCGGAGCGGGGCTGGGGAAGGGTGTTACAGCTCCATCATTTCATCTTCTACGGCTTTGTCCTGCGCTTGCACATACTTCTCCTGCACTGCCAGCGTGCTGATAAGGCAGTAATTAAGGAAAACAAGGGGCTGGGCACGAACACTCCCTTCTGCAAGGAGCTCTTCACGTTCTCGGCGAGGAACCGGCCCCACGTTAGCCCGGAGGCTGGCAGCGAGATGGCAGCGCTGGCAGCAGCGCAGCCCAGCACTTGTCCCAGCGATTTCTGCCTCTGGCCGATCCCAGACCTGACAAATAGAGGAGAATCGATTGTGTGGTTTGGATGAGGTGGAACGAACCGGTCCCAGCGAGTGGGAGAGAGAGGAAAGTTGTCAAAAGGTTTCTCCTCCCGCATTCCCAGCCTCAATTAGAGACTAATGCGGTGGCTTTGGGGCGGACAAGTGTCTGCTAAGGTCTGGGCTGAGCTACAGGCAGATCTCAAACAGCATCGGGTGATGTCAGCAGCTGCCGGCCCCACCCCCAGCCTCTCTCCCCTGAGGAAAGAGACATGAAAACCCAACAGGACAGAGGACGGGGCGGAGAAGGATACGAAGCGAAGTGGAAATCGGCTCCCACCGCGGCCGACATCAGAGCTTCCAGGCTCCGGTGCTCCCGGTCTCCGAAGGAATAGCCGTTGGCTTTGTCCACCGCCTGCATCACCTGCCGCACGCTCTCCTTATCCTGGAGGGGACGGGGATGACACACATGCAATCTGGTCCTTCCTCTGAGGCAACACCTCGTGCTGGGCGTCACCAGGGATTTTCTCCCAGGCACCCATCAGGGAGACCTCCCCCTCCCCGACCCCACCCCCTTCATCACCCCCTCTTGGCCCCTTTGCATTTGGTGACACTTCTTCAAAGTCCCAGATGAACGTTTTCAGCCCTTCCTCCCAAATGAACTCCCCCTCCCCATCTTCTAATTACTCTGTGTTCCCTGATCTAACAGCGTTTTAGGTAAGAATCGGAAACGCAGGCACAGAAGAGCTGGATGAAGGGGGAGCCTGAATTCCTCACCCAGGACACAAGGCCCAGGTAGTCTCGAGCTCACGAGCTTTGGCCGCCACCAATTATTTACCAGTCTGGGTGTGTTTCTCTGTCCTCCTCCATCCCTGAAGTTTTCAGCTCTCAGAGCTCTAAGCAGATGTTAATTTAGCTGTTGCCAAACCTGCTGACTCCATCTCCAGCATTCCCCAGTCCCTCTGCCCCACTGACCTGGATGTTGAGCGGAACGAAGGACACCAGGCCGTAGTCCTCGATCACCTCCACCAGCTTCTCATTGAGGCGGCGGTAATTTCTGAAGAAGGGGTCGGAAGCTAAATGGTCAACCAAGTAAGAGAGGTCCAGGACCTCTGTGTAATAATCCAGGTTGAAAGCTGCAGGCAGACAGGGAGAAGCTCTGAAGGCAATTTGTAAATTGAAGAACCCAGAACACCAGTTCCCTGATCAAGGGAGGTTCTCCTGCCCTTCTGCCACAGTGAGGTCACCTCTGGAGTGTTGTGGCCAGTCCTGGGCTCCCCAGTTCAAGAGAGACAAGAAAGTACTGGGGAGAGTCCAGAGNAGCCTGATTCCAGGCGGCAGCTCTTACCCAGCTTGCCGTACTGCTCGATCAGGTCCATCTTGGAGAGGACGTTGACGTGGGGCAGCTCCACGTGCAGCATGGTGGAGAGGGAGGTGCAGAGAACCGAGATGAACTTGCCAGGGTCGGTGCAGTAGTGAGAATCCACCAAGTGCACGGCAGCCAGCTGGGAAGGCACAAAGGGACAAGCAGAAGGTCAGAGGCGGGACGGATCCGGCCGCTTGTTTTTGAGACAATCGGAGAAGTGGCTCTGGGACAATCTGTTCAGAGCTGACCACAGCCACAGAGGGAGTGGTACCACCTACCTCCTGCATAGGAAACATCCCCATATAGGAGCGCACATGTACCTATAGATGCAGCTATTGGCACATCCACCCCCACGGATCACCCGGGGGACTCGGATCCAGGCCCCCGGTGCACAGAAAGGGCCGGAAGGAGCCTCAGAGGGGTGCTGAGCTCCACCAGCGCTACTGAAAGACACAGAAACCCACAACTTCTCTCCCTTTTCTCAGCTTTCTTCCCTCACAGGTGAGACTTTCACACTTGTCTGAGCTCTGCTGGCTTTTTGGGGGGAGGGAGTTGGACTTAACTCTCCTCCTGGACGACACAACAATCTCCAGAACTCCACCTTCCCCAGAGGAACGTTCCTGCACCGGAGCTCTCCTGCCGGCAGAGCCAACTGCCGTGTGGTTTTGACAGGATAATTAAGAACTAAATGAAGGAGCAGTTGGGTTCCCTGGGTTTTGTGCAGCTCTTAACGACGTGGTCCGAGAGCTCGGCCGAGTTACCGCCTGTTGCACAACGTCACTCCAAGCCGGAGCCAGGTCGGGTGAGTCACGGCGGTGCTTCGGCAGCGGAAAAAAAAAAAAAAAAGCCAGGGGGAAGCTCAGGGGCAGCTGGAGGGAGCAGCAAAAGAGCAGAGTACCTGCCTTTTTTGTAGCAACTACCATTTTTGGAGTACTGCGTTCAGTTTTGGACGCTGCCACGCAAAAAAAAGATGGGACAGGCTGGAGAGGGTCCAGAGAAGGGCCATGAGAGTGATCAGGAGACTGGAAGAGCTGCCGTCTGAAGACAGGCTGAGAAATCTGGGCTTGTTCAGCCCTGAGCAGAGAAGGCTCAGGGGGGACCTTATTACCGTGTCCCAGCACTTGAAGGGTGGCTCCCAAGGGGAAGGACACTCCCTTTTTACAAGGAGCCACATGGAGAGAACGAGGGGGAATGGCTGCAAGTTGCTCCGGGGGAGATTCCAGTTGGAGTCCAGAAGAAAATTCTTTACCATGAGAACAAGAAACATCGGAATCGTCTCCCAAGGGAAATGGTGGAGTCCCCTACGCTGGGCAGTTTTAAGACTCAGCTTGACAGGGTGCTGGGCCACTCACCAAAATCAATTAATTCCTTTTTTTTTTAATGTTCTTTACTTAAAAAGATGGACCAGATGATCCTTGAGGTCCCTTCCAACCTGGCATTCTAGGAACCAATCTCTAACGCGCTGCTTCCCGGTGACAGCCTCGAGCAAAGGAACTCGCCCTTCTCGCTCCCGCTCCGGCCTCGAATCCAAACCAAGTGCAAGGTCAGCACGTCGGCCCTGGCGCCGGGGAACCTTCTCCCCCCGCGTTGTGCAAGAGCGCGGGGAGCGCGCCGGGCGG